>OY986438.1:128662919-129262919 GCA_963920525.1 Dichetophora obliterata | reverse complement strand
TGGTAATGGTAATGGTAATGATTATGATTATGGTTATGGTTAAGGTTAAGGTTAAGATTAAGGTTAAGGTTGAGGTTAAGTTTAAGGTTAAGGTTAAGGTTAAGGTTAAGGTTATGATTAAGCTTAAGCTTAAGGTTCAGGTTCAGGTTAAGGTTAAGGTAATGGTAATAGTAATGGTTATGGTAATGTTAGTGGTAATGATAATGTTAGTGGTAATGGTAGTGGTAATGGTAATGGTAATGGCAATGGCAATGGTAGTGGTATTGGTTATGGTAATGGTAATGGTTATAAGAATCTTAACGGGCATATAAATCTTAACGGTTATGCCATTGCTTATGATTAGGGTAAGGATTTTCATGCAAATTCATGTTTTTACTGGTTATCTTAAAATGGATATGGTTTACGAACCATGTAATTTCCATTAAAATTGCATTCCATCGTTAGTGCATATTTTGCATATTTTGCAATAAATGCATGGTTTTGCATATTTTAAAAAATGTCTGTTTTGCATATTTATAACGAAAATTTTTTTATATTTTACAATAAATGCATGTGGTTTTTGCATATTACTACTTTTTTTGATTTGTAATCATGCAAATGCAGATTTGCATTTTATTTTTTCTTCATATTTTGGTTGCTTATAAAAATGAAAATTATACGTATTTTAAAATTAATTGTTTATCTTTTTTTTTTTGTTAAATTACATGCAAAATTTATTTTTGTACCGGTAATAATATATTAATACCGATATTAGTCCAAATAATAATATATTAATAAAAATAATAAATAATTTTTAATTACATATTTTAACTGTTTTTAGCGTATGTTCGATTTTTCGAGCATATTTCTGGAATAGATTTTGGAATTGAAAGATTTATATATTATTTGATTTTTTATGAGTTTGAAATCAATCAATTCAATCAAATCAAATCAATTGAAATTGATCTAATCTGAATTTCAATTGATCTTTTCTGAATTTCAAATTCTAAATGCGGCTTATCTTTATTTGAAACACAATTGAAAATGGTGTAAAATGTTTGTCACTTTAAAAATATTCCAACTGGTTTTATTTAAAATTAAGACGTGTATGAATAAATTCAGAGTACGCAATCTTCTTTAGCATTCTAAATTTATTTCAAGCCTATTATCGAAGCTTTTCAGCATTTTTATCAGTTATTCTGAGTAATTAATTATGTAAATGATGCAATAATTTCATTAAATATTTTTCTTTTCCAAATATTGTTTTTAATATTTTGTTTTTAAACAAAGTGCTATTTTTTTAGCTTCTTGTAAGCTTTTAATATTTTTACATGAACTTGGAATATTTTACCTCATACTTACTTTTGTTAATCAACAGGTGGTAATTTATTTTTAATGCACGTGCTTTTTTACATTCTCTCAGTTTTTAGTTGTTTGCTTTTTTGTTCTTAGAATGAAATTTTTATGAATGAACAACAGATTTCAGAAGAATTTTTTCCTGGAACTGCTAATTTGTTTATTTATATATTATTATTAATGGCTTGACTGTCAATTGATAGATTTAAATAATGGGTAAAATACTTTTTATACACGATTTTATTGTTTTTATTTTAAATTATGTTGTTAAGCTTAATTGTGCGTCATTCGGATAATTCATGTGAGATATTATCAGATAGCTGGAGAGAATAAACGAGAAATCTGGAAAACTTTAGTAATAAGTCTTTTTTTATAGCAAACTATCAGTCCTTCAAAAGAACTCTTCTAATCAGATCTCAGCAGATCAAGCAAATTTTTTTAATGAAACTCAAGTAAAAATTTAACTAAAAATTCAGGTCAAAAATCTAATAAACGTCTCAACTCACACAAAATAGCGGTGGAAAAATTTGTAAAACAGTTCAACAGCGAATTGATTGGAAAAATATTTGTATTGAAAAAAAATCTCAATTTATTTTTGCGTATTCGCCCAAAGCAAATACAAAAAAAAACAATGACTGGCAATTTCAAAAATTTATGACTGTATTAAACACATTTTTTCAGTGTAATTAAGTAACAGTAAAAACTATTTGTATAAATTTTATTTACATAAAAAAATACTTTGAATAAACAAAATATCGAATGAATTTTCATATAGAGCAATCTTCATTAAAAAATCGAGAAATGGTTTAACATATTAACAAACACAGAAACAAATTCCAAAAAAACTAGCGAAGAAAGAAAAGCACAAAAAAAAACAAAATTAAATTCCGGTTATTTTTATATATTCTTGTGTAATGGCTAGTGTCATATGAAAAACAAATAATGCAATATCGATTGGGCTTAAACGACCTTAATTTTGTAAGAAAGGATACCGTTGAAAATGTCCTTATATTATCTTTCTGAAACTGGCATAAAATCTTGAATCAGTTGATAACTTTTTTTTTTAAATGAACCAACGTTCAGGGGATGCCCCCTATAAATGTGTAAGCATTGTGTTGATTCGGAAGATGGGTGATAGTTAGTTGGAGGGTGGATAGATAGAGTAGTGTCGGTGAAGATTTACTTTAAATTTGGCCAGCTCAAAACTGCCGGGAAACACACTCGCAGGGAGAATATTCCTCAACTTTAACGTGCGACTAAAAAACGAATTATCTCGGTAATGCGAGGTTCTGTCGGACATCGAGGACATCGATTACATCGTGGTAAAGGGGTGGGCTTGGGCAGCTGCCCGGGTGGGCCTAGGAAACACACGAGCTGGTGGCGTCAGGCCATGTACCTCCCTTGAACACTTCCCATGGTAGCACCTACACATAAGGCTGAGGCAACGAGCGGAATAAAATATTTTGATCCCCTATCAAATATATCGCACGACACTGAATTCGATTCAGAAATTCCAAATAAGATCTTGAAGCCCCTGTCCAAATGTGCGAATTGTACTCCATTGTCGGCCTGATATATGAGGTGTAGATAATGCGAAGATCAGCTGGAGTGAAATAATTTTTGCACCGTTTTAAAAAACCTGGGCACTTGGAAGCTTCTCTTGACACACCAAAGATATGATCATTCCAACATAGATCAGATTGGATCGATATGCCCAGAACGTCAAGAGCGGCTGATTTCACAAGATCCACACCATTCATAATGAGGGGAGCTAATGGGCAATCCATCCGCTTGTGGTTTAACCGATTGATTGGGACTGATTGAGTTAATGGGTAGAAAGTGCATGAATGAATAAAAAATCGGTAAATCAAAACTATACATCATTTCAAAAATTCATTTGCGTTAGTCAGAATAATGAATCGACTTTTTTATTCATGTGAATAAAAAAGTTTGTTATTCACAAAGAATGCAATCTACAATAAATTTAAAAATTTTTGGTTATTATTTTTTTATTCATTATTAGTTTTTAATCATAATTCACTTGCTATCATTATTAATTTTTTATTGATTATTAATTTTTTATTCATTATGGGTAATTTCATATGAAAACACCTACTGGGTGAGCTGCGTAGTTTCCGATTTTGATAAAAACATTTGAGGATGGTCTTATGGGTCCTCCACATGCCCATTTTAGTGGTCAAAGTAGATCCTTTTTTATAATTTTAAATTTTCTTTAGTTTTTTCTTTAAGAAAATAATGGTATAGAAACAAAAAATATACATTCGTAAACTAGGTGCAAAAACTACATGGCTGAAAAAAATTAGCGGTCCCGAACTAATAGTGTGGTCACAGATTTTAAAAATCAACAATTTCGCTAAAGTTTTCAATGATTTACCATTGAATGGTTAATTGCAAAGATGAAATAATTCTTGTTTTTTATAAGAAGCACATTTTTTAAGAAGCAAATAAAATTACAATAGTAATTATATATATGTTATAAAAAAAACTTCAGCCTACTTAAGGAGACTATGAAAATTGCTCAATTTGGAATTTCGAATGGGTGCCGATTCGAAGTTAGGTAACTAAAAAAATAAATGACTACGGTTTTTAGTATAAGATACCCAAAAAATCATCCTCAAATGCTCACCCATTAGGCGTTTTCACATGACCCTTCTTTCTTTTTTCTTCATTATTAATTTTTTAATAAGATTTAATTTTTTATTCATTACACCTAGTATTCATTACATTTCAAAAAACCTTGTTGGCTACTATGTTTTTAATAGGCTAGATTGTTTTTCGTTTGTTTTTACTTCGTTTTTTTGCAATTAGCCTTCTCGTTTATACTACTTCGGATTCCTAATATAACCTGCTCTTTCGCTCGAAAAACATCATAAAATACACTAAAAAAACATAAAAAAACGTAGTGCGATACGGGCATTACACTCCTTTTTTCCTTTTTTTTTTTTTATAAACTGCGAGTGCTTTATTCAATGAGGTGAGTTAACGTCGTTTGACAGCGTTACCGAGAGCACAGAATACCGATTGCAAAGATCGGCAACAAGATTACTATTACCGGTAACGCACAGAATCGATCTGATCGTGTCAAATTGACACTAACATCAATTAAATTGCGAGCTTTAGATCAAGTAAGTTTTTAAGAAGGCAACAACAACAACAACAACAACTCTGTATAGAGTCAATCACTAAGCTGACTAGACAGTCTGTTTCGGAAATCGCTACATTTTCCTCTTCAGTAGTCTTGAGTAACTAAGCTGTGATCAGCTCACTGTTTAAATTAGTATATGACTGAGCAGATTTTGGAATTCATTCTTTTGAATTGTATGGCTACTAATCATATGACACATTTCAAAGCAGAAGCAAATGCACCATAAAAATGAAACGAGTTTATTGCTTCGCCAGAAGCCAGTGTTCTAACTGAATGGTGGCTATTTTCACAACCAAATGTTCAATTACACATGACTTTGACCAAAATCGATCAATTATTAGACTATTTAATTAATTTGACATTAATTAAACTTATTTGGCCATGCTCCGACATAGTTATTTAATTAGTTTTAATGATCTATTAGATTATAACATCAATTTGATATCGAGCTTTAGATCAAGTAAGTTTTTAAGAAATTTGCATCGTTTGAAGGTAAATTATCACCATTAACGAATTTTACTGATTTGAAAAAAACAGTCACTAGGTAGAGCAGGTAGAACCCACTACCCCCTTTTCGGGTGCACTAAAACCATACAAGTTCTTATTTTGCTATGCCGACATTCATTGAATATTTTGTCTGCCTGTGTTATGTACACTAAATTTCTCCACTACTTTCAAAGGAGTTCAAGCAAACATTTTACGGTCAGAATTATTCAAGGTTTTTTCCAAGAGCATACTAACATGCAGAATATTATTGGACTTCTTCACAGAACGTTTTATTATTTCGAAAACCTAGATTTTATTACACTGTGCAACCTCATGCAGAGTATTTTTTAAAAATAAAGTGCTCATTAAGGCGTATCGAATTACAATTTTTTCGAATTTCACATTCTAAGAGGTCTCAAAAGTTGCATGGTGGTCAAGATCTACAAAAACAAATAAAGAGAAAAAAATGGGTGTCTTCCTCTTACACAAGGACAAATTTGTTTTTTGAGAAAAATAGTAAAAAATAACGATTAGCTTTGATTTTTGTAAAAAAATTTACATATATCTTAAAGCAACATTAAATACAGACATTAACTAAGAATATCTCGCCAAACAAAATGCAACTCTCGATTTCTACCCTCATTGTCCTGTGTGAGAGATACTCGAATCCAAAGGTACACTCGAAATAGCACAGAACTTTTGATTGTTATCTGATTGTCTAAATGTTGGTGTTATTGATTGAAGTGTTTACGTTTTCTTTGGCGAATTAAACATTTGCATATTTTTTGCAAATGCATTTTCTTGTTTTCGAGAAATGTATTTTGAATGCAATTTTATAAGTATTTCAAAAAAATTAAGACAATGTTTTGTATATTTTTGGCATCAGAAGTGGTACCGAAGATAATTTTGTGAATTTGGATTCTTAAAATATTTCTGAACGAAACACTGTCTGAAAGTATTTTTTTTAAGACACCAGGTTAAGACCACGATTCTTTTTTGTGTTTCGATTTTTTAAAAAAAATTTTCTTCTTAGCATGAAATTTATTATTTCGTTAAAAGACCTCACCTCATCATTTGCCAAAATGTTAAACTAAAATTTTGAAATTTTGAGCCTGCCATTCGATGAGTCTGAATTGATTTAACAATTGCTTTTAAGATGTGTTTTTAAAAAAAGTAATAACCCTTAAAGGTTATCTCTGACGAATTCAAAAAGCGAAAATTATTTTACCACTTCTGATGCCTGAGATATAAAGTCTTATATTAACTTTTTTCAAAAAGTTGAAAAATTGCGTTCAAGTATGCTTTTCTCAAAAAACACTAAATGCATAGGCAAAAAATGTGCAAATTTTAAATACACCAAATATAAGGAAAACGTAAACACTTTAATAAATACCACTAAAATTAACACAATCAGATAACAATCAAAAGTTCTGTGCTATTTCGAGTGTACATTAAGATTCGAATATCCTTCACACAGGACACTGTGAGTAAAAATCAAGAGTGGCATTTTGTTTGGCGAGATATTGTTAAAGTCTATATATACTTTTGCTTTAAGACATATGGGTATTTCCACAGGAAAGTCTACCGTGACCAAAAAATTAAAACTTATTAAAAACTTATTATTTTATGATATTATCTAAGAGAAACATTTTAATTTTATTAATTTAAGCAATTTGTACATAAAATTATTAACCATGATGATCACATCGTCTGCACTGTTTCACAAATGTAGTTTTTCTTTTTCGTAAGTGTTTAGTAAATGTTTCATAAACATTTTTGTTTTATTAAAAATGGAAGGCATTGGCTAAAGATAATGAAAAAATGGTTGATGCAATTAAAGGAAAATATATTGAATTTGTTTTTAATTACCTAATTACATAATTACTTAACTACCTAATTACTTAATTACCCAATTAAATTGCAATGGAAAAAACTGTCCCGTGCGATCTGTCCCGTGCGACCGAGCTTAATATTAAATTAAAAAATAAGTGTTAAATATTATTGGGTAAAATAAAAACAATTTAAAAGAAACACCAATGCACAATATCCATAAAATAAACTCTTTGAAATATTCCTTCAGACTTCGCTGAATTCGGCACTTGAGTTGTTGTCCTCGAAAAAAACTTCCGTTTTTGTCCCGTGCGAACCCCGTTGTTTTTGGCAATTATTTTGAAAAGGAAAAATTACCGATAATCAACCTTAGCACCATTTATAGAGCTTGCTATGAGTTATAAGTTAAGACCATTATCAAAATATAAATCCGTGTTATTACTACTTTTTTTTCAATTTAACTGCGTACGACTTTCCCGTGCGACACCATGGAAATGCCCATATGTAGTTTTTCTTACAAAAATTAAAGCATTTATAGATCGTTAGTTTTTGCTATTTTTCTCAAAAAACAACTTTGTCCTTGCAGGAGAGGGAGACATCCTTGTTTTGGGAGACCCCTATGGAACTTTGGAGACCTCTTAGAATAAGAAATTAAAAAAAGAATTTTTAATTCGATACGCCCTTTTGAGCACTTCATTTTTAAAAAATACTCTGCAAGACCCAAAACTTTCAATGCCTATATCTTTTAAAAGCGTGCTAACTTTGCAAGACCCTTTTAGGGTTTTGTTGGTCTAGTTCAGTGCCATCGATCTGTGTTGGTCGCTTTTTCGTTAGATTCCATGACCCTTGAATTGTCGCATAGTGTTATTTATTCATTGTTAGTTTTTTAGTCACTACTTGCAATTTTTCGATGCGCTTTGCTAGGCCTTACCTATATCCTAATCTTAAATTTTTTAAAAAACTGTAATATTGTCGTACCGTGAAATTAATTTCTATTTTTTAGCAAAAATAGCCAAAATATCTGGACAATTAGAATTACACAAAAACTAAAGGGCGAATCGAAAAGTGGCTAAGTAATAATAGACTTTGTATTACTTTTAATTTTCTTTATTACTTGACGGGCAATCTAGCTAAACCAAGGACACACTTGTACTGTGGGGACTCCCCCAAATCCGAAGAGATACGTCTTACCGCAGAACCAAAAATTTCGCGTCAAAAACTACTATTTTTCATTAAAACAACGTTATTAATGAAAAATTAAAGTTTTCAGGACGTTAACACAAACAAACTTGACGTGATTGGTTGAACTGAGTACACCATCTTATTCATCATTATTCAGATGTAAAAGACCACCTGTTAAATTTTTCTGAGTACTAAGGATATAACATTTTTCTGTATGTATGTGTATGTGTAGTAAAGTGTATGTCATTTTAAAAAATTTCAAACTTTTTTGCGTAAAATTCTGACGTGATAGAAAAAAATCGCCATCCCATTAAGCATAGCCAATAAAAGATCCAAAGATCAATGCTATATACCAACGGTGGGCAAACGCGGCTTATATTTCATATATATTTCAGCTTATATTTATTTGATATATTTCAAAATATATCAAAAAAATTCAAAAATTTTATATATCTCGTCAAATTCCATCGAATTCCATGTTGTTCTGTAGCTTGGTTCTGTAACTTTTCTCACCACAGTTCTCACTTTGATGTCAGTGTGTCGTCATTCTCACTTGCACTGTTTCTGTAATGAAATGAGATAAATCGGTGACTTTTATTCGAATGTTTCAATTCTACTTTCGAAGGAATTTGATAGCCGAAGTTTTTCTGTAAACTAAAATATGCGACTCGAATCGAGTGAAGTTATTTTTTTTTATATGAATCATGCAATAACAATAGAGTTCAGCTACTACAGCTTTTTCGCACTTTCTCCGTATTAGATCATCTTAAGAACCAGCCCAAATAACATTAAATCTCAATGATATCGAAAGGAGTAGTCCATAACAATCTAAAGTGAGAAAAATTTACCCACCATAATATGGGTTGGGCTCAGGGACAACACAAGACATAACAACTAACCATGCGTTTACATAGATCTAATCATACATTAGTTTTCAATCTAGTTTTGAGTTGACCTTTCGATAAGTTAACATCAAAAAAGCTACAGTTGTTAACAAAGGTACTCATGCGATGTAAAGGAGCAGTAGCCATATAATTTGTTCTACTAAAAGGTAAGTAAATTAAATTGTTAGCATTTCTACTGCTTCAACGGTTAGTGTTAAAATTTATAAGAGTTAGGAGTTCTGTTGAATCGAATACACCAGTTATGATTTGGTGTAAATAGACGATATCTGCAGACTTCTTTCTCTCATTCAAAGATTGCATTTTTAACAGTTTTAAACGATCCTCATAAGGAGGAAGGTTTAAAGTGTCAGTTGCACTTAAGACCCTTAGAGCAAACCGAACAAAACGTTTTTGGATTCTTTCTATACGTTCAACATGTACATTGTAACTTGGGACCAAACTTGACTTGCGTACTCTAAATGAGGTCGCACAATTGCATAATACAGCGTTGTAGTTGTGATCATACTATTAAATTCTTTGGCCCAGCGTTTCATAAACCCGAGCATAGAAGATGCTTTTTTACAAATGTAATCAATATGAACGTTAAACGATAGCTTAGAATCCATGCATATACCAAGATCTTTGACAGCATCTACACGACTTAATGCAGTATCTTTTATCTTATAATCAAAAATTAAATTATTCCTTTTTCGCGAAAAGGTCAAAGTTTGGCATTTATCTGGATTTAGAAACATATTGTTTTTAGAACACCAAATTTTAAAGGATTTCAAATCAGACTGGAGCAGATCTGAATTGTCTTTAGCATTTATTGTTCTGTATATTTTCATGTCATCTGCATAGATAAGTAGATGAGAGTGTTTGATGATGTGGGTTACATCATTAATGGCTAAAATAAACAGAAGTGGACCAAGGTGGCTACCTTGAGAAACACGTGATTCAGCAATAAATTCAGCTGACAATAAGGTGGCTATCTTGAGAAACACCTGATTCAGCAATAAATTCAGCTGACAATACGCCTCGAAATCGTATTTGATAAGATCGCTCTGTCAGATACGATTGAATCCAGCTTGCAAAAAATTGTGGAAAAACCATTAACTTTAGTTTAAATAGAATTAAGTTGTGTGGCAGTTTATCAAATGCTTTACTAAAATCAGTGTAAATACAGTCGACTTGGTTACCTGGATAAAATTAATTTAAGCAAAACGTTGTAAAATCGAGGAGATTAGACACAGTGGATCTGCCAGTAACAAATCCATGCTGACGAGTTGTCATGACCTTCCCACAGTTAATTTTCACACGATCATACACGAGCCGCTCAAAAAGTTTTGGAATCGACGAGAGTTTCACGATAGGCCTGTAGTTGTTCATATCGTTCTTACAACCTTTTTCATAAATAGGACTTATAAAAGATTTTTTCCAAAAAAGTGGAAAAATACTTTCGCTAATTGATTTATTGAATAACATGGACAGTGGTTGACTTAGAACGGAACCGCATCGTGTTAACACTGCGGCAGGAATTCTGTCAGGTCCAGAATTAAAATCCTCATCGATCAATCCAATATGCTTTAAAATATCCTCTGAAGTAAAGGATATAGAATCCAACGAAACCCTGGGTGTAGAGTTCATATATTCAAAGTACTCTTCATCAGGATTTAAAGAGTCTGCACAAAATGACTCTTTAAAGAGATTGGCAAATAGACCACAAATTACGACAGGATCGTCAGTAAATCCGTCAGAGGTTTTAAATGATGAAGGGAGTCCATCAGATTTTTTTTGGTGTTTGTGAAACCCCAGAATTTCTTCGGATCAGACAATATTCTCAGCTTAATACTGTCTAAATAATTTTGATATAAAGAAGCTGAGCAATTTTCAAAATCCAGAAACAAACGCTTGTAGATTTCTAGGTCATTCAAGTCTAAGCTACAGACATACTTTTTCCCATGCCCTATTCCTGCTGTTGCGAAGAATCTTTAACTCCTTTGTGTACCAGGGGTAAGCACAATTTTTCGTAAATTTAAGGCTATATGGCACGGAAAGAGAAAACATAGCAAAGATTTCCATATAAAAAAATTAATTGAATCATCAAGAGTGCTATTATTAACATATTCTTAAATAACATGAACTTTACTTTGAAGTAAATGATTCAACTTCAAAAAGTCAGCTTTTTTAAAATTGAATTCATAAACTTTATCTATTGAGTTAGACTTTACTATATTATCCCTGTCCGATTTGTACCATATGCTCAATGGTGGATAGTATTCATCAGCAGCAGTCAAAGCATGAGGGGCTCTCTCAACAATCACATTGTTACTGTCTGTAGTTAAGACCAGGTCAAGAAGTCTTTCACGACTATTATAAATACAACTCAATTGTTGTAAGTCAGAACATATATTATCAACAAATATATGCTCTTTGCGAGTGCTCGAATATATGCTCGAATTAGATGCACAAAAATATGTATCATCGTCAGAAGATTCCCATTTCAAGTCAGGCAGATTAAAATCACCTAACAATAAAACGTCGTCATTAACGTCAATTATGCTTATAACGTATTCTATGCAATCCACAAGGCTAGCATAAACTTCTACACTGCTCTTAGGAGGAGCGTATGCATAATAAGATATACATTAAAATTGCAATGTACAACCTTAACGCATATAAGTTCGATGTTAGCAGAGCAGGAAATAGCAATAATGGAACTAACGATGGAGTTGCTTACAACTAATAAGACACCTCCACCGACAGCAGAAGTATTGTCAGCGTGTCTATCTTTTCTATAAACTTCAAAATCAATAGGACTATTTACAGTTTAAGCGCACATTTAACAAATCGTATTTGTAGCATTTGTTATTCTTGAAACTGAGCACTCCGCCATGTGACTGTCGTATTCAAAAACTATACAACCAACATAAACTAATGTAATATGAAGGCCGTAGACGGGATAAAAATACGAGGTACAAAAACTCGTCCAACTTTATTTTACTTTCATGTGTTCCCTCTCGTTTGTATATCTTTTTCAACACTAGTTTTCGCAAAAGTTAATATTTTGGAATGAGATACTGTGACGTCAGAAAAAGAGACTATTTGTCGCAATAATTACAGAACGAGCTTCTACTTTCTTCTTTAAACTCAAATCCATTTTGTCAATTCACGATTTGACGAAATATTTGATAATGCGTAAATTTCTTTCCAGTACGTTGTCTTTAATTATGGTTTTAAGGAAAGCTCAGGTTAGAGAGAAGTCTGACAAAAGATGACCTAGATGTCGAAATAATCTGTTCGAATTGCAGTGTTTTTTTTGCGTAATTGTTGCATACGGTTTTAACCAATACAGAACACAATTTTAAAATATTGGCCAAAGATTTGTTTTAAATCTCGTTTTCGTTTTGTTTAAAAACTTGAAACGACTAATTTTTGTTTTTTATCCGTATGCAGATAGATACAAATGTTATGTATGTACATCATTAATATTAATTTTGATTTTTTTTTTAAAGTAATACCTTAACTTATACTAAAATTATTTTTGGTTTGATCTTTAATTGAAGTATGTACGTTGAGGCTCTTTGGAAGGTTTTGAAATGCTCACGTGGCTCTTAATGGCTTCACTCGTGCCCACCCCTTCTATATACCAAAACATAAAAAGAAAAAAACATATTAAAAAAGGGCACCATATATCTGAAGTTCTGTTGGTCGGACATTTTTTTGTGACCTTTTTATTAAAAATTAGCTATAGAATAATTTCATAATAGCCAAAATTCTAAAATCATACGACAGTCGTAAAATTTAAAACAAAATCGAGTATATGCGCGTCAAAATGTCTCGGAACACCTCTGCTAGAAGATTTTTACACGCCCACTCGTATAAAAGAGTTTATGTCTTCAACATTTTTATATTGTATCGAAACAACACATGCGTGCAAAATTCCTATTCAATCGAACAACGAGAAGTGCGATCAAATTCAATTTTAATAGTTGTTTTTTACATTATTTAAAACTAAAAGCAATCTTTTACACATATAATTTAATAAAAAAATTACGATTTTTTAAAAATTTTATGATAAAGTGTAGATTTAGCATGTATTTCAAAAATATTTTTATTTGAAAATAAATGTTCTAATGCCTGCACAGAAAAACTTTTCTACTCATCATTAAAATGTGTACACTTTAATTTCGCTACTGAAAATATCTACTATACAAAAAGCGGCATATTGGTACTAAATAAACAAAATTTTATAAAAAAACATCATGAGCAACTTTTTGTTTAACAAATAACAAAGCTTCGCAAGAAATAAATTTCATTTATTGCTACACTTAGCGATGTTTTGACCAAATGTTTGGGCCAAGTTCTGGCTAGTCTGGCATTTTTTAATAGCTAGTCGACTACAACGATTTTTAAAGAATTTGTTATTATTTTTTTTGCAAATTTCTTTATCATGGCAACACTTGTTGTTGCTGAGAGCTGTAGTGGAATTAATCAATATTGGCATTTAGTTGATTTTAAGTTTGTTTATAAATTAATGGAAATAATTAATTGAAATGTTTTTTAGTTCTACGGCTTGACCTTTGAATACCTACGTCGATGAAAGATTTCATATTGAAAGGAATAAAATAAATAAAACGGAAGATATTTCAACATTTTTCCCAAAATAAAATGTGAAAAATTATACACTTGAGTTTTTTTTTACTTTTTTATAGATTTAACTTGTGTCTTAAGAAATGGAACTGAAACCAAAAGATATTCAAGATAAGGAAAGTTGACTGAACTCAAAAGTTCGAGAAAATTCACTCAATATTAAATTTTTGTCATTGAGCTGCATTTGAACTTGCACTGGGTTCATTTAGGCAAAGGTTTGAGTAATGTTCATGAAACAAACCGCCAGTTTATAATCAAATCTAAAAAATCAGAAGCAGTTAAAAATGTTTTCTTAAATTTTCTATAAGTGATTCATTAAAATATTATTGAAATTCTTTTTAGTCGCAATTAAAAAATTAACACATTTTTTAAGGCCTCCTACCTAAAGTAAAATAAAAAAATAATTGCATTCTGCAAAACTCACATTCATATTTTTAGATTTAAACAATAATCGCCACAGTTAAATAAGCAAATATCAATAAAAATTAACATAATTATAAATGAGGCACATTGGAATTCGCTGTATAAACAAGCGTCTCTTATGGGTCATAATAAAATGTACGATTGCGAGCAGAAGAAAGCTCAAAATATCTCAAAATTAAATTTGAAATGTTTTTGTTTTGACGCTCATGCAATGGAAAACAATTGATTGAAATTAATTTCAATTTAATAGAAATCTTCTTTCTTGGGATGAAGAAAAAAAAAATGTATGTGATGAATATTTAAAAAGTTCTGAAGAAGACATAAGAATAATGGAAATATTTTTGAGATACAAAAGTGACGACGTATTTTAGATAAGCTTTATTTATCAAACGTTCGAATCTAATTTTTTGCATGAATGTTAAGGAAAGAAAGAGGAGGACAGGAGAAGAAAATTGCTTATTGTTTAAATTTAAAATTTGCATTAACTGTCGGTTTTTGATTTTTCTTATAGAAGAAGAGTCTTCCAGAAAGCTTGATTTGTAAACAAATCAAAAGGCTTTACATAAAATACCTTTTTAAAGAATTGCAAGTTAAAGATTTTTAACAAAAGTATTAAATTAAGCATTAATTATTCAAAGATAAAAGAAATTAAAAAAAAAAATAATTTTTAGATGATTTATCTCAAATGGCTCTTAAATCAAAAACCGATTAAAACAACTTTAAATACAAAAGCCATTACTTCAACAAGAAGTTTTGATTATAACAAAATTATATTAGTGGATCTCTTCGAAATTTCAAGAAATCTATTCTAAATTTCAATTCATATATTTTGAATTATAATTTATCTTTTCTAAATTTCAAATTATCGATTTTGCATTTAAATTGAGAATTTATAATTTTAGTTGATCTTTTCTGAATTTCAAATCTATTTTTTTAATTCGATTGATCTATTCTGAAATTCAATAGATTTACTTCAAATTGTAAATTTAATTTTTAATTTTCAATTGATCTCTCAAAAAAGTCTTTTGTTTTTATATATATTTTTTTTGTTTCTTAATTTTATACAAGAAACTCCACAATTATACAAATATGTTGAGACATTTATTTTTGTTTTAGTTTAAAATAACCGAAATTCAATTTTTGTATTATAAAACATTTCATTGCTATGAAAATATCGAAAACTGAACTGTACGAGAAATCGAATAAAAGTCAAAAATATGTTAAATAAAAAGGAAAATCTTTTGATGATACCCTTTGAAAAGCTCACCTTAAATTCAAACAGTCATTTATAAAAACTCTTAAGCTTTACTAAAACCTGTAAAGGCTATAATAAAAGCTTGAAATTTAAAATAATGCTCAAGAAAAGCTGTAAAAAGCTCTGTGTAAATCTTTTAGGATATTTTATTTTAAAATCTTGTGGACTATTTAAAACTTTTTTGTTCTGGTAAATATAAAACTGCTTGTAATTAAATACTAAAAATTAGCTGAAACGCCATGCGTTTCTGCCACGCCTCCTTGTTCGACGTGCATAAGATATTATCAGTGAAACTGCATGTGTAAATTGAGGTCAAGTACTGAATTGTAAGGCTTTGTGTGCTAATTTAGGTTGTATGGGAGGTGCCACGCCCACCTGGTCCAACGCCCATTAAATGTTATCAGTGAAACAGCATGTGTAAATTCAGGGCGAATACTGAATTCCGAAGCTGTGCGACCTGTAGCTCCAAAGCTATTCGATATCGCAAATATGGGTTGTATGGGAGGTGACACACCCTCTTTTACAACGCCCATAACATGTTATCAGTAAAACCGCACGTGTATATTGTGGTCGAATACTTAAATTCAAGGCTGTGCGAACTTAAGCTATTCTATACGATATGTTCAAAACCGTCTGATATATAAAGGGTTATCCAATACGAGGTCCCTTTTTCAACTGGGTTGTTTCGACAGCTGTTATGTGTCAAATGGCTTGTCCATATGACGTTTGTGTTTAGTATTCAATACGACTCAATCATGAATAGACTTACTCCTGAACAACGTTTATTAATAATGGAAACTTACTATCAAAATCAGTCATCAGTTAGAAATTGCAATAGAGTTCTTCAACAGCATTTTGGTCGTTATGAGCGTCAAAACCATCAAACTATCACCAAATTTCGAACCAATTTTACACTATTGGACATTCATCATTCAACCAGAGTGCAGAGAATATTGCTGCAGTAGCAGAGAGTGTTCGTGAAAATCGTGAACATTCGATTCTGCGACGATCTCGAATTTAGGTCGAAATTTGAAAATTGGACCCACAGAATGGACGATTTCAGAGCTAGTCGTTGGCAACATTTGCACGAAATAATGTTTAAACATTGAGTTGAGGAATCGAACTATCTTTCCACATAAAGATTTGCATCAATACATTGATTTTTATGTATTTTATTTAGAAAACAAAGTAGGAAGCTCTTATTGGATCACCCTTTAGAAATTCTATTGATTTGTCGGCAGTGAATTGGGCGCGGAAACATAGTGACCGCCACTTGGAGCACCTATACACCAAATTTATAAGCATGCGTTTAAAAAGGTGTGCATAGATATAGTGCGACCACGTCCTATTTTTCAGAGTTGTCGACAGTAAACATCAAAACAAAATGACTAAATTTTAGTTTTTTACCTTCAAAACCGTCCCATATATAGAATTTATTGTGGGCGAAAATTTGGGTTGTATGGGAGCAGTGACTTTTTTCAACTTAGTTGAGCTACTCTGCAAAATCTGACTTGAGCCTCTTAAAATATAATAACTCACGAATGAAAATTTTCGTAATATATCAAATTATTTTTATTATAAATAACGACAAGAAAAGTTCAAATTAACCAAATAGTCTAGCTTTTAAATGAGCGAAATCAGTTATCACATCGTTATAATCCATCGTTCTTGCTAAGTCGTTTTCTACGGATATAATTACTAAATAGCTTAATCTATCTTGACCCGCTTTTATTTCTCAAATGAGTTTTAATCAGCTTAGGCTTGGAGAAAGATCTTTAGCCTGTAGCAATACATACAGGAATCAAGAATAAAATTCGGTATGCAATCATTGTATTTCGAAGTACATCTTGAAGATCCTTCTGTGTGATTACATATGTTGAGAACATCGATGAGGTGATTGGTGCACTTGCCTATTAACATTCTAATAAGAATTTGCTCATCACCATCAACATTGGATTTGCAATTTTGTCTTAATACTTCTTCTAGTTTGCTGCATAAATGATTTAGGCTTCAATTGGCGTAACGTTTTTCTATAAGTGCAGTCTCGAACAAAAACGAAAATACTTTACTGTGTTTCGAAAACGCTTCAAATCTTTGTGCAATTGAAGATGCGGCAACTTCAATTAGCTATGTATTCAAAAAAACTATTTTTGAAATGATCTTCCACACTACAAGAATGTATGGGTCTTCCACGTCTAACAGTTTCAAAAGTTTAAACCTAAATACATGCATAAATACCTCAGAGAAAGACGGAATTCTACACTTCCAAATAAAACTCCATGGGAATTTACAGTAATTATTGCTGGCAACAGATTTCCTTCATTTAATATAGTTTTATTTTACAGAGCCAAATTCAAAATATTTCGCGCTAGAAATGCGGCAAACTTTATCTTACAATTATTTCTCTGGCAATCTCTTTTAAAAACTCCCTTATAGACTATCTTAATAGATATATCTATCAATAGACTATCTTATAGACTTAAATCTTGTCTTCGCTTATAAAAAAACGCCAAAAATGCGTAAAGAAGGCAAACACAACAACAACTCTGTATAGAGTCAACCACACAGCAGACTAGACAGACTGTTTAGGAAGGCGCTACCCTCTCTATCTTCAGTAGTCTTGAGTAATTAAGCTGTAACCAACCTACTGTTTCAGTTTTATAAATATTGGCACTTGTTCGAATAAAGTCTTCGAAATTATATGACGTTAAAGCAAAGGTTTTTATTTTAGGTCAAGCGTAACACCCGCTCCAATAGCGTAAAATATCGCTCCTGGAGCGTTTTTAGGACTATCTGAGCGCCAACACGTTAAAATAGCGTAAAAAGAAGAGAAAATATACCTATTTTAAAAAAAGGCTGCATTTTAAAAAAGCGTGATTTTAAAAAGCGTGATAAAATCAGCTAGTGATTTTTTCCGTTTCATATTGAAAAAAATGTTGTTGTTGTTTCTTTGGAAAGATTCGTTAGAACAATTAATTCTTCTAACTTTGACCTTAAGCTCAATTAACGATTTTAAACTATCAAACAGCTAGAATTTGTATTTAAAATCAAGTATGATTTAAACTATCAAACATTTAGAATTTGTATTTAAATCATATAATATCAACATAATAAATAACAAGATCATTTAGAAAAAACTTTAAAGCGTGATCTCTTTACAAAATCGCTATTTCACAACATTTCTTGTGGTGATTTTTTAATCAGTTTTTAGCCTGTACGTAAAAACACAATTCTTGTTGTCTTTGGTACATTTTTCCTAAAATTTTGGTTTAAAACAATAGGCGAGTGGCAACCGTGATCGACAGCTGAATCATTTGGTGATCGTGGTGGTCAAACAGAACGCTCTCGCTCTTTCTCTCAATTTTTCATTTTGCAGTTCGTGCCGTAACTCTGATTGCCACCATAACATTGCTCTTGGCAAATGGAAATTAGTGTTGCCTTTGTGTCAAATCAGAAGGCGCGAGCACAACAAAAATTTGGCGTTATGTTAAAATTTTTTTCAATTTTTTTCGCGCCTTTCCAGAGTTGCGCTCCTGTTCATTGCATAGATTTGCACCAAGGCAAAAAATTCGCTGTATGGGAGGTACCACGACCCTTTGTCCAAACGACACCAAACCAGTCACAGAAACACTCAAGATTTTACTTCAGTGTCTCAGAAAATTTCGTAAAGATCGGCTCACCGGTTTTCCATACATCCATATATAGAAATGTATACACGGTGTCCCAGACCTAGAGGATTATAATGAAGGGGGTGGATTCCTCGTGATGAGACGAGCAATAAATCGAACAAATGGGTGGGGGTGGTCTCAAATGCCCCCTCCCCAAGCTAGCAGGGCTAGCAGGGAAAAACAAAATGAGTGGGTGTAACAACGCTTTAGTCCATAATTAGCATACCTCTACACCGATTACCAAATTTAATAGTTTTGGAAAGAAAATAAAATTTGGAAAGCAATTTAAGTTTTGTATAAAAGTAATTTTCCGATCGTACTTCTTTTAACATTGCACTGGGGTACTAAATGCCTTACTGGGGTACTGCGACTTTGTTTTTTTTTTTTTGCTTGCAAGAAGAAGTAAGATCGGAAAATTGCTTTTATACATAAAACCGTTGATCTGAGGTAGAACTTATGTATGGCGGATGTATAAAAAATTGTCCAAGAAAAAAAATTGGGTCATAAAAAATGATAAAAAGCTTGCATTTTTTTTTTGAGAAAATTACCTCGAAAGTTGAATTTTATAAGAAATCAACCTATTTTTTGATTTAAGATGCTTATAACTTTTTAAGTTGTGACTTTATGGCAAAACTTTGCGCTAACAAATTAAAGGAAATTTTATTTCTTTTTCCTAAAAATTATTACATTTGGTATTCAGTGTAAAGCTAGTAAAGCGTGATAGAACCTGTTAATTTTGTTTTTTCCTTCTAGCCTCCTAGGGGGGCATTTGCGACCACCTCCACTAATACGATTTTTTGCACGTCTTTTCATGAGGAATCACTCCCCGCATTATAGTCCTCTAGCTCTGGGACACTCTGTATACAGTCCCGCAGAAGAGTACTGTTTTTTTTAGATGAAAGGTGATGCCAAGTTGAGCAAAAAATCCTAAGGAAGGGGAGGTCTATTTTCACTCCCTTAGGAGTGACAGGGTTAATTAGTATTTCATGACTTTTATGTACATTATTGTTTTTAGCAGAAAACTAGCGGAAAACTTATTTTAAGAGCTCACTTGAAAGGCAAAGAATTGACCTTTCTAACGGTGTATCAACAAGCTCAGCCGATTTATTTAGTATCGATCTGTGCTCGTGTAAAGATGAAATAAATCCGTGGAAACTGCTACATTTCCAGTTTTAGCGCAATTTTTTGAGAATTTCGCGTAATAAATCAAATTTGTGTTTTTTTAACCAATTTGGTAATTTATTTATTTCTCTTTAAAATTAATACATACATATTAATAACAAAAACAACAAAAGCTGCACAATAACCTACGACACGATTGCGAACCAAACCATCAACCGCAGCAACAACCACAACAACAGCAAAAACCAAACCAACAACGATAACAACAGCTTGTGTAACTTTTTTCATACGAATGTATGAATTTCTTCTTCTTAGATTTTGCTATTTTGTGTCTTTATTAAAGAAGTGACAAAACCCAAAGTTAGATATTAGCTTCATTCGTACTCTAACTGATATTTTGGCATATATTTTTCCTTTGTACGATGAATATTAAAGGATGCAGGTATACCCCAAAGTGACAACTAAACACTTAAATGTGTTTGAAAAAATTTGTGGAAATGACTCCCATACAAATCGCGCTGTGATTCGTAGTTCTACGTAAAAAAGTGGTTTATACTTAAAAAATTTAACTAAATTGAAAACATAATCATTGTATTGTGTTTTTTTATGAATTAGTAAGAAAAATGTATAAAAGATGTATTGAACGGAGATCAAATATATATAAGATCAGTGGGTCCTTCAGCAAAATAAAAATTTTTGCGTCTGTGTTAGAGAGCTTTAAGATTATTCACAGAGAGAAATCAGTTGTGTAAGTTTTCTGTTGCGCAAATCTTAATTGCTTAAATTTCGTATTAAATACAAGTAGGGTTCGCATTTGTTCATTCATGAACTGCTCATTTCTGCTTCCATTCATTCAGTTAAGAATATGAAGAAAGATCAAAGTGAGCAGCTCATTATCGTGAAGAGCTGAGCAAATTTTTTTGTTCATGAACTGAAGAAGAGGATACCAGTTTGTGAACAAGAATACTTTTAACTCTTGAGAAGAAACTGTTGCTATTAATTTCTTCTTCAATTCTTCACTTGTCGTTCATTGGCTCTTCATATATTCATTAATTGTTCATGAAGTGGTGAAGGCAGCGGATGATAGTCACTTGTTCACTAGCAATAGATGGTTTGTATCAGAGAAGGAATTCGGTGCTGGCGCGAACACTAGGTAAAAATGGGTCGCTAAATCCGTATCCGTTGTCAGAATTTCAAAATTATGTAATTTTTTATAATAGGGTTGCCACCTAATAATATTTATTTTTAATAGGCTTAAACATAATTTAACAGAGGGGGTAGCTGATTTCGAATCTGAAGTCAGAATTTTAAAATTCCATATGGTTAATAGGGTTGCCACCTAATTTTTTTTATTTTAACGAATTCAATGCTGGCACGAACACTAGGTAAAAATCGCTAAATTCGCATCCGTTGTCAGAACTTCAAAATTATGTAATTTTTTATAGTAGGGTTGTTGTCACCTAATAATATTTATTTTAATAGTTTTAAACATAATTTAACAGAGGGGTTTCCCTGATTTCGAATCTGTAAAGCAGAATTTTAAAATTCCATATGGTTAATAGGGTTGCCACCTATTTTTTAACGAACTCGATGTTGGCACGAACGCTAGGTAAAGTCGGCCGCTGAATCCGACTCCGTTGTCAGAATTTAAAAATTATTGAATTTTTATAATAGGGTTGCCACCTTATAATATTTATTTTTAATAGGTTTAAACATAATTTAATGGTGTTAGGGGTCGCTGATTTCGAATCTGAAGTCAAAATTTTAAAACTCCATATGGTTAATAGGGTTGCCAACTAATTTTTTTTATTTTTACGAATTCAATAGGTAATTATGGCTCGCTAAATTCGCATCCGTTGTCAGAATTTCAAAATTATGTCATTTTTTGTGTTAGGGGGTCGCTGATTTAGAATCTGAAGTCAGAATTTTAAAATTCAAGACAGTGGATAGGGTTGCCACCTTAATTTTTTTATTTTTACGAATTCGGGGCTGTCGCGAACTAAAGGATAAAAATGAGTCGCTGAATCCGAATCCATTGTCAGAATATCAAAATTATAAAATTATAAAAACACATATTATTAGGTGGCAACCGTACTATTTCAAAATTTTATCATTTTTAAATTCTGACAACGGATTCGGATTCAGCAACCCATTTTCAGCCTATAGTTTGCGCCAGCCCCAAATTCATACAAAAAAAAAGTAGGTGGCCACCCTATCTACCATCTTGAATTTTAAAATTCTGACTTCATTATTAAAAATACATATTATTAGGTGGCAGCCCTATTACAAAAAAATTCATAATTTTGAAATTCTGACAACGGACTCGGATTCAGCGACCCATTTTTACCAAGTGTTCGTGCCAGCATCGAATTCGTTAAAATAAAAAAAATAGGTGGCAAACCTATTAACCATATGGAATTTTAAAATTCTGACTTCAGATTTTATTAAAAATAAATAATATTAGGTGGCAACCCTATTATAAAAAATTACATAATTCTGAAATTCTGACAACGGATACGGATTAAGCGACCCATTTTTACCTAGTGTCCGCGCCAGCACCAAAATCCTTCTCTGATACAAACCATCTATTGTTAGTGAACAAGTGAGTATCATCCGTTGCCTTCACCACTTCATGAAAAAGTAATGAATAAATGAAGAGCCAACGAACGACAAGTGAAGAACTGAAGAAGAGATGAATAGCAACAGCTTCTTCTCAAGAGTAAAAAATATTCTTGTTCACAAACTGATTTCCTCTTCTACAGTTCATGAACAAAAAAAATCTGCTCAGCTGTTCACGACAATGAATATGAACACTTTTTTTTTAACAAAAAACTCCCTGCTGAATTGCCCAAAACTGTTACGCTTCCTATTAATTGGGCTCTTATTTTTATGATCTGTTGTTTTCTGACTACACACTTATGATGTCATATGTTGTTTTGTTGCTGTTTAATGAATGTTACGTTATCATAATATCTTTTAATGAATCTCTATTAACTTAATTCACAACGAAAATACATAGAACCATTTTAATGTATTTTGAAAGTAATTTGCTTCCACAATTATCATGAAAATTTCACCGCTTCAAAGCTAACAAATTTCGCCGCAAAAACGAAGCAAATATTTAAGAGATAATTCGTAGAATTTGAATTAAAAAATATTAAATTCTTATATAAACAATCTGTAGCGTATGTTTCTGTCTATCTATCTTTTGGAGTTACAAATATTTAGTTAATATTTGGCATATGTTTTTTCCCAAAAAATTTTAATAAAACTGCCAAGTAGCCTGTACCTTCAGCAATGATCTGACGTATTTTTTAATTTATTGCTTTGGAAAAATTTTACTGTTAGAGAGATATCTTTCGTTTGTTATTTCACTACAACAATTTTTATCATTCGAATCATTTTTCAGCAATCATAAACATCTTTCAACATTCAACGTTTATGAATATTTATTTTTTTATTGAAATGTTTATCAAATTGTTTATACTTAGATAAAATGTACTCGTGCTTAATTTGTAGTATTTACTCTAAGACTGCTACTCGTTTTTTGTGTCTTTAGCATCTGTTTTCCGCTCAAACAGCTTCAGTCTTTAAGATTTTTGCCAATTTTTATGATATTTATTCAATTAAAAACAACATGTAGAGGTAGTATTTTTAATTTATGGGAGGTAATTAAAAAATTTGGTACTTAACTTTATTTATAGCCTCGCTTTGATGGTTGTCATTGTTTTAAATAAGGACCCGTGTTTTTAAGAAACGATGACGTAAATGAGTTCATTAAAATATGAAGTAGGCAAACTGTTTTCATTCGAAGTAAATTGTGACATTCTTAACTCTAGACTAAAAAATTATTTGTGTTACTCACTTCACATATCTGCAGAAAATTGACACGAGTGGTTTCATATAAAAGTAGACAACTTTTACCTTGGGTGGATTTATAAAATGAACCCTTATTTCAAAAGGCATCCCTCGATAGAATTTTTAAGTAATGTCTAATAAAGTGTGACAGATAACGATTGCCGAAATTTAACGTCTGATTTTACCTGAACTGGGTTGTCAGTAATAAAAATACAAAAAAAAATCTATATATTGGGGGTTGGAATTAGTTTTAAAGGTTTTCTAAGAGATGGCGTAACTATCAATAGATCGCATCGGGCACACCTGTGACTATATTCATTTCAAAGCACATTGTCTAAGCTTCATTTTTCAGTATGTGTCATTCCACTGAAGTGTTAACAACATATATTTTTTTCTCTGTGAACATGTCGACTTTCGTTCCAACAAAACGCAATTTGCGGGAAGGTTTACTTTTGTGCTTCCATTTGAAGAAAAAAGCGGTTGAAGCACAACGCACGCTTACTGAGGCTTACGGGGACTATGCTCCATCGATTTCTACTTGTGAGTACTGGTTCCGTCGGTTTAAAAGTGGTGATTTTGATACGGAAGACAAAGAGCGTCCGGGCCAGCCGAAAAAGTTTGAAGATGAGGAATTGGAGGCTTTGCTCGATGAAGACCCGTGTCAAACCCTTCAAGAATTGTAAGAATCATTGGGAGTCGACTTATCAACGGTCGGCAAACGCTTGAAGGCCATGGGAATGATTCAAAAGCAAGGAATTTGGGTGCCGTACCAGTTGAAGCCGAGAGACGTTGAACGGCGATTTTGCATGTGCGAACAACTGCTTCAACGGCATAAAAGGAAGAGTTTTTTGCATCGTATTGTCACTGGCGATGAAAAATGGATCCATTACGATAATCGTAAGCGAAAAAAATCGTGGGGACCACCCGGCCATGCATCAACATCGAGGGCCAAGCCGAATATTCATGGCGCCAAGCTTATGCTGTGTATTTGGTGGGATCAGAAGGGTGTCGTGTACTATGAGCTGCTAAAACCTAACGAAACCATCACTGGGGAACGCTACCAACAACAATTGATGCAATTGAGCCGAGCATTAAAGGTTTAACGGCCGGAATATGCCAAAAGACACGACAAAGTGGTTTTTCAACATGACAACGCACGGCCACATGTTGCAAGAACCGTAAAGGAAACGTTGGAGGCGCTGAATTGGGATGTGCTACCCCACCCGCCTTATAGCCCAGACATAGCCCCTTCCGACTACCACCTATTCAGATCGATGACGCATGGCTGGGCTGAGCAGCGCTTCACTTCTTACGAGGATACCAAAAAATGGGTCGATTCGTGGATTGCCTCAAAAGACGAATCGTTCTTCCGGCGCGGAATCCATATGCTGACAGAAAGATGGGAAAATGTTGTAGCTAACGATGGACAATACTTTGAATAATATACATTGTACCGTTGTTTCTAAATAAATGCTCAAAAACCGAAAAAAACCTTTAAAATTAATCCCAACCCCCAATAGAACGCACAATTTTCCCGTTTCGGTGTGAATCATTTTCAAAGTACATTTTTATATTTTCTCTTCATTTATTGATTTTGAGTTTAAAAACTCAACCATTTGTTTAGCTTTTTAGAAAAAGTTTTTGACTTTATAAGCTATTGAAATATACATAGTTTTATAATTTTTGGATCAGCGCAAAGACAAAATTAGGATAGAAAGAATTTGTATGAAGGGTCACGCGGACCAATAGAGCAACTACATGGGCATGTTTAATTTGTAGGATATTAAAATGTTTGATTTAATGTTTGTACCTTAAAGCATAATTAAAAAACTCAAGATCAAATTGCATTTTATTTAAATTACCTTTTGTTCCCGGGTTCAGGAGAAATAATTTCCAGAAGTCACCCCATTGATATACTGCAATAGAAATAAATACAAATAATTTTTTAGAGATAATTCTTAAGAGTTCAGCTAAATTTTTAGGTTAATATCTATTCCACGAAGTGACACACTTGTACAAAAACTTCATTAATCCCAAAAAAGAAAATAATCTAAGCATTAAAATAAACCATAATAAAATCAGCACATGCGAGAAATAAGATTCTGCCGGTTCTTTGTTTAGTCTATAAAATTTTTTTAAGTTTCACGTATCTAAAGTTCATGAACAGCATTTTAGATACATACATGGTTTGTTTATTGAGGTTTGGCAATGAAACTTAATACAAAATTTTGAACTACTGTCAAGCTGCACAGTAAAGAATCATGTTTCGCAGACGGATTTTCCTAGCGCCGCAATAGAATATGTATGTATTTTTTTGTAAGAATATCGCAGAAGATAAGATAATCAAAACAGCTGTGGTGCACGCGCGCAATTTAAGTCGATATCTTGATTACAATAAAAACAATGCGAATGGTTGCTGGGCAAATTTTATGGACAATTTTGAGGCAGTGGGAATAAAAACAAAGCCAGTGAAAATCATTGTCAGTGTTGCCTTTTGGATCCAAATGCACCCATTTGGATACTTTAGCCACTTAAAAATTGATGGATACGTTTTTTTAAGCCTCAGTGCAAATTTAGATTTTTTTTTTTAAAACCGTTTTCCATATGAATTCGAGGGCCGTTTGATAATTCCGTGAAAAGTGAAGCAAGGAATAATTTTTACGGCAAAAAAGTTTTATTTCTCAATATAGTCTCCTTTTAGCTCGATACTCTTTGTCAAACGTTCCTCCAATTTTTTGATCCCATCCGAAAAATACGTTTTCGGAAGGTCCTCAAAATAGGCCTCTGTTTCGGTGATGAGCCTCTCTTTGGTGGTGAATCTCTTTCCGCCGAGCCATTTCTTCAGGCTTGGAAACAGAAAATAGTCGGAGGGGGCCAAATCTGGAGAATATGCTGGATGAGGAACCAGTTCATACTTGAATTCATGGAATTTTACTATGGGCCTTTGTAGTCTAGTGGAAAGTTCGCTAGACTATCAACCCAGAGGTCCCTGGCTTGAATCCGGGTTCGGGCATGGTTCTTTTCACTTTTTTTGTTCTTTCCTACACTTAAGAATTATGAAAAACTAACAATTCACAACTAAATTGTTGAAAAAGTGGTACTAAAAGGACAGAAACAGCTAAGGGCTGGAAATGCTTACCGAGGTTAAGGCAAACCACTAGCCTCGGTTAAAAGCAATTCATATTATCTTTCACGTTTGTTTCGCATAATCAATAATTCACGTATGGTTCCAATTAATTCCTCTTAATAATCTATCCCTTTCCTTTCAGGTCAAAGACCAAACCTTGTTTGTATAAAGGCCCAAACATAATAGGCTCGAGCTGACTGCAGGTAATGTTAAATTTTATACGAATACATAGAAATGATGCGCACAACCCATAATTGCTCAAGGCAGCTTTTTCGTCAAGATTCGTTAACTTGATCTGGCTGCAGCCAAAGCGATTCAAATCAAATGTTCCGTAAGGAATCAGCTGTTTTTTTTCTTTCAAACGAATTTAAATGAAATTGACATTAACTTATTTTCGCGATTCATTCCTGTTATAACAAATTCAACTGAACAAACCAAACAAAACGAATTGATATACATATTGGCGAATTTTTCCAATGACTTAAGGACGAGCTCGCTCAAGTCATTATGGTCAAATTGAGTATTTGGCAGAACTTGAGCTAGCTTTTCGTTGATTTTTGATATTAGCTGCAGCCAGCTCGAGCCGATTATGTTTGAGCCTTAAGGCGCATGCCTTGGTTCTTTGGTCTTTATAAAAAAAAAAATGGGAGCTGGGCAAGTGTGAACGACTGTATTATCTCGATGGAAGAGCACTTTTTCCTTGCCAAATGGGGACGTTTCTCTTTCAAAGCGTCGTTAAAACGGTCCAATTCGGCTGCATAGTATTCGCCATTGATCGTTCTTTTCGGAGGAAGGTAATCGATGTAGACAAATGTAAGCCTCGCTTATCCCAAAATACTGTCGCCATAACCTTTCCGGCCAGTAACACCGTCTTCGCCTTCTTCGGAGCACGTGCGGTCGGTGAAGTTCACTGTTCCGACTGTTCCTTTGTCTCTGGTGTTTAGTGATAGATATATGTTTCGTCCACGGTTAGTAATCGACGGAAAAAATTATTCTTATCTTTGTTCAACATCGCCAAAAACGCCTTTGTCAAACGATAGCGTTTATGGTCGAGAGTGAAAAAATCCTGCACCCATCTTGCGGATAATTTTCTCATATCCAAATGAAAACGGCCTCAACAATCCCGTTTTTTTAGTGACCATTTCTGGTGTGGTGACTTCTTTTGGTGATGGTGCAGAGCGCTTATAGTATTTATCAAGCCTTTCCTTGGTTTGACTGATGATTTTTTTGCACAAAAAATAATGCTTGATGAGCACACGAAATTCACTTTTTTCTATTTTCGCCAAAATTCACAAGATCGTCTGCTGTCAATGGCTGCCAAACACAAACAAAGCGTCGCAGCGAGCTGAAATGTTGACAGTAGTCTATTAAAAGATGGTTGTTGACAGGATCAGTGTTGTATTTTAAGTTAATACGCGGAAAATTGAAAAATTCACTAACTTCTCAAATTGTCCTGGTCCAGTGAAAGCTCCCATAGCTCTAATAAGCGGACATTTCCTATAGAGCCCGAACAGAACCAAAGCGGATGTCGGGTTCGGATTCGTCGTGCAACAAAATACATGAAAATATATGCAGCCACCAAAAATAAAACCGCCGTAGAAATGTGCGATGGGAAAAGGCCAGAATAGAATCAATATTATTTTCTTTCCTACGGCTGTGTGTGTCTGTGTTGCATTCATGTCTATTATATCAATTATTGTATCATATTATATCAATACGTGCCACTTGTACCATTCACACACCGAAAAGCAACTCTGATCCGACAACCGCTCCTATTCTGGACGTATTCTCATGGGAACGATCAATTTTTGTTTTTTTTTTTTTCAAAGAAAATGCTCTCCCATAAACGGACACACAAACATGTCTATTTATGAAAAACAATCTACCAATAGCGGACGCGAAACTCTAATAAGCGGATAATATTGGCTTTAGGGGGCAATATTTTGCTATCAAAAAATGCATGACAGCAACCTCTTTACAAAGAACTATCAAATTTTCTGATACATATTGTTTAATGTTTATTTTTGTGTGCACAATTTTTTTTTGTTTTTTTTTAGAAGTGGATACTTTTTTTAGAATCGTCGTGGCAACACTGATCGTTGTTATCAGTTTATATGAGATCATAGAAACATCTTTATCAGTTCGCTTTTATCTATGGAAAACTTTTCAGTTTCTATGCGTATTAAATGTATCTATTTTGTCGGGACGGCGCGAACGCCATTCCCGGCTACCAAAAATTACACGCACGAGTTAGAGCCTGAACAGAATCAAAAATCGTTGCGATCGACGATTGAAATAGAATAGATTCTAATAGCCGATACACATTGACTACGACTAGTGACGAACGTCATTTGTCAAAAAATAGAAGGCATGTTTTCTTATAAAGATGTATTTTTTGAAGACGTCACGACAAAGGGAGAACACGACCACAATTGTTGCTGCCGCAGACTTCAATCTATTTCTAATTTGCTATACGACAAGAGCAGAGTTTGTTTATGTTTTGTATGAAATATAGATTGTCTCTGTTGCGTTCATTATAATCAAGTCGTCGAGAATACTGCGACATTTCTCTCTGACGGCAAGTTTTCGTTTTGTCGGTGGACGACTGTTGCAGTCAATGTGTATCGGCTATAAGTCTGCGATTTATCGTTGCGGAAAACGAGCTGCGGTTTTTTCTACATTTTGCATGTATTTTCCAACAACAACAAATCGTCGGCCGCAACGATTTTTGATTCTGTTCAGGCTCTTCGCGCATTAGGAATAATCGCGGAGGTCAACTCAACCGAAGTGCAATGGCCAAGCCTCACTCCGGGGGAACCGCCTTTGTGATCACGGTAACCCTTTCGCCAGGTAAGTATGCTTTTCCTGGCAGTTAATGGTCATATTTAATAACTTTTTCTATAAACTAAATGAGAACTATCAAACTAAAATGCAAGGAAATATAATATTCTTGTGAAACTGCTTGAGAAAAGAATTAGATGGTTGAAGTTGTCATGCATATATCCCTTATAACAAAGCAGACCAGCCATTCAAACAAGCACCCAGAGATAAGCGGAAAACTACCCTTACTACGCTGTGATCAGCGTTGCCGCTTTGGTTCAATTCTACCAATTGTTGGCAATTTTTTTATTCAAATCGGTTTTTGGCTATTTGGTAGATTTTTTCAAATTAGTGGATTTAGCAGGATTTTTAAATTTTGTAGAAATTCAAAATTTTTTCCAAATAAAACTTTTGGAAATAAAATAAAAATGGAAATCATAACGTTTGGTTCACCCTGTTATAATAATAAACATTTCGTAACTCTTCCCAAGTATCATATTTTTGAACGCTTTCAAATTTTGTTCGACTGTCAGAATCCGTTTTTCGCGTCATTGCCCCATAGTTGCCCCATGCATTGACCTTTTTTCCTTAACTAAATGAAATCAATGCAAATGCAAATTTATTTAAATATCATTAGTTATAATACTTTTAGTTCACCTTTTTTTGCACTAAGCGCTGATTATAATAGACGGAACGGAACGTTGTCAAGTGTTATCATGGCGGGACGAAACGTTTTTAAAAGGAGTGGCGATTATAATAGCATCGGAAGAGGTGTTAATTTTTTTTCTTAAATATATTTCATTACAAAACAAATTCCATCAATTCTTCTTTTCTGATTATTTTAATACTATGTTTCCATCTACTAGAAATCTTGAGATTTTGAAATAGTGATTTTAAAGTGTATTCATCTGACATGTCATGACAGCTAATTTCGTTTGACAATTAAGTCTTCATTTGATAAATTTAAGAATGAGCAAATCGTGAAGAAGCAATTGCGTTGTTGTATTTCTTTTGCCATTTCCGGAGCTCTTAAATGTTTTTCTCTAAAATTGCCACTAACAATCGCTCCTCACTGAAACTCCTAGTCTATTTATTTTCATATTTCCTTTGTCAAAACAAAGGCATTTTTCATTTTTATTTATTTTTTAAATAATTAATTAGATGTCATTGCCAATTGTCAATATGAAAAATTTGACTTTAGCTGAATAGTGCTGGATACTGATATAACTTTCAGGGATATCGCATTGCATTTTATGCGATTTTGTATTAGATTTTGTTGAAATTACAATATTTTAAAATCTTAAACTTGTATAGAAAACTCTGTCGATTTCAATATGGATTTTACACAAAATCTCAAATCACAAGACTTCGAGTAGATGGAAACAGCATAAAACATGAATTCAATCAAAATTTGTCAGAATAAAATTAAAAGTAGTATCTGCCAACATACACTTTTTACTCAAAACCATAGTAGTATTACCCAGGTAGTGTTGACAGTTTTTATGGAAAACATAAGCTGCCAAAGAATTTACTCAAAAAGAGAGCGCTTACAATCGGCCATTGTTAATAAGTGAAAACATAACCAATAGCCTCAGGCATCAATCCACCTCTGGCAAGGAGCTTCCTTTTGAGGCACTGAATAGAATTTAACTTCACGAACTGAAAAGCTTTTCGCACAAATTACACACAATTTTTTAAAATTTTTATTGGTTTATTTAAACTCAAACAAACAAAACGCAATTCAAACAAAAATTCATATATGGTTTTTATGATTTTAGTTTTCGAGCTCCCTTTTTTTCGCTTTTTTTCACTAGGCTTGTTTTTGACAGGCTGTGTTATCCTTTTGAAGAGAAAATAAGCAGTTGTCAACACTACCTGGATAATTCTGCCATGACTCAAAACGTTACGAAACGCAGCGGAGAAATAAAAAATCAATAGTGCCAGTTTACACTAGCTTCACCCAACCGACTTACCGAATGTCAAATAAAAGTGAGTCGCAAAAATTTTAAAATTTTAATACTCTTGCCTCACTTCATTCACCTTCCCACTTCCTTATCTCTTCTGTAGACGTCAAAGTGAGTCGGTTGAGTGAAGCTAGTGTAAACTAGCACATATATCTCAACGTCGCGTGCCGTTCCGTTCCGTCTTATTATAATCGAACTCATAAGAAACTCATGTAATAGATTGTAAAGTGACATTTCTCAACATTCTATAACATTCCATTCCGTCTATTATAATCGGCGCTTTACACTAATTTCTTATATGCATTAATATTTTTTGTCACTAAATTTTATTTCTAGTAGTGCACTAATTTTACATTATCACAAAAACTTATTTTGAATTAGTTTTATTTATTCGGAAAGTTTAAGAAAAATCGGAGGTGGTCAAAATTTTTGATCTCTAAAAATAAGGAAAATAGCTAAAAGTAACTAACAGCTCTATTCTGGCAGTATTTTGAATATTGCTATGTGGTTTTTGTAATTTTTTGATTTCAAAACAAAATTTGAAGCACAAAAATAACAAATTTTGATAAAAATTGTCAGCTGCTTTTCACTTATTGACAATTTCATTCAAAAATTTTGTTTTAAAAACAACAAACATATAGAAATATAAAAAATACTGGTTTACAATTGTTAATTTGCCAGAATAGGGCTGTAAATTTCAATTGCAAATATCTCGAGATTTTTATCTAATTGGAAAAAACTGAGTACGCCACTAAATTCTACGAACAAAAAATAAATTTATGTGTTTCGGCATTTTCGTGTGTCTTTTTGACGTCCCTACAGTGTTTTTAAATGAACGTAAAAGTGAATTTCATTGGTAAATTTGTCAGTTTTATGATTTATTAAGCTCTGTGAGACCATCGCCAAGTGGTAATATTCTCCTCAAATTCTAGCGGTGAAACTTCGTCTCAAGCACACCAATGGAAACTGTGGACAAACTACGATAAAGAAGTATTTAAAAATATATTTAATAAACCGTAGATATGCTTTAATTAACTTTGAATGGAAATTTGTAAGTCTCATTCATTAAGATGCGATCTTATGGCCGAATCAGCAGAGGATTTTTTGAATTAAATTCCAATTTTCATAGCACCTTCAAATAATTACAAATTTTGAAAACATAATTCCTTCAAAAGTTAATAAGTTAAAAATATAATCTTTTCAAACCGCTATAAGGGACATGTATCCAAATAAGATAGGTATAGAAAAGTTGGGAACCGAACTTGAATTATGGAAAACTAAATTGACCAAAAATGGAACTTAAATTATTTTGCGGTAACAAATGTATCTGTCAGAAATGGATGTTTCTGCAATTTTACAAAATTCTGGAAATAATTGTAACTCTGCCCTATACTACAGCTTCTAGTGAACGGTCCTTTTCCACATTAAAGTGTTTGCAAAATTGGCTTCGAAATACTACTGGATACGCATTTCTGGTTTAGCGCTATTAAATATTTATAAGGATATTTCTGTGAACGAGGAAACTGTCATCGATAAATTGGCTTCGCGTTCCAAAAAAATTAATGAACTAACTATGTAAGTATATACAACTGTGTATACTACGGCGCCTCATGCTCCATAGAAAAGAAAAAAGTTGATCGAGTCGGTCCCTCAAAATAATCCTTGGCTTATGTTATGATTCCCCAAATATTTCGGCTCTTAAAGAAATTATAGGCCGGAAAAATCTCTTCCAATCTGCATCAAAAAATTGTAAATGATTGCATTCAAATTAAAGAGTATGCTGTTTATCATTCATACTTTTGATATTTTTTTTTTATTTCCATACAAAAACTTTAAAAATTTATATAAATTTTTTTAATTTCTTATATCTTTTCAGTAGGAGCTTATTTTATAATCAATATTTTAGTTTTCATTTGTTCCAGTGTAAGCAATTCTGACTAGGAATCAATGCAAGTACTCAAAACCTTTCGAACGATATCTTGAAAGTCGGGATAGAATAAAAAATAATTAAGTTTTTCAACTTTAGTAAAAATAGCTTTAAAAAACTCATAAAATGCACGAAAAACATCATTATTTTTAATCCTAATGTAAAAATTAAAAATTTTTTGATGCAGATTGGGAAACCATTCCAGCTCACGGATGGCTATTGCTAAAATGGAAATATTTTGGGAACCATCATAACATAAACCATAGATTTTTTTGAGGAACTGAGCCGAACAACATTTTTTTGTGAGGCGCCTTAAGGGGAGGTTCTAGTAGAAATCGACGAAAAATTTCTGTTTTTGCTTTATTTTCATCCTTAGGATCTTGAAAATATGTAGTCAAAAGGATATTTCCCTATCTAATTTATTTTACGTGTCATAGCGTATTAGACGAGAGAGTGCCTCGGCCGAGAAACAGGTATAAGCGCGTTTTTCTCTAAACAACTTTTTTCCGCGCTGTACACGATTCCTCTTCAACGACTTCACCGATTTCGATGTTTGATGGCTCAAATTAAAGCTTATTCAATTTAGGGGGCCTTGAGGAAGCGTTTTTTTCCAAAAAAGGTTATTATCATTATTTTTTAACGTTAAAGTAAAAAAAGGAGGCCATTTTTTAAAAAAAAGGGTTTTATTAAAATCGGAAACCAACAAAGCCCCCTTAATTTTGTCTAGGTTAATAATTGTTTTGGTTTTTTGTTTCAGATCACTTGGCAGGGCTGTAGATTGTACAGCTAACATCGGCTATCGCCGCGCACGGCTTTGATCAGCGAGACCTTCAGCCGCCATTTTGAATTATTTTTCATCGAAAAAAATTGTATAATGTTCTTGAAATATACACTAATAAATGCCATAAAAGATTTTTCCAAAAAAGATTTACGTTCGCTCAAAAAAAATTACTGAAATTACGTTACGTTTCCACTAAAACCTACTTGAACCACCCTAATGCATATATATATGTTTTTCTTTTCAAAATGTCTGTTTTCGTTATTTTACTCAAATGAATACTTGTCCTGCTCTAAATGAAGCAATTGAATGAATTTTGTATGTTTTTTGCTTCAGTAAACCCCCCTCACCCATCAGAATCCACAACTGATAAACAGCTCACTCTAGTTCAAATAGAAATAGAGTAGCGAAATTAACCCCATGGTATCACAACGGGCCTCATTGGCCTAAGTGTTTCTCTGAAAAGTGACAGCCACTTTAACCTAACCTATACCCCCCCCCCCCCTTATAAAAAACCTATCTACGACGTTGCATGAAGGTATACTTTTTTGATGCATTTTTAAAAAGAAAGACCACTGTAAGTCTAAGAGCGCGTTTATAGTGGCAACTTGTTGCTTTGCCGAGCCGAGTTGAAAGCGCGTCAAGCTAAAAGCAGCTAGTAGTGTGTATAGTGCGCGCTTACCGCCGCTGACTTGTTGCAGATGGTTTCTGACTACTTTGTTTTTTTTTTTTTTTGTATATATTAGGTTTCTTTTTTATTTATTTTTGCAATCGAAGCCTAAAAATGTTTCGTGATTTCGTGTGTGGTTTTCGCTTTCCTCAAAACAGAGGACAACTAGTGAAAAGACGAAAATGCAAAAAAACGATGCTGAAACTCACTTTACGCCACTGTAAGTTGCTTTAAGTCACTTTAAGTCGCTGACTTATTCCAGCTAGTTTTTGACTATTTTGAGTTTGCTTGCACATATAACGTTCTTTTTCTTATTTTTGCAATCGAAGCATCAAACAAGTCACGTGATTTCTTGTGCTTCTTGCTTTCCTCAAATCAGCGGACAACAAGTCAAGAGACAAAAATGCGAAAAACTATGCTTAAACGCACTTTAAGCCACTGTAAGAAGCTTTGAGTCACCTGCTGTCACAGCTTATTTCGACTTTTTTGCAGTTGTTTTGCAAATTTAAAAGAAAACAAAAGCTACTAATCGCTAATTTTGGTTTTTTTACCTACTTGCATTCGATACCACGAAAAAACGAAGAAAAGGCGCAACAACCAAAATAAAAGTTCTTTCGTATTTTATTGCAGTTTTCCTTGTTGCTTTTCTTATGTTATTTAACGAAAATAATAATTAGGCATCTAGTTAAAACTTAACACTTGCAAACCGTGCGAGCGAGCGAGAAATCAATAATCGGCGCTGAATCGTCGCTTTAAGCTGCTTGTTCGGCTGGCACTATAAGCACTTTGAGCTTATTTCATATGATTGTATGTGCAGCGTTTTTCAGCTTTGCTTCTCGGTTCGGCTCGGCAAAGCAACAAGCCGCCACTATAAACACGCCCTAGGAGTCTCCCAGTGTTTAATAATTTCTCGAATTTCTGTTATTGAGTCAAATATAAGACCTTGATTTTAGAAAGCTTATCTAACAGAATATCACCACTTTGATTGATTTGGAAGATTGTCTTTTGTTTTCAGCTTAACGGAGACTTATGCCCACTTTTGCTGTTTTCCTCTACAAACGTCTTGCATTTAGTATTTTGATGCTAATTATTCTAAGGATTGGGCAAAAGAAAAGCCAGATTTCGGCTGAATGACTTCGTAGACCTTTTTTGAATATGTTGCAAATGCATTCACCCCTTTTTAATAAGAAAATTAACTTCGCTCATAATAAAGGATTTAAGCGAAGAGGAATTTGTCCTAATATGTTATGGAGGTGTGAGGTTTCCTGGAAATATCATGCAAGTTATTGAAGGGAATCAACCGAAATATAAAATAAAAACCATGACAATAAAGGACTTTCGTTGAGAAAATTTCTTTTAAAAATTATATATATTGAATTGTTTTAATCGATCTAATATGTATATTCTGAAATTTTTGCAATATTAATGATATTTTATTAATATTGAATACTTAAGTTTAAATGATAAGATAAAAACGCTTTCAGCGGACTACATTTTTCTATTATAATTCTTGAAATACTTTCTTTATAAAGTGTTTTTATGTTTTATAATCGTCTTCTTTGTATCTTATGTATATTCTATTTCACTTGAAGAATTAAATGATTTGTAAAACAATGAATTTGTTATAGTTTATTAGAAATAAAATGCTCCCATAGGAATTAAAATAAATAAATTTGTTTTTAGCATAAAAATCTACTTTTTTATGTGTAAAAGTAATGTGTAAAAAATATGAAATGCTTGGCTTGTCAAAATTAGACCGTAAATACCAATACACTAGGACGGAATTTGTTTTCAGGCCAAATTTTTCGGACGGAATTACCGTTGAGTTGTAGAAAACAGATTTTACTGAAATATTGGTGAAAAGGAAACTGGAATTTTAAATAGTTTTACCTTTATAATTTTGTAAAGCTCTATTATGTTTTTCTAGTCAAATAAATTAAAAGACTGTGATTTTATTTCATCGAAACAACTTTTATTTTATATTAAAAATTTTTAGATGTTTATATGAAATTAATATACACATTCAGTCATGATTGTTAAACAGACATTTTTACCATATTCCTAAAAAAGTATTGAAGTTTTATTTTGATTGGGTAGTTTTTTGTTCAATTTGGTAAGTTCTTTAGATGATATTGGCAACTAAAATTGAGTGGTAATCCTGTCTGTGATAAGAAAAAGATTTCTCAGGAATTTTGTTTGCTTCTATAATTAAACATATCATTGGTAAATTTTTCTTTTCATTTAAATTCTTATTTAGAAAAAAATTATTTGCTTTATCTTTTCAAGATGTCTTGCATAATTTTCTCAAAAGTCAATAATTTTAGATCTGTTTTTGAAATGTTCAGACACAATGCACGATGCACAAGAAAGTGCGCATTTTTAATCCAGCAGATTAAAACGTTAATTATAAAAACCATCAAATATCATTGTGAATTTAGAAAATGATCATAATATCTAAACTACTTGTATTTATCTATAAAATCTAAAAACAGCAAAGCATTCACAGATATATTTTCTATACTAGTGATTGTTGCCCAGTCATTGTTTTGCCAAAATGCCATAACAAAAAATTTGTTTATTTTATTAGAGATTAACATTTCACTTTACTTAAAAGTAAAAGTAAATATTGAAAATTGTTAAAAATTGTCGGTTGTCTAATGCGGGTGCATGTAACGGTAAACATTTGAAATGAGAAAAATGAGATCATATGAGAAACCAAGGTGGGATTTTGGCCCACAGATAATGACATTGATAGGGAAAGAGATAGAGTATAGCCCAGAATAGTGACTTATACCGATTTTGCAACGTTTTGATTAAGTAAAATAAATAAATAAATAAATAAAATTCTTACATGAATTTGGTATATTAACTTAGCTGAAGCTGTTTTTATTTCTTTTGAATGATCGATGAAACTTTCAATTGACTTGCAAAGATTTTTAAAAGCAAACATAACATTTTCCTGAAATTTGATTTTGCTTTTAAATTCTTTAAAAAAATAAATAAAAATAAATTTTCTTGACGTGAAATAATATACTATTACAAAATTACTAATGATACAATAACACATAAATCGAGTAAAACAAAACATTTCAAGTCAATTTTCTACAACCCCCAGTCAGCTAAAAACCAAACAGCTGGGTAAAAACAAAAAAGAACTATGAATACAATTTTTTTTCTGATTATGTTTAGGTGGCTCACCAATAATATTTTACGCTTAATCACATTATTTCTTTTTAAGGAATATTACGAATATTTGTTTGGACACCAGCCTGAGCTGCAATTTGGAGAGCAGTCAATAGAGTGTATCGAAAATGTGACCCTCAATTCCGGTTCCAAAATGAAATAGTATTTAAAAAATACATGCGTCTGAACCAGTTTTGGCGAATTGCATTTTTGTGCAGTTTTGAGCAACTTTTGTATTGGTTGATTTAAAAAAAAAATCAAGCTTGTCAATCAATTTCTTGAACATAAAAACATAGAACCGCAAAATTTCATCGTACTTGATAAATGCTTTAACTATTTTACGGTTGTGCTCAAAAAGAATCTACTGTTATATAATTTTATTTATAATTTTTTTTTTTTTGTATTTTTTATTATAGTTATATGAAATTTTCGTGCTCTACTATTTCTGCATAAAATCATATACAGAAAGAAGCCCGATTATTTATTTGAATTTTTAAGGTTTTGTAGAAATCAAAGGACAGAGGAACTCATATTGCCCAGGCATGAATATCGCTTGACCTCTCGTCATTTCTTTGTTTATGCGATACATCTTTGGAATAAGCTACCTTTTAAACTAAAGCAAATTTGTAACACGAACACATTCAAACAAAAGGTCTGTAAACACCTTTCAGCTGTTCCTTAATAACCTTCTGTGTATCTTCATAGCTTTCTTTCTGTGCATCTTTTTGTCTTTTTTTTTTTCTTTTTCGATAAATAAAATTTATGTTATATTTACCTTAACCCTTATATGTATACGAAAAATTTCCTCCTTTCGTGCATACGAAGGTACCCGGGTACCTTTATACGATCTGTATGAGAGGAACTTTATGTAAATGAAAAATGCCATAGTAGCTTTGTAATCCTTCATCCTGATTACAGCAGTACATGATATTCTAAACTTATAAAATCGACAAAGACCATAATAGTTCGAATTCGCAAGTATTTTACCCGCAGGTACCCGGGTACCTTCGTATAAGACGAAGGGGTAGTACTTAAAAATCTTTCATAAAAACTTGCCAAAACATTTTCTTTTCAATATAAAAACTATATTGAATAAAAAAATTAATTTTAGGAAGATACTAAAGATTTCAGTATGCAGTTCCTTGACGAAAGTTAGCTTTTTTGCTTTAAAATTGCAAAAGGTACACTGGTACCTTTGTATACACAAGAGGGTTAAATATCCTAATTATTATTATAATTTTTTTTTAATCTCTAGAGCTAAGATGAATTATAATTTATAAATCAATGATTAATAATCAGCTATATTTGTACTACTTAAAAGAGAAATGTTGTTGTGCAATGAATTATGAGTTTCAAAATAAATAATTAAATAAATATAAGTATTTTAGCTCTATTGAGTTTATTTAAGTTTAAAGCAAAAGTATAGTACATTTTGGAACTGTCAGTTTTAACAAAATAAGAACAAGTATTTTATTTTTAGATCCTGTAAAGGGCATTTCTAGTGACCTAATGGATGATGTCGAAACTCGACAGGTACCTTGCCTTGTGGCTGCTGCTTCTGCAGAACGAAGAAAAGGAATAATGTTTTCTATTTTGGAGGGCCGCTCTAAAAGACTTGAATTCGGAAAAAAACAATTTTTAGTCCTAGGAAATATAATTATTTTTATTTTGTTAACAGAAACAGTTACAGTTCTTTTGCATTCAACTAAATAAACCTAAAAGTTTTAAAAAAACTTTCATATAAAAAACTATAAAATTAGCATTAAATATCAAGTAGATTATTTTTGAAAAAACCGTCAAATTTCGTAAGAGCATTTGTCAAATGGGTTAAAAATTTGCAGTTCTAGGTTTTTATATCTACGGAATTTATATCCACCAATAGTGGGTCACAAAAAAAAATCAAAAATGCAATTCGGGGGACTCCAAAATTAGTTCAAAAATATAGACGTACTAATATAAGGAAGATATTTTAGGATAGAGAATTTTAATATAGCTGGATGAAAAAAATAGATTTTTAGCCATAACTTTTGATTGGAAAGAGACATTGGGGTAATTTTTTCACATAAGTTATTTTTGAGACTTGACTTTTTTGTAAAAAATATAAAAAAAACAGTTTGGAAAAAATAAATTTCGCGAAAAAATCAAAGGGGTTGTTTTGATGACAAAAACAGTAAAATAATTTTTGCGCTTAGATGGAAGAATTTTTGCAAATAAATGCCATGTCATATAAAAGGTGGCCAGATTTGCAATTTTTAATTAATTTCATTTTTACAACAAAAATAATTTTTGAGTCATTTTTTGAGAAAAAAGTCAATATTTTTGACATTTTTTGACATAATCAAAAAACATATATACACTGACTTAACGGTAGAGTTCAATCTATTTTTGTGAAGTGCTTTTAATGAACTTTTGAAAAAAAAAATTTGAATGAAATATATTAATGGACAGCGGAGATATTTGCATCGAAAGACCAAACATTGATTTTCATAACGTTTTTTTCTCATTCTTAGGTAACGATGTTTTATGAAAAAGTCGTTGTACTGAAAATTTCTACAATTTTGAATAGATGTGAGAGGTTTAATAAGCCAAAGAAAATGTTTGTAGGTTGCTTCATATCTGAGTTTTAAATTTATTGACTTCGAAAAATATTGTCGCTTGTTTCTTTCACGACGTTCAGCGTTCGTTTCGTTTTACATAGAGATGCAGTAAATTAATCGTATTCTTCACCTGTCAACTTTAAAAACATTATTGAACAAATTGGAAATGCATATAAATATTAATTTTATTTCCCAATCCCGAGATTCGAATTTTCAATTTCAATTATTGCGGTACTCTAAGAACTTTCTGAGATTGAACTTGTTAGAATAGCGCAAAAAAAATCAAAAAGGCCGTAAAAAACCAGTTTAAGTATATGTTACAATTTTTATATTGATAATACCCTAATTTTGACAACAAGCTATCACATAACCTATACCTGTGTCTAAAAATTGATGTAGGTACAAATTTAGCCCAATAAACTACCAACAATAGGCGGGGGCGAAACTAGCGGGGGCTAAGGTAGATTACCACCCTTAATTATTTAGAGTCGGCCTATTTGTTTTTTTTTACTGAAATTCTTTCAAATATTGATTTTTATAAACAGTAATTATGAACTCAACAAAGACAGTCGTACCTTTTATTGCCATTTTCATAACAAAAACCAACTTTAGTCGGCTATTTAATTTTAAGTCATACCCAAAACGAACTTCACTCGGCTAACTCACTTTCAGTCGTACCTTAAAAAACTTCAGTTGGCCAGCTCATTTTAAGTCGTATCACCGTTGAATTGTTTTTAACGAATCCAGTGTTCCTTTGTGACAAAATCCTTTGCAGAAAAAGTTCAGACAAGTAGTATAAATTTTTTTTAAAATGTACGGAAAAAGTAATGCATAGTAATGTTAAAGAGTGCAGCGGACCAAATGTCAAAAATGCACCATTTTTAGTACAATTGGATAACCGTGTCCTGACCAAAAATGATATTTTTAAATTTTTGTTTTGAAAATGGCGTCAAAAGCAGGTATGAGGTTTAGTTGGCTGATTATACGTAATCTTATAGTTTCATGTGTTATCGCGTAGTTGAACTAAACAATTTTTCAGTTACCTGTTGTAAAGGCTGGGAAATCGTTGCCACCTTTTTGGATTCGAAAAATGATGTCCAAATTGCGAAAAGCTTAAAAGAGCAGATAAAAGGCCACACCAAACAAACACAAAAATTCAAAACATACTTAATTATAAGTATTTTGATGTACACAAGTTTTTTTTTCATCATTAAAAAAGTTTTTAATAAAAATAATTACAAAGTGTTTTTCTTAGCCATTCAAATGAAAAGGACCCCTTAAGATTTATTTGTATTGATCGAACGGATGAGTTACTTTATTTAATTCAGTTATGTTGCATTAAAAAAAAAATCGGGACTTAAGGGTATCCAGTCGGCTGAAATACATTGCTGCCCCCTAATCAAAATGGCCTCGGTACGCCCTTGTCAAGAGGACATGTTATCGTGCCATCTTATCAGTCTGATTATAATTTGAATGGGATTTAAATACTTGTTTGTAGCTACTGTCTTTATACGTATTTACAATTCTTAGAGTTAATTTACTAAAAATTGTAGGTCGCAAAAATTGCAATTAATCTTTCTTTCTTTTTTTGAGTACCAATTTTAATAACAAACCTAATCTAGTAACAAAAAATTTTTCACCTGGGCAACTGATAATATATATGCTTCGATAAGTATTTAAGAGTGTCTCATGCTTCCGGTACGTCTGTTTTAACATGAGTCATTTTGCGAAAATGTTTGCCCAAACTACGACATTACTAAGAAAAAAATTACTAAGTATTTGTCGTCTGCGTTTTACTTGAGTTAAAAAAAAAATTAGAAAATTTACCGATAAGCAGGATGAACAAATATAATTCCTATTTCATACAACACTTAGTTACGTTACATTAAACTATTTCATGCTCAATTTGTATAACAAAAATATTAACATTTGAAGAAAATAATGAATCTGTTAACCTGTTAGCAGTTTACTATTTATTCAATGCAACGTTTGCTTAGACTTTTTGTTGCCACTCATTGCTTAAATATCAAATTCTCACGTTTGGATATTGTAAAGCTATTTGAAATCAAATTAAGTCACTCAACTTTCAGTTGCACGTGTCAGGAAATAAGCACACACAAGTTAGCGGCGAGAAAATCGATTTAACATCCATTAAAAAAAATTTAAACATTAAACAAACTAGTATACTTCATTTTGTCATGGGCACCTGCACATAGGGAATAACACATTTTATGAATACCCATGGTATTTCCACCAGCGCCCTCTAGTGTGTTAGTGCACACAACTTTTTCATTTAAATGTGGCACCTCAATGATGGTCGAGTATGTTCGGACAAACAAAATGGCCATACAGGGGATTGAAAGAAAAAAAATACCAACAAAAATGGTACCACTCGTTTCAGCAGGCATAAACCGTTCAGGAAAATGGTGTGATCCGACACGCGCTTGAATCGGGAACCAATCGGAATTCCGAAACAAGCGTCGGTTAACGGAATCTTGCCGACGTGTCATCCGCAAGTCCAACCCAACCATTACCTACTCCCTTCGGTTATGGTCGATTCCACCGAAAAGGGAGCGAAGTTGAAAAAACATCGCTAGTTTGCACGTCTAAATGCCATCAAGATGCATGCGAACGTACCCTTTTCGAGTATAGGTGGCAACACTGCCAAAGTACCTAAAATCATTGTACTGAAAAAAAATACAACCCTGGGTAGACGTTTCTGCCACCGAGGTCGCCATTACCAAAGAAAAAGTGAAGAAGTGTCATTGCTACTGGAAGAAAAGAAAAGTTAATCCTGCATTGCAACCATGAAGGGGCAGCATATCTTGCCAACGGATTAACTAAAGTGCCAACAGCTAATATATCGGATCGCACCCTAAGCGAATACGACGCGCTAGATTTGCGTCGATTAGCAGATATACTATTGGCTGATCGCAAGCCTACACCAGGCAGGAGCATTTTTGTTCAGGAAACAAGTGGTCACTTGCCGCGGAAGTCAAAGGCCTCTGTTCTGGCCTCGTTTGGAGCGGCGGTTGGCTCAAAAGCAGCGTTAGCGTCGGGAACAACACCTTCGCCATAGCCGCAGGGAATTTACTTCGGAGGTCTTAAGGCCAGGCAGGCATGTGCGGTAGAGCCGCGGCACTACATAGTCCCAAGTTCGACGTTTTTGTGCTCTTTGCCAGCGCCAGTTAATGGGATAACCCTACTACAACAACCTCGTATCAGCCACGGTAGTACCAACACGCAGTAGCCGTAATCACCGTCATGATCACCAGCAGCAGCACTCGCAGTGGGTAGCAGTAAACGCAGACCGCATCGTCACAATCATCGTCGCGCCACGCTGCAGACCGCCAACACCATCGTCAACATCACCAGCAGCAGCCCCATCGTCAACACCCAGCCTGTGCATCCGGATCACCCTGCAGACCACAACCCCAACAACAACAACAACGACAGCACCAGCCAGGTCATCACAACCAGCTCCACCATCGTCAACATCACCAACCACCAGCGTTTGCCAGCATCAGCCAGCGGGTGGCCAACGACACCAACGGCACCGCCAGTAGCGACGACACCAACTACCTCCACCACTACGGCACTCACCCCAGGTTTGCGAATTGCGACCTGGGATTGGTAAGCGAGTATCTGATAAGTTTGAAATAATTACATATGCCACGCGTTGGGTCAGTTGATGCTGGATTTTGGGCTCATGATCAGGAACGTGACTAAACTGCGTCTAATTAAATACAATCTGCAATGTTTAAATGAAAATTTAAAAATTTTTTTTTTGTTACCACAAAACTGATCCATGTAACGCTCAAAAAGTCAATTATCAAATTCTAATGATTACTGCTCGATTACACTGCTTCATACTATTGTTCACCTCTTGTTTTATGCATTGATAACTTTTTCATATTTGCCCTATGTTTACGATAGATGTTCTTAGAAAGGATAAATTAAGTAAAATTTTTCATTCTCTTACTTCAGAGAACAGAAATTGAACCTCCGCCATTGCTTGAACCCCAATTTAAAGATTGTTTAAGCTTACAACCATCATTTAAAACAAGTATCAATGTTATCTGAGCTTTAAACCTTATGCTAGTAACCAACAGATATTAAGTTAAGTCTTTGCTAAATGACAATTTCTTCTTTAAACCTAGACATTAAACCTAGTAGAATACTTTTTGAATTAATTTTTTTAAAATTTAAATAACTACACCATTAAAAGAAATAAGCATTACCTCCACAAAAAAAAATGATATATGGTACAATACATTTAAGAGTTTTGTTTTGTTCAAGTGCGTTCTTGATATTATTTAACGAAAATTGTTTCTTCTTTAATTATAATTGGTTCTTTACTTTAAATTTTTGGGAACGAGTTATTCTTATTCGAAGGATACTTAAGTTTTAAGTCCAGAGTATACAATAACAATATACAGTCTTATAAGCAACTATATCTATATATATGTGTAAGGTTTTATTTTTAAATCAGAAAACTACTTATCTCAATTTACTAGATTGAAAATGATGAAGCGATGAAGCTACACATCTAAAAATTCATAAAAATTTAATAGGATGAAACTATCATCTACAAATACAATACCATAAATACTGTGTTAAGAAAATGAAAACACACGGAAATGTTTAATAAAGAAAGATTCGTTATTAAAATAAAAATACAAAACAACTTAAATACAAAAATACTTTTTTAGATTTCTATTAAACAACTTAAATACTAAAATACGATTTTTTTAGATTTCTATTAAAATACAAAACAACTTAAATACAAAAATACTTTTTTAGATTTCTATTAAACAACTTAAATACTAAAATACGATTTTTTTAGATTTCTATTAAAATACAAAACAACTTAAATACTAAAATACGATTTTTTTAGATTTCTATTAAAAGACAAAATGAATTAAATACTAAAATACTTTTTTTAGATTTCTATTAAAAGACAAAATGAATTAAATGCTAAAATACTATTTTAGATTTCTATTAAAAGACAAAATGAATTAAATACTAAAATACTATTTTAGATTTCTATTAAAAGACAACATGAATTAAATACTAAAATACTATTTTAGATTTCTATTAAAATACAAAACAACTTAAATACTAAAATACCATTTAAATCTAATCGGAACTAAAACAAACTTAACTAAAAACTAAACTACAATTTAAATGTATATATAACAAAACCCTACGCGATTGGAACAAAACTAAAATACAATTTAAATCTAATCGGAACTAAAACAAACTTAACTAAAAACTAAACTACAATTTAAATGTATATATAACAAAACTATACGCGATTGGAACAAAACTAAAATACAATTTAAATCTAATCGGAACTAAAACAAACTTAACTAAAAACTAAACTACAATTTAAATGTATATATAACAAAACTATACGCGATTGGAACAAAACTAAAATACAATTTAAATCTAATCGGAACTAAAACAAACTTAACTAAAAACTAAACTACAATTTAAATGTATATATAACAAAACTATACGCGATTGAAACAAAACTAAAATACCATTTAAATCTAATCGGAACTAAAACAAACTTAACTAAAAACTAAACTACAATTTAAATGTATATATAACAAAACGATACGCGATTAGAAGAAAACTAAAACACAATTTAAATCTAATCGGAACTAAACCACCTTAATTTAAACTAAACTACCATTTTGTCGTATAGTTACTTAAACTAAACGTAGTTCTAACGAAACTTAATACGATTTAAATATATGTTAAATTAAACTGAACGTAATTTAAACTAAAATAAACTAAACTAAACTACTATTTAAATACATGTTTAATTAAACTTATGGTAATTAAAGCGAAACTAAAATACAATTCAAATCTAAAAGGAACCAAAACAAACGTAGTTTAACTAAGCTAATCTACCATATTAATGTATATAATCAATTTGTAACCTCCATGTATCTCTAAACAAAAGACGGAGCCAATTAGGACATTTAGGAATTAAAATGTACGCAAATGTTAGAACTAAATAAATGACTTTGTAAAGCAGAATGAAAACCATGGGTAATTAATTTACAAAGGATAGGTGGCGAGAACAAATCAAGAGAGGCGTAAGTATGAAGAGTTTTTGGGGTGACCTAGACCTTGGCGCAGGGTCACCATGGCTGGTCTTTTGGGGCCAGAAGGGGAGGGTTAGCCTAGGGCGATCGACCTACACCAAAGATCGACCCAAGAGACGGGCCAACGTGGCAACATAAAACAACCTATTTCAATTTCCCGCTTAATTTTCAGCACGGTCGCGTAAAATAATCGGTTTTTTTTTTACTGCCTTCGAGATTTACATCTTTTTTGTTCGGGTGTTTTTTCGGGTTTTTTGTTTTAACGGTGAATTTTAAAATACAGCTGGTACGATTTTTTTCATTCAGTGTAGTTTCCGTCTGTCAGTCCGGACTGGCAAGAACACCACCCCATCCGGCGAGCCTTAGCCGCGCAATACGCCAGCGTACCAGTGCTGCCAGAGGGACGACAGAGATGCGTATCAAGGGCTACCTTGCCACATGACGCATCGACCGCACAACCAAAGGTAGGTCGGAGGGAAACATGACAGAATTGGCGCCCAACGTGGGGCCCGACACAAAGGTTAGGATTTTGATTGTTTTTTAGTTTGGTCTCCTGACGTCTGGCCACGTAAGTCCTGCAGCGTTTGGGTCTCTGAACCTTGACTGCAGTTGCGACGTGGTCTAAGGCAAAAGGAGCCAATCAGAAAATCAATAAAATCTCGTTTCGGGCGTAGTGTAAGTTTTAGGTATAGTTTTTGTTAGACCCCAAGCAGGTCCGAATACGTAAGAACACGTAAGTCCTGCAGCGTTTAGGCCACAGCGCCTCGACTGCAGTTGCGACGTGGTTCTTAACAGTAGGATTTTTTACTGCTAGGGCTAATAGTTTAGAAATAAGTTGAGGTTTTTTTTTGTTTTGCACCGAGTTTTCGGTTTTCCGTAAGTCCTGCAGCGTTTTGGCCACAGAGCCTCGACTGCAGTTGCGACGGATACTGGAGGCCGATGCGTATTAATTAATTTTTTTTGTTAGTTTTATAATTTTTTTATTTTTTTGATATTTAAACCCGCAGGGGCATCCTGCGTGAAATATGTAGGATGACGGGAGTAGCGCACCCGCGTACCCCAGCGAGCCCAACACGCGTCTGTTCCCAGATTGGGCGGCGTGTTGGCCAGCGTCTGTTCCCAGATTGGGCGGCTGTTTTTTTTACACCGTAAGGTGAAAAACCCGAACATGCCGGGGTTTGTCGGCATGTAAACCAATTGAAAATCATATAAATCTCGTTTTGTAAAATACTCCAGACCGAGAAGAGCAGCCTGACCAGAGGGGTCATAAACGGGACAGGCTAGCTAAGAGCAAAAATACCTCGACTCGGAGGGTGCACCTAGTGTACAAAAAGGGGGGTAGAGGCACTCTTAGGCAGCGCACACAGTGAAGCATGTGGGCTGGACTGTGAGCAAAGCGTTTTGCTTATGAGTGCAACGGCGAACATCGAGCGCATCCCGTTTCTTCGCAAGCGTTTATTTTGCAGTTTTGTTTTTGCGCACAGTGCGGCTCATATGCTTCACTGGGTGCGGGCTAAGAGTAAGGATAAATTAAAATTAAATTGTTTTGTTTTTTTGAAAATCGCTCCTTATCGGGAAGAGCAGCCAGGGGCCTTGCTCTGTAGTGCGATTCGGGGTGCGGGTGCGTTTCGAGAGCAGGATCGTGCCATGGATTTACATGTTTTTTGACAAATTTTTGATGTGTTCAAATTCAATGCAGACAAAAACGGAATTGTAGAGCAGAGGTAGAATTTACTGCCGTTTAGAAATTTAAAGCCATGTATTTACATGGTGTGATTTTGTTTTCGAATCGCATTTGCTTTTCGAGTCGCATTGCCGGGTAGGACCTCAGGTCAGTGGGGTCATCAATTTGACAGGCTAGCTAAGTTAAGAGAAAAGGTACCTCGATTTGGAGTTTGGCGCTGCTGAATTAAGGGGGGTATAGAGTTGCAAAGCCCTCTTGAGTAGGGACAAATATAAATAAAAATTTTTTCGTTTTGAATAAATACTCCAACTCGGGATGAACTACCACAACACCATTAGGTGAAGCGAATATGCCTGAGCGACCTCAGCATAGGAAAATATTGTGGGAAGTTTCGGTTAAGAACCTCGATTTGGAGGGTGCAATTATTGCACAAAGAAGAAGGTTGCTTTCGCTGGTCTCGTCGAAGTTAGTTTTTTTACGCCACTCTTGTTTGTGTTACGCCACCATCCACACTTAATGCCTATATATATTTTTATTTTTTTTGAGTTATTATTATTAGCCATTTTAGTTTTGATTATTTGATTTCGGAATTATAATTTTCTTTTTTGTTTAGACTTTTAACTTCTCCGAAGTTGGTCTCCTTTTATTTTACGTATACATTTTTTTGAAGCGATAGTCTAGTTCTTCTGATTATCCAAATTATTTCCTCTTTATTCAATATATCTTTATAAACTAAATACCTTAGAAAAAAATATATCTATATATATATTTTTATCTTCGGGTAGAAAAAATATATTTAAGTTTACTTTCAGCTACGCGCTTTAATAAGCCAATTTTCCTATATATATATATAGCGATATATATATATAGATATATATATACATATATATATATGTCTATATGTATAGGTGTATATATATATATATTCAGTCTTTATATATCGATATATACATATTCAAGTAAAAATAATCTTACACTTTTAAAATTTTTTTTTGATAAGTTGCGAAATTTTAGACAGTTAAGATTGTAGCTCTAAAATAGTTACAAAATTTTTTCTTTTATATCACTTCCCCACCTTTCTATATTACTACAGACTACGACAAAATTTCTTTTACCTCTATGGAGTTCATTTATTATTATGCTTACCTTTAATTAATATCATTATATTCAATCAACTCTTTGAATATTATATTATTTTCCTTTACATATCATTAATATATATATTATTATCAGTTCTAATACTACTATTAATCTTATTATTTAAAATTTTTTTTTTGCTAAGTTTTGCAACCACCATCCTTAAAGGACATTTATTTTGATCTTAATTTTTTTTACAATTTTTCCTTTCGTTTTGGCATTTGGCGTACAACCGTTAAGTAAACTGTGGCGCCTTGAAACCATCGGTTCGAACAAAGTAATTAAATTTTCTCGTTTTTAAATAAATTTATTCCCAGGTCCTAACGGACGCTTCTTTTGATTCAGCGAATTCTCGTTTGTCGATTTGGACAACCTAGGTGTTCGAAGCAGTTGCAATTGTCTTGATATTTTTTGATTCTTTTGAATAACGATTCCTTGGGGCATGGTTCACACTAGGCAACAAAGCAGAATGGATAATAGTGAAACCAATCCGAATGCAGCCGAAAGTGGAGGCCTAGTACCCACAACAACCACTAGTACGGGGGCAATTCCTAAAACAGTCCCGATGAGTACCACCATGCCGATTTTTACCACTGCGACAACGACGATTACAACACCTATGGCGATGCAGAGTGCACTACCAACAGCACCTAGACGTACCTCGGAAGAGCTTAACTTCTCTAACAGCAGCATCACGTCTCCAGAGTTTAGCAGCCTAACCGCTCTAAACGTGCGAAAGCAATTCCAGCAACATGCGCAGATGGGAAGCGTAAGAGACAGGTCGTCAGGAAGAGCACCAGCGTCCCAAGGTGTGGTCAACTCTAGCATAAATATAAGGGATTATGTCAAGTCAGCAGTGGGCTTAGCCCAAGTGGATCTGATGTCGGGAATGGAGGAGCGTTTGCGGGTATTAGTCCCACAATTAATAGCCGAAAGCTTAGGGTCGATGACGCCTCAGTATTCAGAAAGCCGACCAGCGGTTACGAAGTTAGTGACTTTACAACCACCACCTCCACCACCCCCGTCTATCAATTCACAGGCATGGCCAGATCGAAATATAGAGCAGCAACAACAAATTGGATCTCAGGATACCAGGAGCATCTCGCAAACTTTCCCAGATTTTTCGCAACCACCACCGCATAGACCGCAACCGACGATTGTACCGCAGCCGCAAGTTTTTTCTCAGTCGCAGACGTATCATGTAGAGACCAGAAATCGACACCAAGAGCAACGAGCTGGACCCTCGATACGTCAGCCGAGTGCCTTTGCATATACAGGGCCTGTACAAGCGCCGGTTACACATTACCCTCAGCCTGAACAACCGCGACGTGTGGAGATGGACAAATGGGGTTTTAAGTTCGATGGCACCACCAAATCGATCAGCGTGGACGAATTCGTTTTTCGAGTAGAAACCTTATGCAATGACTACCGGTATCCATGGCCTGAAGTAATTAGAAATTTTCATAGTTTATTAACAGGGAACGCAGCTCAATGGTTCTGGGGATTTCGACGGTTAAACCGAATACCTAGTTGGTACGCACTTCGAGAAGCGCTTGTAACTCAGTTCAAGCGACACGAAAGCGACTTCGAGATCCAAAGACAAATAATGGATCGAAGACAACAACGGGATGAAGCTTTCGACGATTTTTATCAATCTGTTTTGACACTGAGGAACCAACAGCGTAATCCACTGGCTGAACAGGATTTAGTCGAAATAATGAGGAGCAACCTGAGGAAAGAGATGTCACAGCTACTATTTGCCATGCGCATAGAGGGTTTGACTGAGTTTTGCAAAGCCTGCAAAAAGGCTGAAACACATATAAACTACCAACGCCAGGCTTATCAACCGCCTCCGCGTCAATATGTACCTCGCAATGCGCAAGTGCACGAGTTAAATGTAGAGCAGGACTTTTCGACTCAAGCGTTGGAAATAGATGCTATTAATTCATCGCGAACATTCCCATGTTGGAACTGCAAACAGCCAGGGCATAACTTTGTTGAATGTACCGCAGCCGTAAGGCGAATTTTTTGTTATAGGTGCGGAACGGAGGGCGTAGTTACCCCGAAGTGTCCGAAATGCCAGGGAACCGCTAGGCCAAATAGAAATATTCAGGTGGAGTCTAGATCAGCTCAAACGCAGACTCAAACTCAAGAAACGACGGAATGACTAACCTCAGCCACACAGACCGAAACAGAAAAGAGAGTTGTAGTTTTAACATCTAGTAACCATGGTAATCAAAGTAGTTGTGATCAAGCCACAAATACTGCTGAAGTAAGATTAAAAGAAATTAAGCCATTTCATGTAAGACTCAAAAACTATGAAGAAGTAAGAAAAAGAATATTTTCAGAACAGCCAACAAAAATTGAAAAAGCCAGGGTTAGATATCGTTTGAGGAAAAATAATTATAAAGAAATTTCAGCATCAGAACTTTATGAGGGCGAAGACAGTAGATTTTATACGAACATCGAAATCAATGGACAGCGAATTGAGGGATTATTAGACAGTGGAGCAACAGTGTCGTGTTTAGGGAAGAACTGCTTAAGTTTTGTGGAAAAGTGCAAGTTGCCAATTTTTAAGTTTAAATCTTTCGTCAAAACTGCCGATGGGCGAATGCATTCAATCATAGGTCGCGTTAAAGCTAAAATTAAATTCGACAACCAAGAGCACGAGATTGTTTTTTATTTAACACCTTCTCTAAAACGAGAATTGTTTCTTGGTGTAGATTTCATTAAAAAATTCAATCTCATGCAGCTCAAAGTTGATAGCATAACGACCAACAACATTGCTTTGGAGGAAGAAGTCCAAAGCCATGCAACACCGAAAATGAAAGTTTTGACAGCCCAGCAACAACACAGGCTTAACGCAGTTATAGAAAAATTTCCCTGCTTTATGAAGAAAGGTCTCGGCAAGACGTCTTTAGAAGAGCACTACATTGATACCGGCGACGCAGTGCCGGTGAAAGATAAGCACTACCCAGTCTCACCGGCGGTTCAAGGGCTCATGTTTGCGGAGCTGGATAGGATGCTTTCACTGGGAGTCATTGAGCCGAGCGAAAGTCCATGGAACAATCGAGTGGCCTTTGTGCGAAAAGGCGAGAAATGTCGACTATGCCTGGACGCTCGCAAGCTCAATGCACTCACAGTGAAGGACGCCTACCCACTTCCACACATAGAGGGGTTGCTCAGTCGTCTTGGCGACACACACTTTATCTCAAGTGTGGATCTTAAGGATGCCTTCTGGCAAATTCCGCTTGCCGTCAGTAGTAGAGAGAAAACCGCGTTTACAGTGCCAGGTCGTCCGCTTTGTCAATTTACCGTCATGCCTTTTGGGCTATGTAATGCAGCCCAAAGGTTATGTCGGTTGATGGACAAAGTCGTGCCAGCAAATCTTCGTGAAAGCGTTTTCATTTATTTGGATGATCTCCTTGTTGTTTCCTCAGATTTCGATAGTCACCTCAAAAAGTTAGAGCAGGTAGCGCAGTTGTTAAGTTCAGCCAACCTAACCATTAACGTGGCCAAATCGAAGTTTTGTTGTAGTGAACTAAGGTACCTAGGTTATATCGTAGGCGAAGGTAAATTAAGACCAGACCCAGACAAGGTCCATGCCATTGACCGATATACATACCCAAAAACTCCAAAACAAGTTCGAAGTTTCATGGGAGCCACGGGATGGTACCGGCGCTTTATTCGCGATTATGCGACTATAGCAGCACCTATTTTCGACACGCTGAAGAAAGCGAAAACTTTTGAGTTCGGTGATGAGGCTAAGAGCGCCTTCGATAAATTAAAAACAGCTCTTATTTCTAGTCCAGTCCTGGTACATCCAGATTTTTCGAAACATTTTTATGTGCAAACAGATGCTTCTAACATCGGAATTGGCGGCGTGTTGTTTCAAAAAGATGATGAGGGTGGCGAACATCCTATCGCCTACTATTCAAAGAAGCTAACGCCTGCGCAGAAGAATTATTCAGTAACTGAGCGCGAATGTCTAGCGGTGGTAATGGGGATAACGAAGTTTAGAGCCTACATCGAGCTAATGCCTTTTACAGTGATAACGGATCACTCCAGCCTAAAATGGCTAATGTCGCATAAAGACTTAACCAGTCGATTGGCGAGGTGGAGTTTGTATCTGCAAAGCTTTAGCTTCGAGATAGATCACCGTAAAGGGGCTCAGAACATCGTTCCCGACACGTTATCACGCTACGACATGGACGAAATAAGTTGTGAGGTAAAGGCACTGATTGACCTTGAGTCAACAGAGTTTCAAAGCGAAGAGTATAGGGAATTGTTAAATACCATAACCGAAAATCACTCCCAGTTGCCTGACCTCAAGGTAATTGATGGTTTCGCTTATAAGCGTACGGTTCCATATGATGGCACACCCGATAGTGAAGATTTCGCATGGAAACTATGGGTTCCAGCGCCTTTGACTCAGTCGATCATTGCTAATGCGCACCAACCTCCTCAAGTCGCGCATGGTGGTTTCACCAAAACTCTTAAGCGCATAAAAGAATATTTCTACTGGCCAAATATGAACCAGCAGGTCCTCAATTTCGTTAATGATTGTCAAGTCTGCAAAGAATGCAAACCAGCTCAAATGGTTCTAAGACCACCTATGGGGCAAGAGTCGCAAATAATACGGCCGTTTCAAAAAATTTACGTGGATTTCCTCGGTCCATACGTTCGTTCGAAAAAGAAAAATACCTATATCTTCATAGTCTTAGACTATTTCACTAAATTCACCCTGTTAAAAGCGATGACGAAAGCGAACGCGCGAAATGTAATCCAATTCTTAATTTCAGAAGTTTTTCATAAATTCGGTACCCCAGAAATACTCATGTCCGACAATGGCGTGCAATTTTTAAGTAAAGAATTTGCCGAAATGATCGATAATTTTGGAATAAGACATGTACGCACTGCTAATTACGCTCCTCAAGCCAACGCGTCGGAGAGGGTCAACCAGTCCATTCTCGCGGCGATTCGGTCATACCTTGACCAAGATCAAACCAACTGGGACCAACACTTATCTGACATTGAATGTGCTTTGCGTTCTTCAGTGCACTCCTCCATAGGAATGACCCCTTATTTTGCTCTCTTCGGTCACAACATGATCGCGCATGCAAGCGCCTATAAAATAGCAAAGAAACTAGGTGTGCTTAGCGATCCTGAAACGTTGGTGATACCGAAGCCGGTTCGGCAAGACCTGATTCGCAACAAAATCCGCGAACAGCTACATAAGAGTCACGAACAGAATGTTAAAAGGTATGACTTGAAAAGTCGAAAAGTTAAATTTCAACCTGGACAGGAAGTCTACCGACGGAACTTTCAGCTTAGTGATTTCTCCAAGCAAATCAGCGCGAAACTTTCAAAGCGTTTTCTAAAGTGTCGAATAGTGAGGGCAGTAGGCAATAGCCTGTATGAACTGGAAGATTTAAGTGGCAAGACGATAGGAATTTTTCACGCGAAAGACTTAAAACAATAATCAAGTTCGAGTGTAGGTTGAGGGAGCGAATGGTGCCATCTTTTCCCATTTATCTCTTAAGCTGAGAAGCTCGTCGAGAGTCCTTGGGTTTGTCATGGGCACCTGCACATAGGGAATAACACATTTTATGAATACCCATGGTATTTCCACCAGCGCCCTCTAGTGTGTTAGTGCACACAACTTTTTCATTTAAATGTGGCACCTCAATGATGGTCGAGTATGTTCGGACAAACAAAATGGCCATACAGGGGATTGAAAGAAAAAAAATACCAACAAAAATGGTACCACTCGTTTCAGCAGGCATAAACCGTTCAGGAAAATGGTGTGATCCGACACGCGCTTGAATCGGGAACCAATCGGAATTCCGAAACAAGCGTCGGTTAACGGAATCTTGCCGACGTGTCATCCGCAAGTCCAACCCAACCATTACCTACTCCCTTCGGTTATGGTCGATTCCACCGAAAAGGGAGCGAAGTTGAAAAAACATCGCTAGTTTGCACGTCTAAATGCCATCAAGATGCATGCGAACGTACCCTTTTCGAGTATAGGTGGCAACACTGCCAAAGTACCTAAAATCATTGTACTGAAAAAAAATACAACCCTGGGTAGACGTTTCTGCCACCGAGGTCGCCATTACCAAAGAAAAAGTGAAGAAGTGTCATTGCTACTGGAAGAAAAGAAAAGTTAATCCTGCATTGCAACCATGAAGGGGCAGCATATCTTGCCAACGGATTAACTAAAGTGCCAACAGCTAATATATCGGATCGCACCCTAAGCGAATACGACGCGCTAGATTTGCGTCGATTAGCAGATATACTATTGGCTGATCGCAAGCCTACACCAGGCAGGAGCATTTTTGTTCAGGAAACAAGTGGTCACTTGCCGCGGAAGTCAAAGGCCTCTGTTCTGGCCTCGTTTGGAGCGGCGGTTGGCTCAAAAGCAGCGTTAGCGTCGGGAACAACACCTTCGCCATAGCCGCAGGGAATTTACTTCGGAGGTCTTAAGGCCAGGCAGGCATGTGCGGTAGAGCCGCGGCACTACATAGTCCCAAGTTCGACGTTTTTGTGCTCTTTGCCAGCGCCAGTTAATGGGATAACCCTACTACAACAACCTCGTATCAGCCACGGTAGTACCAACACGCAGTAGCCGTAATCACCGTCATGATCACCAGCAGCAGCACTCGCAGTGGGTAGCAGTAAACGCAGACCGCATCGTCACAATCATCGTCGCGCCACGCTGCAGACCGCCAACACCATCGTCAACATCACCAGCAGCAGCCCCATCGTCAACACCCAGCCTGTGCATCCGGATCACCCTGCAGACCACAACCCCAACAACAACAACAACGACAGCACCAGCCAGGTCATCACAACCAGCTCCACCATCGTCAACATCACCAACCACCAGCGTTTGCCAGCATCAGCCAGCGGGTGGCCAACGACACCAACGGCACCGCCAGTAGCGACGACACCAACTACCTCCACCACTACGGCACTCACCCCAGGTTTGCGAATTGCGACCTGGGATTGGTAAGCGAGTATCTGATAAGTTTGAAATAATTACATATGCCACGCGTTGGGTCAGTTGATGCTGGATTTTGGGCTCATGATCAGGAACGTGACTAAACTGCGTCTAATTAAATACAATCTGCAATGTTTAAATGAAAATTTAAAAATTTTTTTTTTGTTACCACAAAACTGATCCATGTAACGCTCAAAAAGTCAATTATCAAATTCTAATGATTACTGCTCGATTACACTGCTTCATACTATTGTTCACCTCTTGTTTTATGCATTGATAACTTTTTCATATTTGCCCTATGTTTACGATAGATGTTCTTAGAAAGGATAAATTAAGTAAAATTTTTCATTCTCTTACTTCAGAGAACAGAAATTGAACCTCCGCCATTGCTTGAACCCCAATTTAAAGATTGTTTAAGCTTACAACCATCATTTAAAACAAGTATCAATGTTATCTGAGCTTTAAACCTTATGCTAGTAACCAACAGATATTAAGTTAAGTCTTTGCTAAATGACAATTTCTTCTTTAAACCTAGACATTAAACCTAGTAGAATACTTTTTGAATTAATTTTTTTAAAATTTAAATAACTACACCATTAAAAGAAATAAGCATTACCTCCACAAAAAAAAATGATATATGGTACAATACATTTAAGAGTTTTGTTTTGTTCAAGTGCGTTCTTGATATTATTTAACGAAAATTGTTTCTTCTTTAATTATAATTGGTTCTTTACTTTAAATTTTTGGGAACGAGTTATTCTTATTCGAAGGATACTTAAGTTTTAAGTCCAGAGTATACAATAACAATATACAGTCTTATAAGCAACTATATCTATATATATGTGTAAGGTTTTATTTTTAAATCAGAAAACTACTTATCTCAATTTACTAGATTGAAAATGATGAAGCGATGAAGCTACACATCTAAAAATTCATAAAAATTTAATAGGATGAAACTATCATCTACAAATACAATACCATAAATACTGTGTTAAGAAAATGAAAACACACGGAAATGTTTAATAAAGAAAGATTCGTTATTAAAATAAAAATACAAAACAACTTAAATACAAAAATACTTTTTTAGATTTCTATTAAACAACTTAAATACTAAAATACGATTTTTTTAGATTTCTATTAAAATACAAAACAACTTAAATACAAAAATACTTTTTTAGATTTCTATTAAACAACTTAAATACTAAAATACGATTTTTTTAGATTTCTATTAAAATACAAAACAACTTAAATACTAAAATACGATTTTTTTAGATTTCTATTAAAAGACAAAATGAATTAAATACTAAAATACTTTTTTTAGATTTCTATTAAAAGACAAAATGAATTAAATGCTAAAATACTATTTTAGATTTCTATTAAAAGACAAAATGAATTAAATACTAAAATACTATTTTAGATTTCTATTAAAAGACAACATGAATTAAATACTAAAATACTATTTTAGATTTCTATTAAAATACAAAACAACTTAAATACTAAAATACCATTTAAATCTAATCGGAACTAAAACAAACTTAACTAAAAACTAAACTACAATTTAAATGTATATATAACAAAACCCTACGCGATTGGAACAAAACTAAAATACAATTTAAATCTAATCGGAACTAAAACAAACTTAACTAAAAACTAAACTACAATTTAAATGTATATATAACAAAACTATACGCGATTGGAACAAAACTAAAATACAATTTAAATCTAATCGGAACTAAAACAAACTTAACTAAAAACTAAACTACAATTTAAATGTATATATAACAAAACTATACGCGATTGGAACAAAACTAAAATACAATTTAAATCTAATCGGAACTAAAACAAACTTAACTAAAAACTAAACTACAATTTAAATGTATATATAACAAAACTATACGCGATTGAAACAAAACTAAAATACCATTTAAATCTAATCGGAACTAAAACAAACTTAACTAAAAACTAAACTACAATTTAAATGTATATATAACAAAACGATACGCGATTAGAAGAAAACTAAAACACAATTTAAATCTAATCGGAACTAAACCACCTTAATTTAAACTAAACTACCATTTTGTCGTATAGTTACTTAAACTAAACGTAGTTCTAACGAAACTTAATACGATTTAAATATATGTTAAATTAAACTGAACGTAATTTAAACTAAAATAAACTAAACTAAACTACTATTTAAATACATGTTTAATTAAACTTATGGTAATTAAAGCGAAACTAAAATACAATTCAAATCTAAAAGGAACCAAAACAAACGTAGTTTAACTAAGCTAATCTACCATATTAATGTATATAATCAATTTGTAACCTCCATGTATCTCTAAACAAAAGACGGAGCCAATTAGGACATTTAGGAATTAAAATGTACGCAAATGTTAGAACTAAATAAATGACTTTGTAAAGCAGAATGAAAACCATGGGTAATTAATTTACAAAGGATAGGTGGCGAGAACAAATCAAGAGAGGCGTAAGTATGAAGAGTTTTTGGGGTGACCTAGACCTTGGCGCAGGGTCACCATGGCTGGTCTTTTGGGGCCAGAAGGGGAGGGTTAGCCTAGGGCGATCGACCTACACCAAAGATCGACCCAAGAGACGGGCCAACGTGGCAACATAAAACAACCTATTTCAATTTCCCGCTTAATTTTCAGCACGGTCGCGTAAAATAATCGGTTTTTTTTTTACTGCCTTCGAGATTTACATCTTTTTTGTTCGGGTGTTTTTTCGGGTTTTTTGTTTTAACGGTGAATTTTAAAATACAGCTGGTACGATTTTTTTCATTCAGTGTAGTTTCCGTCTGTCAGTCCGGACTGGCAAGAACACCACCCCATCCGGCGAGCCTTAGCCGCGCAATACGCCAGCGTACCAGTGCTGCCAGAGGGACGACAGAGATGCGTATCAAGGGCTACCTTGCCACATGACGCATCGACCGCACAACCAAAGGTAGGTCGGAGGGAAACATGACAATTTATTCAAGAGTGTCTAAATTAAAAAAAAACTCTCGAGCTGAATTGATAAACATGCAAAATTATTTTGCTTATTTCCCAAATGCGCTTTACAAAAAAATAATTAAATTTTGTTAAAAATAACTTACTTAACACGCCAACAGAGCAACAATATCACAACACAGCACAAACAAGTAAAACTATACGCTTTGGCCACACGAGAGCGCGCTATAAACTGATCGTTGGGGTTCAATGATGAAATGATCGTAGTGCTCCAATATTCTAGAAAACCAGAAGACATGCGCGTGTTTTAGAGTGGGGGAAAGATAGAGAGAGAGAGAGAGAGAGAGAGAGAGAGAGAGAGAGAGAGAGAGAGAGAGAGAGCGAAATCAAATTTGAGCTTTTTATTTAATTGCAACCGAGTTTTATCATCAATGCGAAAATATATACTACTTAAACTTTTTTTAAACAAAAACTCGGCCGTGTGTTTGTTAGTGTTGGAAAAACAGCTGTTGTCTGAGAGAATAGCCGGTATCTAGTTGCGACCATACTAAAGTCACTATAGTATAGGATTTATGCTGGTTTGAAGTTGGTTCGAAGGTATTAAATTTTGCAATTTTTACTATACATGATATAATTATATATGTACATATTTATAGTTCATATGTACGTTAAGGCGCACAAATGCTCAAAATGATTCTTGATTTATGTTATAATGATGGCGATAGCTATCCGTGAGCTGAAATTGTTTTAAATAACCTCTAAAAATCGAGTTTTTTCATCATTTTTCAAAATGTTTCAAAAACATTTACTATCAGAAATCATAGTCCGGAAAAAGCTCTACCAATATACATAAAAAATTGTAATTTTATGCAATCAGATTATATATAACGCTGTGTTTCATGCATATTTTTGTTATTTTTTTTATTTTATTTCCACACAAAAACTTTAAAAATTCAAAAAAACTTCATTACGTCTGTTTTTTTTGTAATTTCTTGCAATATTTTTTCACTAGGTGTTTATTTTTTAATTAATATTTTAGTTTTAATGTATATCATTTTAAGCAATTCCAACTAGAAATCAATGCGAGCACTCAAAACCTTTCCAACGCTATCTTGAAAGGGCGGATCACATTAGAAATAATTATGTTTTTTGAATATTAGTGAAAAAAAATAAAAAAAAATTCATGAAAAACAAATTATTTTTAATCTGAATGCAAAAATTTGAATTTTTTGATGCAGATTGCAAGAGATTTTTCCGGGCTGTAATTTCTGACAGTACGTTTTTGACAACTATTACACAAGTCAATATGGTTACAAAAAAACTAAATTTTTAGAGGGTATTTCAAACCGTTCCAGCTCACGGATTGCTATTGCAAGAGTCGAAATAGTTGGGAAATTATCATAATATAAACCAAGGATTATCTTGGCAACTGTGCTGAACAACTTTTTTTCGTGAGGCACCTTAATGTACACTATAAATGTTTTTTATGTCATTGCGTCAATTCAATAATGTAATTTAAAGAACCTTAGAAGAATGAAGATTTCGGAAACACACAGTCCCGCACAAAAGTATTGAAAAATTGCAAATTTTTGAAAAAATTATAATTTTTTTAATTAATTTTTTTTTAAATATAACTGAGTAATAATATCTGAGTGTACATCAAGAACAATATATAAAAGATCCCGCCATAAGTGCGCAGAAATGGAAATCTACTGCGCAGCCTACGTCACATGTGAAAATACATCCACACAAAAACAACACATACCCAACAAACAAAACTAAGCAAATGAGTCTGATTGGCTTATCGGGACACAAACGAAATACAAACAAAGAAACAGTCAAACTGCTCTCAAAATAAATCGAGAAACGTAGCTATTTTTTGTGAAGGGGTAAACACGGAAGTTAACACCCCAATAAGATATAAAACTCTTATTAAAGATAGTAATGAAAAATATTTCTATTTTTTATGGACAAGCGTTGTTTTTTGATTCATAATTGTTTCATTTAAAAAATCCAAGATTTTATAAGAAAATAAGGAGACTTTTTAATCGAATCGAATAAAAAAATTTTGACTACGTTTTTTCAGTCAGTTTGACACTCTTCTCTTTCACTTCAGACGGACGTCACATGCTCTTGCTCACAAAAAGAGTAGACATGCGCATGGTGGAATCTTGAATATATAATTCTTGAGTGTACATCTTGTTTTATTTTTATTTAAAACTTCCCAAAAAATGTAGTTTCAATATATAAAAATTAATTTATAAAAAACAACTTAACGAAATTCAGAGCACAATAGTATTTCGGATGTGGCACATACATTGGCTGCATTTAGTGGAGTAAACAGTTAGCAACTGTTGTGTAAAATTTTCAGTGAGAAATATTGCAATTAAATTATTCATATAATTACATAATAATAATAATTACATTAAATAATTTACAATTTTTCTAACGTTTAGAGTAAAAAAACATTCAGAAAAAAAATCGCTCATTAAGATATCGCCATCATAAAAGTTCACAACAGTTGACTCCGCTGAATGCGGCTAATGTATGTGACACACACTCTCTGCTTAGTTTTCTTTTGTTTGACATTCAATAGTCGCAACACGAACTGTCACTCCTACCCATATTAGATCCCTTTCCGTACGAACTGCAAGTAAAGTTCGAGTAATATAGAGTAACTTGATTATCTGTCAAAATAAGAATATTTGTAAAAAAGTACGGGAACGACTTTAAATAACTTGCAAGCACAACAGCTTTTTATGCCTTTTTGCAACAAAAAAATTGATTTTAGCTTGAAATTATGAGTTTATCTTTTTAAAGAAAACTTTGTTCAAAATGTATAATACAATAATACTTGCACTTAATGATTAGAATAATTTTTATTTTTTATAACAAAACAAAAAAAAATTGATCTTATAATATGACGATCAGCTGTTTGTAGCTCGGAATTCGTGCTCGAAGAAATTTTTCAAGTAAGTTTCAACATTTAGCTTGTTCTTCTTCTCTCCAGAGCTTAAAAAATAGGTTAAGAAACGCTTTGAAGTAACTTCAAGTTACTTGAAGCGAGCATGGTAGAAGGATAGAGGTATATGCAGCGCTGACTATGCTCTCTTTCCATACTGCCATGTTTGTCAAATTTAGCTGTGTGGCGAATGGAAACAAAAGAAAATAAAGAAAAAGTTTTGCTTCGTTTTGACAATTCCGGCAGTATGCTCTCATCTAGTGCATATACCTGTATTCTTCTACCATGGAAGCGAGTACGAAAACAAACTTATTTAGTGGCGTAGATACCTTTATGCAATGCTCTCATGAAATTTCTTATCGTGATAAGCATACATAAAAAAACGCTTATGATAATCATAATAAAATGAAGAATTTGTATGAAAAAAAGTTTACGATATTATATAACTTTTATTTTTATATTTTTGTTAATTTTTTAAAGCAAAAAGTCGATATAACTTCTTTAGCCGATATAACTACGTATCAATGAATCGCGAGTGCTCTCAAACCATTTCATCGGCCCTACATTGAAAAAAATATATGTTATAATTATTTTGTTATTAAACACATATAGAGAACTAACCTCTTTTATTGAGTTTCTTTGGATTGTTTTTATGCTCTTCATAGCTGAGACGGTACCTTCAGGTGAGCTTTTGGACACTGTCATTTAAGTTTAAATTTTTAATAGCAAGTATATATTTGGAAAATTATCCGGGTAGTTATCTAATACTTCTAGGGCATTTAGAGGCTGAATGGAATCTCTATGGTTCAGATATAACTCTCACATTTTCAACTCTTTAAAAACTGTAGATACTTTAGCGTCAAGAAATTTACCGTAAAATTTAACGCTCTTTTTAATTCTACAGCAGATTTAACAAGTTCTGTGTCTTGAAAGAGAGCTGAAAATCCTTTTAGCTTAGTAAAAAATATTCAGTTACGTAGAAAATGAATATATTTATTTGGTGTACCCTTCTTAGAGTTCCATAATAAAGTACTCAACGAACGGCGAAAAAACAGTTATGCGAAAATAGTCCTCTATGTTTTCAACATTGCAATTCGAACGATGAGTCTGTTTCCTTATAATACTTTTGTGCCTTACATCAATATCACAATCCTTAGTAATGTTTTTTGTCTTTTCATACATTTCCGAAAATTAATTATTTCCTCGATTTTTTTGTAATTGGTAACTTAAATTTTTGGCAAGAAATTGTATATGCTTAGTATAAATTCTTCTTTGGGAACTCCCGGCTTAATTGGAGCGACGATTGAAAAATTTGATTAATTATTTGCAGACTATGCAGCAATGCAATTTATAACTCAAAAATAAGTTTATTTGAATATTTTTTACTCATAAGAGAAATTGATCAAATGTAAAATAAAGATTTGCTAGAACAAGGTGGCAGTCACTATCATATAAAGATTTTTAACGGAAAATAGAAGTATATTTTCTAATTTATAGTCACTAGTTGAAACTTTGTACTATTAAACTTTTTTTAAGCACTTACATGCTCTATATATATATCACCGTTAATCAGTGCAAAAATCTATCGAAATTGGATTTATCCTCCAATTTCTGGACCTATTACTATACCATGAGATTATCAGTGCAGTTTGAGTTTAGTTTTCAAAATGTAAAGTTGGACTTTTTTATTGTGAATTTGCAGAAAAAAATTAAAGCGGAAATCAAAAGAAACCATTTTCAAGAAAAGAAAAATTATTTTTAAATTTATTTTTTTTTGAGGAAGAACCCTCAAGGAGATTTTTCACAGCATTGTAGAAAGAAATACGTTTCATAATTCTCAGCGCTTCGGTACACTAGTTAAACTAGGCATTCGGGAAAAGTCGGCTATCATACGGAAAAAGCTTTGGCTTTCTGGTTGTTATTGGTTTCAGCCAGATAACAACCCCAAGCATACTTAGTAAAACACAAAAATGTGGATATTGTATTGGGGGTTGGAATTAATTTTAAAGGTTTTTTTCGGTTTTTGAGCATTTATTTAGAAACAACGGTACAATGTATATTATTCAAAGTATTGTCCATCGTTAGCTACAACATTTTCCCATCTTTCTGGCAGCATATGGATTCCGCGCCGGAAGAACGATTCGTCTTTTGAGGCAATCCACGAATCGACCCATTTTTTGGTATCCTCGTAAGAAGTGAGCTGCTCAGCCAAGCCATGTGTCATCGATCTGACACATGGCTTGGTGGTAGTCGGAAGGGGCTATGTCTGGGCTATAAGGCGGGTGGGGTAGCACATCCCAATTCAGCGCCTCCAACGTTTCCTTGACGGTTCTTGCAACATGTGGCCGTGCGTTGTCATGTTGAAAAACCACTTTGTCGTGTCTTTTGGCATATTCCGGCCGTTTAACCTTTAATGCTCGGCTCAATTGCATCAATTGTTGTTGGTAGCGTTCCCCAGTGATGGTTTCGTTAGATTTTAGCAGCTCATAGTACACGACACCCTTCTGATCCCACCAAATACACAGCATAAGCTTGACGCCATGAATATTCGGCTTGGCCCTCGATGTTGATGCATGGCCGGGTGGTCCCCACGATTTTTTTCGCTTAGGATTATCGTAATGGATCCACTTTTCATCGCCAGTGACAATACGATGCAAAAAACTCTTCCTTTTATGCCGTTGAAGCAGTTGTTCGCACATGCAAAATCGCCGTTCAACGTCTCTCGGCTTCAACTGGTACGGCACCCAATTTCCTTGCTTTTGAATCATTCCCATGGCCTTCAAGCGTTTGCCGACCGTTGATAAGTCGACTCCCAATGATTCTGACAATTCTTGAAGGGTTTGACACGGGTCTTCATCGAGCAAAGCCTCCAATTCCTCATCTTCAAACTTTTTCGGCTGGCCCGGACGCTCTTTGTCTTCCGTATCAAAATCACCACTTTTAAACCGACGGAACCAGTACTCACAAGTAGAAATCGATGGAGCATAGTCCCCGTAAGCCTCAGTAAGCGTGCGTTGTGCTTCAACAGCTTTTTTCTTCAAATGGAAGCACAAAAGTAAACCTTCCCGCAAATTGCGTTTTGTTGGAACGAAAGTCGACATGTTCACAGAGAAAAAAATATATGTTGTTTACACTTCAGTGGAATGACACATACTAAAAAATGAAGCTTAGACAATGTGCTTTGAAATGAATATAGTCACAGGTGTGCCCGATGCGATCTATTGATAGTTACGCCATCTCTTAGAAAACCTTTAAAACTAATTCCAACCCCCAATACAAATACACCGGATAGACTTAAAACACCTCACCAGTCGTCAAACCTCAATCCTATGGAGCATCGTGGGCAGACATCGAACATCTAATCCGAAAATATCCAATATCGTCAAGGAGAATCTCAAAAAGGTGATTCAAAGGAATTGGCCTACAAGAAAGTACTCGAAATTTTGCTATGTTGATGCCAAATTGGCTTAAGGGAGTCATACTCTAAAAAGGATTTGCCACTTGTTTATAATTGCTTTTTTATTTTTTTATGAAATTAATTCCAAACACTCTTGTCTACAGACTTTTGTTGAAATTTTGTTTTAAAATTAATTTATTAATATTAAGTTTATGTTTTATTGAAGGTTTTGTCAATAAATACAACTATAAAAATACTGAATTATAATTCATTAGTTTGATATTGAGAAACTCATTCGTAATGAAAAAATTGTGTAATTCTTACAGAAATTTACAAATTCCAAATACTTTTGTGAGGCACTGTAGATATAAGATTTTTTAATATTTTCATCAGTTTATAATATGATAAGCATTTTAAACGCAAATTAAAGATTTGGTAAATTTATGTCAAAAAGTAAAAATATATATAAAAAATGAGACAATTTAATTTCTGCTGAAAGAAATTATCTTCGTTGTATGTTTGAGTTAAAGCTCTGGAAAAATTTCGGATGGTTTTTGATAACGAATACTCAGAAATAAGATGAATAAAAGTGGTACTAATAGTGGCAAATCAGATACCTAGACTTAAGCTGTACTGATAAAAAGTGTTTTTAATGACATATAAATAATGCCATATTTTTTTAATAATTTTGTTTATTTATTAAAATCGAAATAAATTTAGAAATCGCATTTATTTACTCAACTGTTAAGAATACTTTTAAGTAAGAGAAGTATGAATTTTAAGTTTGAATTTAATTTGTGATCGTCTGATCTTAATTTTAATGCTTTCCTGGAAAATCGATGTTTACTGAGGTGTTCAAGATGCTGCCGGTCTCCAAGTGACGGTGCCACCACTCTCCAAATGCATGTCATTGTTGACGGGTGACAGCCTTAACATGAACACACCATAAATGTCAGATCGATCTGTCAATGCATAGTGACGTTACAGTATTCTAAATTAAACAATAAAGAAGATAAAGAAAAATTTCGTGCCTTGATTAAGCATTACTTTTTGCGTAAATAAAGTGCGAAAGAAACAAACAAAAAGCCTGATAAATATTATGGTGAATCTGGTCCTTCGTATTCAAGCGTAAAATATTTAATTGCAGAGTTCAAAATAGTTCGAATCAGTACAAAAGATGAATACGCCAGGGTAGCACCAAAAACAGTGACCACTTCAGAATGTTTGGAAAAATTCATGATTTCGTATTGAACAATCCGAAAATGAAAGTGGGTGAGATAGCTACAGTCGTTGTCATGTCAAGTGGGTGGTCGGTGGTTTAAATTTTACATGAACATTTAGGTATGAAAAAGCTGACTGCAAGATAGGTGCCATGTTCATTAACAAACAATCAAAAATATGAACGTGTTCGCACTTCTCAATAATGTTTGGACATGTTTAAACAAAATCCGACTGATTTTTTGCATAAAATATTACCATGGACGAAACATAGACACAACAAAATCTAAGGAATCAGCAAAAGAAAGGGTATTTCCCAGTGGAAGAACATCAAAGCGTGCAAAGGCTCAACAAACGACCGGAAAGGTGTTGGCGTCTGTTTTTTGGGATTCAAGTCGCATTATGTTCATAGCCTATATGAGAAAAGGAAAAACAATCAACAGTGATAATAACTGCAAATTATTGGAGTGATTGAAATTGATTGAGAGATTGAGATCGGAGCGAAATCGCAAACATAAGGCCCCATAAATTAAAGAAAAAAATCATATTTTTGCAAGACAATGCTCCAGCTCACAAATCGATCGAATCCATGACCAAATTGCACGACTTACGCTTCAAATTGTTTCCTCATCCCCATATTCTTCAGATTTCTCCCCCAGTTCCCAAATTTGAAAAGGTTGCTCCAGGACAAGAGATTTGCGACGAATGAACAGGCTGAATTGGAAATTGAAGCGACTTTCGGAGATCGAAGGGCATCGCAATGTCAGAAAATAGTTGGAATAAGTGTATCAATTTAAAAGGGGACTATGCGGAAGAAAAAACAATAATTTTGGAAAAAATCGTGTGTTTTCTTTGTTTGGCCGGCAGCATCTTAAGCGCTCTTGTATATTGAGACAAACCACGTCAAGTGGTATTCCACATTTTCACTTTGTGATAAAATTTAATACTAATAAAATGAATCTGATGTCTTTATTGGTAGTAAATATTCCCTAAAACGTCTTCAAAAAACTTTTATTTTGACGATATTTCTCTTTACTAAATTTTTCCACACTAAAATGTTAGAAGAAAAGAAAAAGTATTCAGCAGAACTAAATAAAATTGTAGGGTAGACTGAATCTTTGCTCCATACGTTTTGCAAAAGTACCTCAGATCCTCCCTCCGCATGAATACAGCCTATTTGAAGGTCTACCTTCGTGACCTATGGATTTGTAATATAAGATTTTTTGAAAATTAAATAAAACAAAAAAAGCAATAAAAAAATTTTTAAAATTGTTTTTTTGGTCTTACAAAAAAGGTAATGAAAATGTCTTCAATGTGAACTATTTTTTTCTGCTAATGTCACTTAGCATGACGTGGCAGATGGTTGCATTTAAAAAATTGAGAAAATTATCAAATTTAAAGTTCACGGACTGAATTCTCACACAAATTAAGGTACTTTTGCAGTGTGCAAGAAATTAAAAATCAATTTTTTTTCAGTAGAATGTGGTTCTTTAGAAAAATTTTTAGAAAAAAATATCAAATAGAAAAAAGTTCTAACATATATTATATTCGTATGTTGCGTGATATTCAAGAATCTTTAATCGCGTTTTTCTCGAAACAAGGTTTTTCGAATCGGCTTATAAGATATCTACTTGATCGATTTCGATGAATTTTGATGCATTGTGATCCTTATAGACTCTGTTAAGCACTAGACCTATAAAAAGCCAAAAACGTTTATATTTTTTTTTATTAGGGGGTTTTTCGTACATTTTTCTTTCAACGCATGCCATTTTTTTGCGTAGTTTGAGTGCTCAAGTTCAACCCCTCAACTCAAGACTTTGATTTTTTACTTTCAGATGCTTTTTAAAAGCTAGAGATGAAAAGCCAAATGCAACAATTTTTTTAAACACGCTAACTTCAACGCCCTGTAAAAATTATCAACAGCTATAAATACAAAAAAAATATTTTTTATTTCCTCATGAATAATTCTTTATTATGCGAAAAATTTGAATAATTAAAATTAATAATACTAGGTAAAAATATTAATAAATAAGGTGATAGCTACACACTGTAATAGTACCTTAAACCGTTATCAAATAAATACGTACACAGTTAGATTAAGCGTACCCTTGCGTATTTTGCTCCTGTATCGATTAATTTTTTTCAGTTTTTTTGCCATTTAGTAGTGATTAAAGTCAATAAGAGAAATTAAAACATATTTTAGCTCACTCAGATTTTACAAATTCGAAAATTTTTTTCGTACTTCGTGACATTCAAATATGCTGTATTCAGAATCAATCTGCGGAGTGAGGACCTGAGATACTTTTGCAAATGACATAGTCTACTGTAAGGGCAAATTAAGGGGTATTTTAATTGGAAGGGCAAAAAAAAACATTGTTTCTATTTTTACAGTTAAAGTAATTTAAGTTTTTTGAAAAAGTTTTATTTTACTACCAGTAAATCATAAAATTCATGTAATAAGAATTCAATTATATCTCAAAGTTAAAATTGGGGCTGTACTACATGGCGTGATTTGCAAAAACAAATCAGTGATTTTGAAAATCAATTTTGTCCCGTAGTTTTCGAGATGTGTATTTTAGTCGAATTACGAAAGGACTTTCCAATAAATTGCAAATATCTTGCGATATGGGCAATGTCTTATTGGGGGTTGGAATTAATTTTAAAGGTTTTTTTTCGGTTTTTGAGCATTTATTTAGAAACAACGGTACAATGTATATTATTCAAAGTATTGTCCATCGTTAGCTACAACATTTTCCCATCTTTCTGGCAGCATATGGATTCCGCGCCGGAAGAACGATTCGTCTTTTGAGGCAATCCACGAATCGACCCATTTTTTGGTATCCTCGTAAGAAGTGAAGCGCTGCTCAGCCAAGCCATGCGTCATCGATCTGAATAGGTGGTAGTCGGAAGGGGCTATGTCTGGGCTATAAGGCGGGTGGGGTAGCACATCCCAATTCAGCGCCTCCAACGTTTCCTTGACGGTTCTTACAACATGTGGCCGTGCGTTGTCATGTTGAAAAACCACTTTGTCGTGTCTTTTGGCATATTCCGGCCGTTTAACCTTTAATGCTCGGCTCAATTGCATCAATTGTTGTTGGTAGCGTTCCCCAGTGATGGTTTCGTTAGGTTTTAGCAGCTCATAGTACACGACACCCTTCTGATCCCACCAAATACACAGCATAAGCTTGGCGCCATGAATATTCGGCTTGGCCCTCGATGTTGATGCATGGCCGGGTGGTCCCCACGATTTTTTTCGCTTAGGATTATCGTAATGGATCCACTTTTCATCGCCAGTGACAATAAGATGCAAAAACTCTTCCTTTTATGCCGTTGAAGCAGTTGTTCGCACATGCAAAATCGCCGTTCAACGTCTCTCGGCTTCAACTGGTACGGCACCCAATTTCCTTGCTTTTGAATCAGTCCCATGGCCTTCAAGCGTTTGCCGACCGTTGATAAGTCGACTCCCAATGATTCTGACAATTCTTGAAGGGTTTGACACGGGTCTTCATCGAGCAAAGCCTCCAATTCCTCATCTTCAAACTTTTTCGGCTGGCCCGGACGCTCTTTGTCTTCCGTATCAAAATCACCACTTTTAAACCGACGGAACCAGTACTCACAAGTAGAAATCGATGGAGCATAGTCCCTGTAAGCCCCAGTAAGCGTGCGTTGTGCTTCAACCGCTTTTTTCTTCAAATGGAAGCACAAAAGTAAACCTTCCCGCAAATTGCGTTTTGTTGGAACGAAAGTCGACACGTTCACAGAGAAAAAAATATATGTTGTTTACACTTCAGTGGAATGACACATACTGAAAAATTAAGCTTAGACAAAGTGCTTTGAAATGAATATAGTCACAGGTGTGCCCGATGCGATCTATTTATAGTTACGCCATCTCTTAGAAAACCTTTAAAACTAATTCCAACCCCCAATATATGAAACAAGCTACAACTACAGCTTCAAGTCGAAAACTGTAAACAATCTGCAATCATCCCGATTTTTTTGAATTTCTTGTGTAAAGAATCTTTGCTGATTCCTGAAATCAGCACAATTAAAAATGTTTTCGTGTATTTTTATAAGAATATTAATTGTTCTAAGGACGTTTTTAAAAATTGCAAATATTTTGCGAACTTTATAAACGATAACAACATACGATACGTCGAATTCAAGGTGTAAATATTCTATAATCTATTAAAATGAAATCTTTGTTTCTAGTGCAATTTCCAAATCATTTAAAAAAACAAGGTTTTGTTTTTTTGTTAAATGGTGTTGCTTGACCAAATTTAACAACTTTGTGCCTGTTTTGTTAAAAGGATATATATAAGACATGTTCTATTTAGGATATTTTTGGGGAAATTGCTGACAAAAAAGTGAACTTGGCAGCCCATAGCGATAGATCTTGAGTAAGTTATTGATACTCCTCGCAACTACTTACAATCTTTATTGAATATTTTCTAGAAATTTTCAGGTGTTTAACAGGCATCATAGTAGTAAAGATAATAAATAAATGAATCCTCGATAATGTCAAAAAAATTTATATTGTTTGTTAATGCTAGCAATGTAACAGTAAACAACTGAATTTATAGTTAGGCACTTTTTTGTATCATATATTTTACTAGAATGCGCAAAGAAAATAGTGATAATTTGTGCTCGTGGCAACAACTCCGCACTTCAAATAGCAACAAAAGTAACACGTTTACGAAAATCATACAAAATGGCACGTTCATGTGGAATACCAAATGGCAAAATGAACTAAAAAAAAATCATTTTGACATCATTTTAACTTGGTGACGCAAAAACTCGACACTTGTTTTATATAGCAAGCGCTTACAAATGAATACAGCCAATGAATTGGATTATCGGATACCTGTTGATGACATTGTTGTTGCTATGCTTAATCAGGAAGTATAGAGAGTTGCTCATTACAGCAAAATGAATAAAAAAACATATTCAAAAATTAACATGTTGCTACACATAGAATCGATGGAGTGTGATGTAAATGTATAAGGTTACAAAGCGTAAATGGAAAAAATTGCATGCTTTAAAACCCAGTAATTCTAAATTGTGTGTAAACATACGAGTAAGCTTATCAAAATATGCTTATGCAATTTGTGTAATGCATTAAGCTTCTAGAAAAAAATAAATTTGACAGTTTTCAGTTTAATCGGTGACGAATTTCAGGCTAAGCTGTTTAAAATGTGTCGATTCGCTAACGATTTACTCTAATAATATTTACACAAATTCCTTCAACGATGATAATCAAGTTAAAAATTACACAACTGCACTAATAAATGCTATAATGATAGATACATAACAGTAATTAACTAATAGTTTTTCCAACTAAAGTAAGCGTTTAATAAGACAGTGCAACGTAGTTGATACTCAAATGCAGCTAATCTGTTATTGACATTGATTTTGCCAAATAACATGCGCTATTTAAAACGAAAAACAAATTAAAAAGAAAATAAAATAGTTTTACTATTAAAACAACACTTGAAATGTTGGCACAGTTTTCAGTATTTTCGAACGAACACTTGATCAATATTATGTCAATACGGAATAAATTTCGTTGAAAATATAAAATTCTTTGAACTAACGTACATTCATACAGAGCCATTAAAGACAATGGGAATATTTGCGGTGCGACTATTTATAAAAAAGACAAAAATACAGGAATGCTTTAAAATAAGAAAACAACAATTAGACTTTATATCGAAATATCATATGCATGAATCGTTTTTTTAATACCATCTTCTTGCTTGCTGTTGAAAAATTTTTGTTTTTTTTCCATTATCAAACAAAAATATTTTGCAAAACTTTAATCTTGAATACCCAGAAAAAAATTTTGATGCAAATATGACATGCATTCTTAGGGACACTGCTTCCAGAAGACATTCTATAGATCAAACTGTGCTTCTTCTTAGCCTTATAAAGAAGTTCTTTAAAGAGGCATTTTTATAAACTACTTCTGGAAGACATTAAAATAGCATTTAAAATCAATTTAAGTGCAAAAATTATATATAATTATGTGTTTTAGATATTTTCCGTGGGATTTTTTAAGCCCCCAATGAAACCCAACAACTTACTACTTCCAATACCAAAATGCTTTGAAAATCAAAATTGAAAAACCCCCAAACAAAACCCAAACACTTCTCATTTCTAACACCAAAATCGCTAGAACGTCGGGAAAACGGATATTTTCTCTGGGATTTTTTTACCTACAAACTACAAAAACTTTAGGAATGCCTTCTTAAAGTTCTGCTGAAAAACACCTACTAGAGTCCTTTGATTGGAGGCCTCAAAGAAATCTTCCATTGAAAAAGTCCTAGAAGCACTTAAAGAGAAGACTAAGGAAAGCATTCCTCCCAATGTCATGTATATGTTAAAAGAATGCCTTCTGGGTATGAATGTGGAATGAGGTGGAATTCAAGACTTTCCCTTCCTCTTGAGCTGCTTTTGGAAGCACTTTTTTTGCTGGGTATCGTCTCTAAGCTTAAATGTTACCAGTGTTAATGTATATTTTGAAAATGCATTTTTGAAAGATTCTTTTGAGAGAACTCAGGAATCGTTTTCTTTTTTTGTTCATAGCATTTTGTGTGTACAAAATTGAATCACTTCTCGGAAAATTTGGTTTTGCATTTGATCCACAGCATTAGTTCGGGACCGCTAACTTTGATCAGCAATCTAGTAATTGATTTATAGAATAAGGTTGTATAGGACTCTCATATCCTTAAAGAAAAAAGTGGTGCGGTCGGGGACCCCAGTCAGGAACGAAATTCCTTACGTTTTTTCTTCAAATCCACATGTAATTCGAAATAAAATCTGTATACTTTTTTTTATTAAACTGTATTTTATATAATATTTTCAAGGCAAATAATGTAAATGAACAATCAAATCAAAAAGTTTTATTCAATATTTTAGGAAAAAAATTTATTTATTTATAATTAAGATGTAAAATTTTTATGAGAGATAAAAATGGGCAGTTGCCGTTGACAGCGATGTTTTTTCTCAACACAAAAGGGCATTCAACATTAATCATGTTCCTCGTATGGAGATTGAATTGATTGAAAAACACATTTTAGGGTCCACCGTAGCATCAAAAAAACTTCAGCGACCAGCGCATCTACAAAGAGTATAAAACAAAAAAACACATTTGAGGGTCCACCCTAGTGTTAAAAAATTGTTTTAAATTTTTAAATTAGGTTCGAAATCAGCGACCGACCCCTAGCACATATGGGCATTTCTAAACTGGTCTTACGCACGATTTGTACGAAAAAATATTTAAAAAAAAATTAAGTCTAATTTTTAAAAGGTTTTTTTTTTGTTTGTGTAGTAATTAAGTAGCACTATATTAAATAAAAACAATGATAAAAATCGAACCCAAGGATTCAACCCTTTGACGTTTATAAAGAATCTAAGAGAGTAAAATTGATTTTGTGTATTTATTTATATCTATTTATTTCGGTCTAATATTTTTTATTTATTTTTTTTATTACGTCTTTTAAAAATAATATCCACTTTTCGAGCGTGTAGTTTTTTGACAGATAATAGTTTTATTCTAGTATTGCCATTGCGTAAGCTAGAAAAGGTAGTGCTAACAAGGTTTAACTTAGCCAGTACTACTGTAAATTGTGAAAATTTTGTGGGGACAAATATGTCCCTTTTGCGTGAAAGGGTTAAAGATAATAGCAAAAATATGTGCTGGCGTTACGTTACAAGTTACGTTAGTGATTTTTGACTTGAATGACAAAACTTGCATAACTCTCTGAATTGGGCAACACTTTTTATACACAACTTTATTTAGAAGGATTTGAAATAGTATGAGCTTTTTTTCCAAGTAATCAAATTTTTAAAATCTTCCCTGGTTTTTTTACTAGGCTTTTTGGTGTAGCGTGACGTTACTGGCCTTATGTTACTTAAATTTCCATTGTAGCTCAATTGAGTTATTAAGTAATTAGGTAGTTAAGTAGTTATGAAATTTAGTAATTAAAAATCAAATTTAATGTATTATTCTTTTCTCTCCTCAACCATTTTTTCATTGTCTTTCATTTTTGCTAAAACAAAAAGTTTACGAAACATTTATTAAATATTTACAAAAAACAAAAACCACATTTGTGAAACAGTGCAGACGATTTGATCATCATGGTAAATTAATTTATGTATAAATTTCCTATATTAATAAAATTATAAAATAATAAGTTTTAAATAAGTTTCGATTTGTTGGTCACGGTTGACCAACAAATCGAAACTGTAGAAATGCCCATATAGTAGTTTAATGTATAAGTAATAATCTGCGGGTTTTTTCATGGTTATTTTCAAAAAAGGATAAACAAAAAGTGATTCGTGTTAAAAAAAATACACAAATTTTGAAGTAAATAAAAAAATATATATTTAATAGAACCGTCAAAGTGATACACGAACGCACCCAAGGCCCATAAACCAATGAAGGCGTAATTTCTTTTTTATAAACAAATTTAATAGCTCAGTCAATTTTCAACGTTTTTTATAAGTGAACATTAATTTTATTCGTTATAAATTCTACTTCCGAAAATACTGTCGATTATAACTCAAAAATTCATATTCCAGTGCTAAAGATATGCCCATACTTCTTTTTATCTTTTATCTTTCTACAGTTTTAACAGATTTAAAATCGGTTGAAATCGGTTACCGAGTTGTTGATTATGTAATGTGTCAATTACCTAAAAATTTTTTTTAACGTTAAAATCAAATTGTGGTGGTTTATTAACAATTTCAAATATGGTTTCGTATTGTAATCGACCGGATCTGCAACCTAGACTATGCCACTTGTAAAGTACGGCTAAGTTCCTAAATGCATTTATGCAATGCATCAGTGTATTTTATTTGGAATAAGTGCTAAGTTTAAATACGAAAATTTCGCAACTCTGTTGATATCTATATATATAAAACAAAGTCGGGTTTGAATTAAATTGAATTCAATTTAATAGATCATAAAAACTAATTATCAAAGTCGGGTTTGTTATACCATTTATAACTCAAGAACGGCTGGACCGATTTTAATGATATTTTATTTGTTGGATTTGTGTTCATCTCGAATAGCAGAATAACTATTAAAATATTGGAAAAACTAAGGAGTCGTGGCACCTCCCATACAAATAAAATCTTCTATATCGAATAGCTTTTAATTATAGGACGCACAGCAACGGAATTCGGTATTCGACCTTAATTTTCACTTGCCGTTCTACTGGTAAAATTTTATGGGCGTTGGACGTAGGGCGTGGCACTTTTTCAGCAGCCCAAATTTTCAGTATAACTTTCAAGCTGTAAGTCACACATTAATGAAACTCGGTTAGAACGTACTATTTAGTCGTGTTTTCGACTGGCAAAATTGAGAAAGTATAGGCCAAAGGGGTGTGGCACCGCCCACACAATTCAAATTTATGATATCGAATAGCTTTGGAACTAAATGCCGTATAATAATGAAATTCAATATGGAGTTGCCACTTGGTGATATACTCCTACTGGAAAACTGGGATGGGCTTTGGAAAAGGGGGCGTGGCTCCGCCCATACACTTTAAATTTTTGATATCAGATAGCTTTGGAACTAAATATCGTATAACAACAAAATTCAGTATGGAATTACTATTGGGTGATATCCTTCTAATAGAAAACGGAGACGGTCATTGAACAAGGGGGTGTGGCTCCGCCCATACAAGCCAAATTTTTGATATCGAATAGCTTTGGAAATAAATATCATATAACAATGAAATTCAGTATGGAGTTACTTATTGATCAGGTATTGCTACTGGAAAACTGGCACAGGCATTGGAAACTTGGCGTGGCCTCGCCCACACAAGCTACATTCAATTCAATATACTTTACTGCAAAAACGAACTTTTTTCTGGCATTCAATAATCAAAATCAAATCTTCTAAACGAATAAAAATTTCTTCATTTTTAATTTTAAAACCGTAACTTTTGCGCCTGAAAGAGATTTTTATTTTCATTACTTTTTGGTAAAGTTGGTTTTGTTGCATTTTCCCTAAAAAAAAAAAAAAAATAAAAATAAAAAAAAATAAAAATAAAAAAAATAAAAAAATTTTTAAAAATCATTTGTTTCGCTCATTGTGGGAATCGATCCCACTACCTCATGGCTTCAAAACTGACGGTTGAGCCGACTGAGCTATCGAAAGTACATTTATTCAAGTTGAAATGTACTAAAATAATTTCCTAATAGAATTTGCTATAAAATTAAATGACAATGACAGCAGTGTGCTATATTTTTCTTAGACACATAGCAATCGTGTTTGTCATATGCATATATATTAATAAAAATCATTTTCTGTAAAATAAAAACAAGAACCTCTCGGAATATTTCGCTGCCGCTGCCTGTCAGTAAATAGCTGTAAGTCGCGAAAGTGTACATTTTTTTGTTTCATGTTGTCTGTGGTTTGCTTTGAAAAAAGCATATTTAAGGTTACCGGTCGATTCGTTTGTTTTGTGCGAGTGTTTTAATAAATCTTATTGTGCGAGTATTATTATTAATAATGCCGCTACCCAGAAGATCTAATCTTTCCCAACAAAGCCGTAATACAATTAGGCTTCAAAACATTGCGAATCAATCTATTGAAGAAGAACGAGAAATCGCACGAGAAAAGCGCCGCGTAAGTATGGCCCGACTTCGGGCTTCTCAAACACAAGAGCGCAGAGAGGCAGCCCGTGAAACGGCTCGGTTGGCAAGTAGAAATCGTCGAGCTTATCGCAAAGATCAACAACGAGATAATCTCCGCCGCGCAAGAAGAAATGCTTCAAGTGTTGATTTAAATCGAGCAGCGTTTCTATACGATGGCACAATTGATTACAGCTCGCATCCTTTCGTTCGCATTGGTGCAATGGACGTTGCTTGCGAGCATTGCGGCGCATTGAAGTTTGCTGGAGCAACGCCTGCATTGTGCTACCTTAATGGCAAAGTGAAATTGCCATTATTGACTCCGCCACCTGAGCCATTGCATTCATTGCTTCGTGGCGAAACACTAGAATCACGAAATTTTCTAGCGAACTCTCAAAAATACAATGGGTGTTTTCAAATGACTTCATTTGGGGTAGACATTATCGAAGAACACGGATTTAATCCGACATTCAAGGTAATGTTCAGAGTAAATGTTAATTTTCTTTTAAATACAAGACTTAAGATAGACCAATTTGCGCAAATGTAGCTACTACGGCTTATTCTGACATTCTCAACATTAACCCATTTAAAGCCACAACCCAAAAATCTTTGAGACATCAAAATTTTACGTTTTATCCCCCGAGTAACACCAGGTATATCAGTTAGTTGTATATAGTTGTGTAGTATAGTTGCGCAGTTGTGACTTATAATTTTCGGACCAATTCAAAATAAAACACACTGATGCAGTGTATTAATGCATTTAGGAATGCAGCCTACATTTTCAATGTAGCACCGTGTAATCGGCTTGCCAGATCCAGAGAGCCAATCTGAAATCTTAAGTTTTTAACTCAAAATATAGCGAAAAATTGTTTGAAATATATTGAGGGTATTCAAAGGTAATCTTGTAACGATGTCAGACAGTTGAAATTTTGATATACGTGTAAACATACATATTAAATTATTTTGCTACACCTACACTTCTGTCAAAATTAGATTGGAAAGATTAATATTATTTATTATTAAAAGTATTTATATTTAACACCGAAGCATCACTCATAACAAGGGCTAGATTTTCAATAGCATATCACATTGGCGTCTGAAGCGGGGGGGGCAAGGTGGGCAGTTGCTTTTTTAGCTAGATAAACAATTTAAAAGGAAAAGTTATTCAAAATATCAGTTTTTTTACAACGATAATATTTTTGTATTATATATTTTCCTCTTCTTTCTCTCTTCTTCATGTTTCATGTGAAGAAATTTTGGTGAAGTTTGTTTGCACCACCATTTGTACTGCCACCCCATTTGAACTGCCCCCCCAGATGAAATTCGCTTCCGACGCGATTGGCAGGTCATCTTTTTTGCTGCTTCTAAGACATTTCCTGGTTATTTAGAACGTCCCTTTATGTTTCCTAAATTCCAAATATGAAAAGTTTTTAGGTAATTTTTTGTCATTTTTTATCGTTTTTTATCGGTTTTAGTTAATAGATTCAGGGTATTTTTTGATAATTTTTTACGATTTTTAAGTTATTTTATTGTCATTTTTAGAGCATTTTTCTATTTTTTAGGTAATTTTAGTGTAATTTTAAAAAATTTTTTATTTTTCTTGCTAAAAAATGTTAAATGCAAATTTTTAAACATATTCATTTAACAAATAAGGGAGAGGGACTCTCCCTTACATAAAAACATTACGTCTCGAAAAAGGAGTAGCTTTGTTTATAGACCTCCAAGAAAAAAGTTCTGCGCGTGGTAAAACTGACGAAAGGGTATGTAAAAAGATGAAATAAGTGCTAGATAGAAACTCAGGATATGCTAGTTTTTATTAACTCTATTTTTATGCCTTATTGCTGAAATGTTGGGGGGTAAAATTTTAATACTTTGAAATTATAGGAGAAACTTATATCCGATGACATATCGTCTTTTAAATAAGTAGAAAGAAGTTTTTCTGTTTACGACAACATTTTGGCAGACAATCGACGTTCTTTCAATTTTAATAACTTAAACATGTACCTTGTAATATACTGTAACGCTACGTATAAAAATTATATAAAATACATTTAAAATTTAGTAATGTTTTATTTTCTAAGCTCTGTTTTTTGTTTACTTTTTATGTAATTATTTGCGTTTTTTAGTTAATTTTTGTTAGTTTTTAGGTAATTTTCTGCAGTTTTAGGTAATTTTTGTCATTTTTTTAGATAATTTTTTGCAGTTTTTTAGGTCATCAAAATCCGAGCCCTACTCATAACAATAGGGTCGATGTATTGTTGGAGTGTTGAAATATGGCAAGACGTGTATTTTGTTGTTTTGTTGTTGAAATAATCAACACTTCAGCAAATCTAACACCGTAACAAGACTACCTCTGAATACCCTTATTGGAAAACTGTGATAGGAAATGATAATAACAATTTAAAGTATTAGGGGTTTTCACGTCGGCTAACTACTGTAAGGTGTAAGGACCAGGTGCGTATGCAGGGGGGTTTTGAACACCCTCCCCCGAAATGAAAGAATTTTAACGAGCCTCGAGAGAAACACTCAGCACAACATGGAAAAAAATCAAAAGACTCAATTTAAAACATTTGTTGTGAAAAGATAGTATATAGACTTAACATTTTTTTTAAAGCACACTGAAGGAATATGTGTTCAAATTTAATGGAACTATGCTTCATAATAAATGAATTTATTTTTTAAATAGAGCTTGAAAAAAAATCTATTTAACTTAAACTCAAATGTTTGTACAGTTCAATTACAAACAAAAGTGTTTTTTCAAAACGATGTTTTTATATATAATTTTATAGTAAACATTTACAATTTAAAAACATTAGTTTGAAAAAAATTTATAAACAAAAACTTTAGTATGTATTGAAAACAAATATTTGAAAACATAATTTTAAAATATCGTTCTTAAAATAAAAACAATAAAATTGAACCGCCATTTTTTCGATTCCATTTTTTTAATTTTTTCGAGGTTTTGACGTCATATTCGTAATTAGTGACCCCCGGCAACCCTCGAATACCATATTTTAACACTATTCGATGAAGTTTGGATTTATTGAGGCTTAAAATATTTAAATATTTTAAACATTAAAGTAATAGATTAGTTTTTATATCATCTAATGTTAATTATTTTTTAAAACCAATTTAAAAAATATTTTCACACGATCAAGTGTAAGTCGGGGTTTTTCTCAGCTTGGTCTCAATTATATGGCAATTATTGTCAAAGATTCTACTGAACATAATTTTTCAATTTAAACTCATATAGCGACGTATTTTTTGTTATTGTAAAGAAATAATAGGAGAAAATTATAAAAAAAATGAATGAGTTTTTAGTTGAAAATTTAATGCGCTTATTTTAAATTAACTTTTGTAGAAACGCAAAAAACGTTAAATTTCTACTTTAATTTTCTTTTTTTTTAATTTTAAAGTATGTTTTTATTCTCAGTGTAAATAATATAAATATATATTCTAAAATAAATGTCATCTTCTTCTCGGTAGGTGGCATAAAAAAAGCAGTCCTTTTCAGCCGGCGTAAAGATATTTTGGTCCCGATTTATCGGTTTGTAAAAAAAAAAACAAAGTGCATTTTAATAAGGATACTTGTAGCTACAACCTTTACTAGAATTATTAAGTTTGGCCCAGTAGGAAAAACTAAGAGCGACTTTTTAAAAATACTGTAATTTTCAACGCTTTTGATCTCCGTATCTGGGGAAAATCGTAACCAAACCTTTTAATACTAGTTAAGCTTGTCGTAATCTTATTAATATGTACTTTGATTTTTTTCCGATAAATTGCGACCAAATATCTTGACACCGGCGTAAACAATTTTTTAAGTTTTTTTGTATTGTAGTCTTTTTACAATAAATATCAACGCTAGTTCAATTCGTTGAAAACGTTTCTACGCCATAACTTCTGAACCTTTAAAGAACACACTTTCATTTCATTTCTTTGGAAAGGTAAAAAAAATGAAAATAATGAAAATGAAAAAAAAAAATTATAGCGCCTGTTGCTGGCATGGTATTAAACTTTAAAATTAATAATGGGTCGTGTAACTGCAATTTTTTAAAAAGTTTAATATTTTTCCTTCAAAATAAAATTTCCAATCATACCCTATTTACGAAAATCGCATTTAAATTGACTGACCTACATTGCCTCAAAATATATCCTATTTTGGCATTTACATGGCTATGGGTCCACGAAAGAAATCTCAAAACCTCAAACTCCGGATTTGGTTTTCTAAGCAATAAATTAATCTAAGCACAAAATTTTAGCCAAATGGGAGATGGTCAGTGGAACTGATATTACACTTCAATGTGAAATGGGCGACATATTGTAAACAATTTGTTCCTGCTCTGACGAAATATTTTTAATGCAAATTTTATTATAACATATTGTTAAAATTTGGTTAAAACATTGCTTGAAACATTTTTTTAAAATTTTGTACGAAAAATCATGCATTGATATTAAAGGCATTGTGTTGAATTTAAAAACGTGATGATTTTTCCAGTGTATAAATTGATTTTGATCAATATTTTGTACCCCATATTTGTAGGCACTGCTTGAAACAGACAAATCGACCTGTAACGTTTATAAAACCATACGTTATATATCTGTCAACAAGCAAATTCCTGAAGATTGCTGCAACGTTGCCGGTTTTAATCGCTTCAAACAAACCCTCGTTTTCGTCGCTTCGAGGACCCAAAACATGCATAAGAAGCAATGGGTTAACTCTTCTAAATGTTCACAGGGATGTGGAAGTGACCACGGAAGAAATTTTAAATGCATTAGCCCAAAAAAAATACATACTGTTATTATATATAATATAAACGAAAAATTGGAATAAGTCTAAACAAAAAAAATTAAAATCCCCCAAATTTTTTTCTGGGCACGCGCTTGGTAAGGACCAATTTTCTGATGAAGCAAATTCAAAGCAACAGCTGATTTTTAGTATGATTGAAATTAACATATTCAAATTTCTTTGAAGTTTTCAATGATGTTTTAAGGGCCCATTAAAGTTTTTTAAGCGAAAAAAGCCTGCACTCAAAATTATTTTTTAAAGCGATTGTTTATTTTGGGCCATTTTTTTCAACATTATAATTATATAACTTTTGCGGAAAATTTTTTGAATTTTTGACTAACAAATATAAGTTATTATAGCTGGAAAATTATTCTTCATCTAAAAAAAAAATAATATATTTCGGTTCTGATGAAGCTTTTTGAGCTTCTTATCGAAGATTTTTGAAAAATTTTGAATTTTATTTGAAAGTACTTGAAAACCCGATTTTTGACTAAAAAAGTGATTTGCTTAAAGTTATAAGAAAAGTATTTCTCTAAATTAAGAATCGAACAATTAAAAGTACCATTTGTATTTGCTCAACAAGTTCATAAAATTTGGAAGCGATCCTTGGCACAGTTTTCTAGTAAAAAAATTGATTTTTGATCGCTGAAAAAATTTAATGGGCCCTTAAGTAGATTAAAAACTAATGTATAATTAGATCTATCTAAACGCATAGTTATTTGTTAAGCCTTGTGTTGTCCCTGAGTTCAACCCATACATATTAGGCTGGGTAAATATTTCTCACTTTAGATTGTTTTGGACCACTCTTATCGATATCGATATCGTTGAGATATTTGGAATGATCTAATGCGGAAAAAGTGCGAAAAAGCTGTAATAGCTAAACTCTATTGCTATTGCATTTTTATATTGACTTTCAAAATTTTGGCACCATTAAATGTACCTTTAGCCAAAATTGATTAGCTAATTATTTTATTCATTGCAGTGTCTTCTATAAAACTTACTCCTTGAAGTGCATATTAAAATCAGCAAAACCTTACAACATCTATATTATTATTCACATCAATGCAATTCAAATGTAGCAGAATCTGTTTAATTATTTGACCAATTCATATGTGTTGTGGTTAGTTTTAATAATTTTGGGCTTTTTTGGTCTGGCTTGTTTATAAATGTTAGTTAAAATAAATAACTTTTATTAACATTATGATTTTCTCCGACGTTTCGCAGATTTCTTTTCTGCTTCTTCAGGGTTTGAAAACAATTTTTATAATAAAAAAATTAACTTTACATTTTTAAAGCACAATTAACAATTAATAATAATTAACATTTGAAAGTTACTAACAAACAACACAAAATCAATATGAAATCCTCATCTACAATATGCGAGGATTCTAATGGCGCATTCGAAAAAGCGTTACGACAGTTTTTTCCATTGTTCTTTTTTTTTTGCTAAAAAAATCTAAAAATAATGATTATTTAAAGTTTCTGAGAAAATGAGAAAGAGTTACAATTGTTTGATTTAGATAAAAAGAAAATATAAAAACAAAACCAAAGCTTGATTAGAAATATTTATTTCAAAATTTTTTTCGATGCGTTGCCAACGTAAAGTTTTTACACTCGTTTAACATTAATTAAGGTCTAACATTTGTAGCGAACCTAAATAGCATGTATTTTTTTTTTGTTGATTGAGTTTGCTCCTTTAATTTGCACTTGCCTAACGACGTGAAAACATCTATTGTTTGAAAATTATTACATTTGGATTTTACTATGAGTTAAGAAAGGTAAATATTTTTTAACATTTTTTTATACTGTCACTTTTATGTTCTATTTTATTAAAGTATTTATTAAAAGTTCTCAAGATGATCGATAGTATTTTTCACGATTATCGACACTGTCTTTGACGGCTCACAATCAAACCGTCAATGTTCTTGACTATCGATCAATTTTCATCACTTCCCTCTTTTTTACGGCATTTGTTATTAATCATAGTCCTTGACTCGTAAGACTAATTTTTAAATTACAACTCTTTCAAAATTGAAAACTATTGATAATCATTAAGAAAAGTTCCATTACACTTCAAGCAAAACTTAAGTGCTGCAGTAAGAATATACTTTCATAAAATTAAGTTTTTATGCAAATTTATGTATAACTTGTTATTTTACACTAAATAGTAAAAGTTGCAACTAGTTCATGTCTAAAATACTTATTATCTCTCATATACAAACCTTTAACATGAAGTAGTTATGTGAGTTATAAGAAAAAAAAGCAAAAAAACTTAGCACCGTGTTTTTATTTAAAATCTGAATTCTCTTGCTTTGCTTTTTTTAATGTTATCTATGCAAATTAAATAATTTTTTTAGTTTTGTTTTTATTTTAAAACTATTTTTATTGTTTTTCTTCACAGTTATCACCAAGAGCAAAAATCAATAAACTTGTTAATACCGAGATAAACGCTACGATAATATTAAAAAAATGTTGCTCAAGTCTATAGTAAGTAGTTTGATCACAAAATATCACTTCGAACGAACTGAACGTTTCCGAATATTGGCCTAGACTGCTGAGCGGAAATTCCTTTTAGTTCACTCTAACATTGAAATGTTCAAACAAAAGAAAGAAAGACTAAAAAAAAGAAAAATTAACTGGCAAAACAGACAGTTTTGTACACGATTGCGATCGTCTGTATCTTAGCTCTTGGCGAACATATCGACGTCATATTGTTAACGAACACGAGAGATGAACCCCCGATAAGTTGCTGGCGGATGACTGCTAGTCCCCTACAAAAACATCAGTTAAACAATGACTAGAAGAGCCAAATATTCGTTGCTGCCCGACCAGTTCAACGAAATCTACAAAAGAGTACATCGATCTCTTTAAACGATCGTGTGATGGGAGGGATGATCACACAATTTGGTAGCAAGCTGGGTTATTCTAGATCTGCCGGGCGCATTTCTGCAGCGATAAGTAGATAGAGCGAATGATAAAGAGAGCTTCGCATTACACAGATTTTTGGAGAAAGGGCTAAACACAACTTATATTATCTATTTTGATGTCGTGCTGGGAGAAGAGTATCTAGATGCAGTCGTGGGAGAAACACGAAAGATAGCCGGCTACCGTTTAGTGTTTTTGCACTGACAATGTGGGGCGCTTGTATGAAATGCGCTTCTTAAATTTTTACAACAACAAATTGATGTCTATATTTAGATTAATAATTGTTTATTTATCCAAATATTATTCAAAAGATGTGCAGAACTTCAGACATGAACTAGGGCACGGCGCGTGCTTGCGTGATTTTTCGAAAACAAATTTTGTTATTCCTCGAACTAATTACTTTTATTATTCCCCCCCCCCCCCCAAGATATTTACTACATGTTATGAAGATCCTTATTTTATATTTTTTGTAACAAAAATGGATTGTCTTTTATTTTGTATTTCAACATGTAATTAAATTTTACTTTGTATTAAGATCTAACTCTATCCAATCCAATTTTTTTTAACAAAACTCAATTCATCTGAGTGAAATATTTTGTTTAGAAATGTTGTTGTTTGGAGAGGTGAACCTAAAACATTTTTTATATATGTAAGTTATTAAAAAAAACGGTTTTAGCCTAATTATCTATATCTTCTGTGTCGTAAGATCTAGTATAAAGAATATGCACTCAGTGTACACAGAATAGGTTCGATTTTGTCTGCGTGGTTCTGGATATCGCTTAAAAATGAAGTTTATGATCTAAAAACCTGTGAAATTTCTTATTCACCAGATATACTTCGAAAGATTTTAAATTATTGACGGAATTATAAGCTAATAAATTTATCCCTCTCAATAGTTAGGTCTGCTTCCGTACTCCCTTCTACTCCAGTACGTGAACGTCCTACTCCAGTTCTTCACACATTTTTCAAGCTCGGGAGAGAAGAAGAATAAACAAAATTTCACTCTCTATTCTATTACAATTACTTGAACTGTACTTGAAAAAGCACGAATTTTTCTTCGAGATCGAATTTAGAGCTACAAACAGCTGATAATCAAATAATAAGATCAATATTTTTTATTGTTTCGTGAAATAAAATTTATTCTAATCATTAAATGCAAGAATTGATTGTTTTATATATATTGTAAAAAGTTTTTTTTAAGAGAATAAACTAATAATTTTAAGCAAAATTCCATTTTTTTCTATTGCAAAAAGGCGTGAACAGCTGTTGTGCTAGAAATTTACTTAAAGTCGCTTCTGTACATTTTGATAATTATTCTCATTTTGACAGATAATGAAGTTACTCTCTATTGCTCGAACTTTACTCGTACTTTACTTGAAGTTAGTAAGGAAACAGACCTATTATTTGTACCTTTTAAATTATCGTTTTTAATTTTTTTTTTGTTGATGTAACACATAACTTTTCACTTTGAATAAGTTCACAACCTTACCAATTTACGTTTTCGAATACTTGATTCACAACTCCTCCATTAAATATATCGTAATTAGTTTGAAACTGTAATGAAAGAAAACTGAAAAGGTAACTAATTTTATACCAGTTGGATAAAAAATATAGTTCTTTAATTAAGCTAAGAAGGTTCTTAACCCTTTCGCCCCGGAGTTTTATTTAAAAAACCGACAAAGATAAGTAAGTTTTGGCTTCAGTTATCGATATAGAACAAATATATTAGATGTTTGGCATACTTGAGAATTCTCTAGTATGTCTGTCCTCTAGAGGGCAGCATATTCAATTAAATGTGACGTTACATAGTCTATAACCAGCAAACGATCAAAACGCTTCCAACGATATCTCATTTGTCAAATTATGATAATTAATTTAGAAGTTAGGGTGGAATAAATACTTGCGAGTTGCACTCAAAAATGTAGTGACGCACGATTTTTGTTAAAAATTGAAGCACAGCCGCGAATAACGTTGTAAGCGACAAAATTGTAATTGTCCACTTTTATTCATTTTACAAGCACTTTCATTAATTTTTTAAAATTTTTTTTGGGTATTCGATAAAAATAGCCCAAACTGCTCAACAGCTTACTCAGTTCTGTTTTTATATAATATTATAGAGTAATTTTAACAGGTATTCGCCAAAAAACACTCTAAAAAAATGGCGCTTACAACGTTGTTCCCGATCGTGCTTCAATTGTGTACTAAAAAGCAGAAAACATGTTGAATCATGCATTAAGCCACAGACGAGGCATTGAACTTTTATTGGGACTGTTCACAAATGATCTTTTAATGTAAAAATTCTCAGATATAGCCTGCCAAATTTGCTGGGACATAATCCCAGTAAGAGCGCAAGGGTTAAAAAATATTTTAAGAATAGGTTTGTTAAAACTACAAAATTATTTTTATGAATCAATCCAAAAAATTAAACTTATTTTATAATTTAATAATTTATGGTATTGGTTACTGTAATGGTAATGGTAATGGTAATGGTAATGGTAATGGTAATGGTAATGGTAATGGTAATGGTAATGGTAATGGTAATGGTAATGGTAATGGTAATGGTAATGGTAATGGTAATGGTAATGGTAATGGTAATGGTAATGGTAATGGTAATGGTAATGGTAATGGTAATGGTAATGGTAATGGTAATGGTAATGGTAATGGTAATGGTAATGGTAATGGTAATGGTAGTGGTAATGGTAATGGTAATGGTAATGGTAATGGTAATGGTAATGGTAATGGTAATGGTAATGGTAATGGTAATGGTAATGGTAATGGTAATGGTAATGGTAATGGTAATGGTAATGGTAATGGTAATGGTAATGGTAATGGTAATGGTAATGGTAATGGTAATGGTAATGGTAATGGTAATGGTAATGGTAATGGTAATGGTAATGGTAATGGTAATGGTAATGGTAATGGTAATGGTAATGGTAATGGTAATGGTAATGGTAATGGTAATGGTAATGGTAATGGTAATGGTAATGGTAATGGTAATGGTAATGGTAATGGTAATGGTAATGGTAATGGTAATGGTAATGGTAATGGTAATGGTAATGGTAATGGTAATGGTAATGGTAATGGTAATGGTAATGGTAATGGTAATGGTAATGGTAATGGTAATGGTAATGGTAATGGTAATGGTAATGGTAATGGTAATGGTAATGGCAATGGCAATGTGGCAATGGCGATGGCGATGGCAATGGTAATGATAGTGGTAATGATAAAGGTAATGGTAATAGTAACGGTAATGGTAATGGTAATTGTAATGGTAATGGTAATGGTACTAATAATGGTAATGGTAATGGTAATGGTAATGTTAATGGTGATGGTAATGGCAATGGTAATGGCAGTAGTAATGGTAATAGTAATAGTAATAGTAATGGTAATAGTAATAGTAACGGTAATGGTGATAGTAATGGTAATGGTAATGGTAATGGTAATAGTAATGGTAATAGTAATAGTAATGTCAGTTGTAATGATAATGGTAACGGCAATGACAATGGTAATGGTAATAATACTGGTATTGATAATGGTAATGGTAATGGTGTGGGTGATGGTAATGGCAATGGTAATAGCAGTGGTAATGGTAATAGTAATAGTAATAGTAATAGTAATAGTAATAGTAATAGTAATAGTAATAGTAATAGTAATAGTAATAGTAATAGTAATAGTAATAGTAATAGTAATAGTAATAGTAATAGTAATAGTAATAGTAATAGTAATAGTAATAGTAATAGTAATAGTAATAGTAATAGTAATAGTAATAGTAATAGTAATAGTAATAGTAATAGTAATAGTAATAGTAATAGTAATAGTAATAGTAATAGTAATAGTAATAGTAATAGTAATAGTAATAGTAATAGTAATAGTAATAGTAATAGTAATAGTAATAGTAATAGTAATAGTAATAGTAATAGTAATAGTAATAGTAATAGTAATAGTAATAGTAATAGTAATAGTAATAGTAATAGTAATAGTAATAGTAATAGTAATAGTAATAGTAATAGTAATAGTAATAGTAATAGTAATAGTAATAGTAATAGTAATAGTAATAGTAATAGTAATAGTAATAGTAATAGTAATAGTAATAGTAATAGTAATAGTAATAGTAATAGTAATAGTAATAGTAATAGTAAAAGTAATAGTAATAGTAATAGTAATAGTAATAGTAATTGTAATAGTAATAGTAATGGTAATGGTAATGGTAATAGTAATAGTAATAGTAATGGTGATGGTAATGGCAGTGGTAATGGTAATGGTTATAGTAATGGTAATGGTAATGGTTATGGTAATAGTAGTGGTAATGGTTATGGTTGTGGTTATGGTTACAGTTACGGTTACGGTTACGGTTACGGTTACGGTTACGGTTACGGTTACGGTAACGGTTACGGTTACGGTTACGGTTACGGTTACGGTTACGGTTACGGTTATGGTTATGGTAATGGTTATGGTAGTGGTAATGGTAATGGTAAAAGTAATGATAGTGATAATGGTAATGGAATTTTAAATGGAAATGGTAATTGTATTGATAATGGTAATGGTAATGATAATGGTAATGGTGATTAGAATTGTAATTGTAATTGTAATTGTAATTGTAATAGTAATGGTAATAGTAATAGTAATAGTAATAGTAATAGTAATAGTAATAGTAATAGTAATAGTAATAGTAATGGTAATGGTAATCGTAGTGGCAATGGTAATAATAATGGTAATAGTAATATTAATGCTAATAGTAATGGTAATAGTAATGGTAATGGTAATGGTAATGGCATTGGTAATGGTTATGTTAATGGTAGTTGTAATGATAATGGTAATGGCAATGGCAATGGTAAGGGCAGTGGTAATGGTAATGGTAAAGGTTGTAGTAATGGTAATGATTATGGTAATGGTTATGGTAATTGTAGTGGTTATGGTAATGGTAATGGTAATGGTAATGGTAATGGTTATGGTTACGGTTATGGTAACGGTAGTGGTAATGGTAATGGTAGTCATAATGGTAATGGTAATGAAAATTTAAATGGAAATGGTAATTGATTGGTAATGGTGATGGTAATGATAATGGTGATTAGAATTGTAATTGTAATAGTAATGGTAATGGTATTGGTAATGGTAATGGTAATGGTAATGGTAATGGTAATGGTAATGGTAATAGTAATGGTAATGGTAATGTTAATGGTAATGGTTATGGTAATGGTGATAGTAATCGTAGTGGCAATGGTAATATTAATGGTAATGGTAATGCTTATGGTAATGGTATTTTTAATAATAATATAAATGATAATGGCAATGATAATGGTAATGGTAATTATAATGGCAATGGTAATGGTAATGGTAATGGTAATGTTAATGTTAATGTTAATGGTTATGTTAATGTTAATGTTAATGTTAATGGTAATGGTAATGGTAATGGTAATGGTTATGGTAATGGAAATGTTAATGTTAATGGTAATGGTAATGGTAATGGTAATTGTAATGATAATGGTAATGGTAATGGTAATGGTAATGGTAACGGTAATGGTACTGTTAATGATAATGATAATGATAATGATAATGGTAATGGTAATGATAATGGTAATGTTAATGGAAATGGTAATGGCAGTGGTTATGGTATTGATAATGGTTATGGTAATAATAATGATCATGGTAGTGGTAATGGAATGGTGATTGTAATCGTAATCGTAATAGTATTGGTAATAGTAATGATAATGGTAAAGGTAATGGTTATGGCAATGGGTATGGTAATGGTAGATTACAGTTTTAATAAATTGATTAATTTTGTATGAACTCCAGTTGACCTTTCCGAATTCCATTTCATCTCTTCTGAATTTTAATTAACCTATTCTAAATTTTAATTGGTCTTTTCTGAATTCCGAATTTAATTTCTGAATTCCAATTAATTTTTTCTAAATTTCAATCGATATATTCTTAATTTAAGTTGATCTTTTTTTAAATTTAATTAATCTGTTCTGAATTTCAATTCATCAAGTCTGAATTTATAAGGAATTTTAAATTAATCTATTCTGAATATAAAAAAGAATTCCAAATTTCTGTAAAATTATTTTGAATATCAGTTTATCTGTTCTGAATTTCAAATGATTTTTTGTGAATATCAATTGATCTGCTTTGAATTTTAATCGATCTATTCTAAAATTCAAATAGAATAGCTAAATGTAAAACGATTTTTAATTTCAGTTAGTTTTTTCTTTATTTTAAATGATATATTCCTAAGTTAAATTGATCTTTTAAAATTTCAATTAACTTTTTTGAATTTCAAAAAAAAAAACCTGAGTTACAAATGATCTATTCTGAATTTTAAATAATCATTTCTGAATTTTAAATGAAATTTCGAAATTTGAATTTTGTCTGTTCTGAATTTAAAAAAAAATTCTGGACTTAAATAGACCTACTCTGAAATTCAGGTGATCTTATCTGAATTTCAATTATTCTTTTTATAATTACAGTGGAAAATGGTGTAGATGTCGTTATACATCCATAAAACATTTCATTTGAACCCAGAAAGACAATAAAAACCTCATTTTATCCTCTCTAAAATTCTGAAAGAACTCAGTCAAAAAAGTGTATCCCATTGAATTTATTTTAATTCCGTCAAACTATATGATAACGCAAATATATGATTAAGCTTTTATCTGTTATTTTACTATTCCGCATTTTGAAGATTTCCCAACAGTTTCGAAGCACTTACGAAATTCCAATTATTTAAAACAATTCAATACATTTTGCAAAACAAAAAAGCAACACCAATTATATTCTTGCGTATCAATCCACCATTATTTGACCCACTTTTAACGTCACTCCGATTCAAGTGATTTCGCATAATAATACACCGCAGATTGACACTTGAAGGCATTGAATTGCATTGTATCTGAAAAGTGGATCAAATCAATTGCTTGGCATTTTTGCGAATTGCAAGATATTCATTTTGAAAAAAATTAAAAAGTGTAAAACAATTGAAAATAAATTTATATTAAACGTGTTTCGCATGAAAGATGCACATAATTTTACAACAAAAAATTCAACAAAAATGTAGAAAATTTCACAGAAAATATAAGATACTTAATACGCGAGTGCTTAATCGGATTCAGAGAAATCACAAGCAAAGCATATTTAATATAAAAAATAACCAAAACATAAATAAGAGCTGGGTATCAAGGGAAAGAGTAAAGTTTTAACAAATATATGTGATTTCCTAGTAGAGAAAAGAAAATTTTTAGGTGGGTCAGAAAGAAAAGCAAAACGTCAAAGTTTCCTTGCAGACTAATTAAACACGACTGGATTTATAGGGGCTAAAAATGAGTATTTAACAATCGTATTTAGATCAGAAACAATAAAGTGACTCTGTATAAGTTTATACCATGTTCTCATTATTGTAATTTACGGTGCATTCTTAATTTATGCATTAATCATGTCCAAATTAAGTACAATCGGCGTGGGAAATCTTTCAATGAAATTACTCTGAAATGAAATAATTTATCATAAATTAAGATTCAATCGGTGTCAGCACTGATTTTTTCGATAAATAATTGAAGAAATCGCATCATTAGGTGTCAATTCTGAAAACAAAATAATTTTGTATGGACAGAAAACCATACAAGAAAAGAAATTGGTGAGGGAATGCGGCCGAGATTTATTAATGTAAATTTGGAGGTCTAAAATTCACATATAATCTGATTAATCAGTAATGGTGGTGGCGTTGCAACTTGCCACAAAATAAACAAATATAAGAGTTGCCAACGAACTGTCAAAATAAATTACGAACAGCTGGTATGAACGCAGTTGATTTAAGTGAAGTAAGTTATGGCAAAGTAAGTTATTTATGCCGTAATATGAACGTAGTATAATAATAAGATACATTCGAATAATGTTGATTTTGAAAAAGTCAACATCTGGTAAGAAATATGAAATTATAAATTATCCTGAAACTTATTGACAAAATATTATTTTAACTGAAGCTTTTTCGATATTCTTTTTTACGTTAATTCATCATCAAATTAAGAAATTTTCGACTCGTCAATGTAACAACAACAATCTGGTTTAGAGTAGTTTCAATAAACGACCACAATTAACAAGAAAGACACAGGTCTATATAATTTTCCAAATTTTTCCATGAATTTGTCATTTTTAAAAAGCAACAATTCTTGAAAATATTGAACCGTTTTTCTATAGGCTACCATAGGACTTTTAATAGGATAACAACAGGTGACTTCACTATATATGATGTTGCAATCGATAATGGTCAGATATCTGGATTAAATTTATTTGAAGCAGCGTAGATAGTATGAGAGAGGTAACTACAAGATTTAAGACTTTTTATGAAATTTGTAAAACTAATTTGAGTCTGAACTTTCATAATCGGACAAAATTCTTTTTTGTTAGATGTTAAATCTTCTCATTTTTTTTTTTTGAATATTAACAGGGGGTTGACATTTAATAGACATTCATCGTCATTAACATTGATCATAACGTAACTAGCACAGTCACGTATGACCAAGTTATGTGCCAGGCTGATGAGAGAATTTTTTGAGTGCATCATTTTGCATTTCCTCGAAAAATTTGTTTCGCAAAGTATTTTGGAAAACAGGGTCATGAAACTCACAACTAGAATATAAATATGTACACGCGATCACAAGGTTGACAGATCAATGATCTTTACATGACAAATCAAAGAATAATAAAAGCGAAAACTTAAGTGATTTAATTATTTAAACGTTTAAATTCTCTCAACTGTGACATCAGTTAATAAATAAATAAACATCTTCTTGTTTGGGAAGAAAATAAAGCAAATCCATGATAAGTAAGCAACCTAGAAAGTAAAATTGTCTTCACTTACTGCATCTTTATGTATAACGAGACGAAGGCCAAACGCCGTAAAAGAAACGCGCAATTTTCGATATGAAAAAATGTAGTGCTTACCGTGTCTCGCACACCGTTCATCCTTCGTTTCGTTATACATAAAGATGCAGTTAAACAAGACAAGATTTACAAGATTATACAAGATACGTGCACAAAATTGCATGATCAGGTGTCAAAGAGTTTTATACAAATAAAAGGTATTTTTATACAAAAACAATAGGTAAAAAGATATGAGAAGCTCATCAAATAACTTCAACTGATATTATTTATGATCAGTGTTCAAAAAATGTATATGTGTGGCAACCACAAATCGTAAAAGTGAGACTTATAATCGAGAGATTTTAAGTGGTCAACTAAATTACTTGTGTATAGCATCTTTTAAAAATTCACATTTGTACATTTGAGAACATTAACCCTTAATTGGCGCACTAGTGCGAATTGCCAAAAAATGTAAACATTTGTCACTTGGATTTATATATATAGCCCATCTGCTATGTATGAAATTAAGCCCCAAACTCAAAATGAAATAACATCCTAGTAGCTTCTTTATTTGTTTACCATTTATGCAAATTATTAAAAACAACTCAATTAAAAAAATGTTTTAAAGACGAACGCACAAAAAAAAAAAAACAAAAAATCGATCAAAAAAGTTTGACACCTTTACAGAAATTTTCTTAAATTTTAAGACATTAACGAGGCTTATGCAGTTTTCGAGGCGTCAAGGGAATACCATTAAAGACAAGCAAAGAATGTAAAGATATGAAAAATAAAACTAAGTACGAAAAAATAGAGACAATATGAGTTCGAAATGCAAATCCAACAAAATTTAGTTCTTAAAATGTGCGACATATACAGTATGCCTGCATAAAATTGGGCCTGTAGAATATATGGGGCATTCCATACAAAATTTGCCACCAAAATTTTTTTTTTCAATAAAACTTATTTTTTATGGTTCATTATTCAAAAATATTTGACACATATTTTTTATTTCAAAAAAATAAAAGGACTTCACGAGAAAATAATTTTTTTATGTTACGTTTTTTAAAAAGGACCTTTTTTCAATCGCTTATACTACAATAACTAAAGAAGATAGAAGATAGAAAAGAAGAAGATTAAAATCGCTTGATTTTAATGATCAAACGCTCAAAATTTGTGACTTTATCTCAATTTTAATATTAAATAAAAATAAAAAGTTTTAAACACAAATTGTTACTTAGCATAATGTTCCAGTGTACCAGTCAAAAGTTTTACGTTTTCACAAATATCTCGAAAACTAGAGCCAATGCAAGACTTAAATTTTTTTTCGGAAATTGTGTATATCTGATTAAAAGAATTCGCCGGTAAAAATATTTTTTAGTTGAGCTGTGTAATCATTTAAAAAAAAACTAAGCTAGCCATACCATACCATACCATACCATACCATACCATACCATACCATACCATACCATACCATACCATACCATACCATACCATACCATACCATACCATACCATACCATACCATACCATACCATACCATACCATACCATACCATACCATACCATACCATACCATACCATACCATACCATACCATACCATACCATACCATACCATACCATATACTATACTATACCATACCATATTAGTAAAATATTTTCCTAATTAAAGCAAACGTAGAGTTGGTTATTGAAAATATTCTTCAACGGGGCAATTATTTTGCTTGACTTAAGAATATATAAAATGACTTCAAAATTTCTTGATTCAAACATGTAAAACTCAATTCGTCTTAGCGGTTTGTCAATTCATGATTTCAAATGATTAAAAATTACAAATAGAACTAACTACAAAGTAACGATTTTTACAACTCGTATTATATGTTTAAGTCTAAAAAATTATATAAGATACTTAACATTATAATAATTGAGTCTAACATATATTATTTAGCCCTCGAACAATGCCAAATCAAATTCGATAGCCATTTTAATTGCTTTTAAATTAAGAGATGAATATTTTTCATTAAAATGAATATTTTTCATTTTTGCTTCTAAAGTTTTTCAATATTATTTCAATATGAATTTAATTGTGAGCTTTAGATCAAGTAAGATAAGAATTTTTCTATTAAGAATAAAATTTTTCAATATTTTAATTTATCACAAGATATCTGAAAATCTTTTAAAGTAGGATATTAACAATATCATTTTATAAAATTAATGAAAAACATAATTCAATAAAACACTTCTAAAATATATTTAATTTCTTGTTTAATTTTTATTTACAATTTTGAGAAGGATGCTACAAAATATAACAAGAAAAACTTTCTAATTTACAGACAATCAATTACTTCGATCAAGCAAATTCTACTCTTTATAAGAAAAAGAAAAATCAAAGCATTACAATATTGAGAAAATTGTTTACTTAGCTCAAGCCTATTCTGCTCTTAATAAGAAAATTAAGTTTCCAATATCAAGTAAAACATTCTAGTTTGCTATTGAAAAATTTGTTTAATCAAATCAAGCCAATTGTTCTCAACTCTATGAAAAAAACAATGTCTAAAATCAAGCAAATTATTTAAGTCTTCAGTAAACGGTTTACTTGAATCAAGCAAATTGTTCTCCTCAATTCAAGAAAATTAAAGCAAATTATTTTAGTTTTCAGCAAATTGTTTACTTGAATCGAGAAAAAATATTCTTGAGTTTTAAGCAAACGTTTCTTGAATTAAACATTTTTTCTTTATAGCGTGTGTTTCAAATTTGCTCAATTCTAGCAAAATATTACTTGAATTGAGAAATTAACGCTTGAGTGTATAGAATACTTGCTTTTTTAATTCGTGAGCTTAAATCTACCACTATACTCCTATAACCATGGCCATTACGATAACCGTTATCTTTACTATTATATGATATGGTTATACAATAAATGATATCGTATGATATAAATGATATAGTTATGAAGTGGGATCAAAATCACCAAATTATAACGTAAATTTAAGTTTTTGGACATACATTTTTATTTTCTTATTTTTCCGATTCTTTTCTAAATTTAAATTGTTCTATTCTGGATTTAAAATAGAATTTTTAAGTTTTAATTGATCTGTTTTTAATTTTTCAATCCAAATTTAGTTGAAGTTTTTAAAATAAAACGGCCACTTTTGCTAATAATTTTGTAAGTTTTATTTCTGGTTTATGCTACATTGTTAAATTTGAAAATTCTTTATCAATTTACATTTATTTGAAAACTCACGTTAATATAAGAGGGCGTATCACACTCTTATTTTACAGTGTCTGCCAGACATCGATGTATCTAAATACATTCCGGTATTTATTACTATATTTCTTTTACAGTAGCCATAGTTCATTTCCGTTGCATTGTTTGGACTTCCGTAATCGGGCTATAAGAAGTTTTACTAAAAAAATATTTTAATCCATAGCTTTCTATCTTTTCAAATCCTTTATTGTTTTCCCTTTTTTCCTCCCTATCTATCTGAAAGTTTTGATTTGTAACTTAATCCACTATTGTACTTTGCACTGAGAACAGGTCAATACCACCAAGAATCATGAGACCATATATTTTTTTTCTCATTATTTATTTTTTCCCCTCTTTCACTAACTTTATAACAACAGCGCTTAATTGCCATCGAATGCCTTGCCCAACATGTTCATCAAGTCCCTTGTTTTTTTTATTTTCAACCACTCTTCTGAAGCACTTTGTCTACATTCCAAATCCTTTTCTTCGAAGTCTGTTGTATATTTTTTTTCTGATTCCGCTTAATTTGAGCACAACAGAAGGACAACAAACTGCAGGATTTTGACCTCGTCTGCATTTAGTCTTGTTTTGTTTTGTTTTTGAATCCACCTTGTTTTTAGTTTTCACTGATCTTTACTGTGATCATGTTCGTTTATAAACAGGGACGACGTTGGCTTAAAAGAGATGAGTTGAAGAGGTACTGCGGTCTCTCGCTGGAGAAAACTATTTAAGTCACACGGAATACGAATCAAATATCTGATTGCAGCTTATGTGTGATGACTAGGGCTAGGAATATCATGCACTAAAAAATTGAAAATATGCGCATTTAACACGCACTAAAAACAGGTAAAATATGCAATTAAAAATACTTTTTTTAATATTTTATTATCGTTTCAAAAAAAAAATTGCATGTAATTTAGCAAAAAAATTAAAAAAATTCAATTTAAAATAAACATAAAATTAATTTATCAAAAAAAATATGAAGTGAACACAAAACTAAAGACAATCTTTTTCTAAAATATATCGCACTAAATTTAAATAGTTGCAAATCAAAAGAAGCAATATTATGCCAAAACCACATGCATTTATTGTAAAATATACATAAATATGCGCAACAAATATGCAAAATCAGGCCTTTTTTGTAAAATATGCAAAACCATGCATTTATTGAAAATATGCTCTGACGATTGAATGCCATTTTAAAGAAAATTTTATGATACCCTGCTGCAATACAATCTTACGACAACGCTGTCTTTAAGCGTTCATTGGTCTCAATTGACGGAGCATTGTACCCGGGTAGACTTGAAGACACGCTATAGGAAGCAATAGTCTATAGATATCGGCGCTGTGTTCACAACAATCATCTAATCATCTTGAGTTTGTTGAGAAGAGCCGCTGCTCTTTTTTTCAGGCAAATTTGGTTTTTTTTTCCTTTTCTTTATAAAAGTATCTAAATGATTTTTTTACCTACGCAATATAAGTAGTACTATTTCCAATATAAATTTTTTAGTTTTGTAATTTGATGTCCTTATTTAATCTTTATTTAAACTATTAATAAAATTTTGCTAAATACCTATTTTTTTTCTCGTGAATATTTTATGTGCAATTTCAACTGTGTGAAAAATTACTTGGAACAAAACGTCTGTTAGTCGCTTATTCCTGAAATTTACTCTGTTATTAATATATCTTATCTTATTTGCGAAATCTTATCATATCATAATTTCCAGATTGACGTATATATTTGCAAAAGTCAGATTTGCCAAAAATAGTTAAATTTTTAAGGTAAAAGTTAATATTATTCATGAGCAACTGTTTAAAGTTGCTCTGATTTTAATAATTAGTACGTACAATTAAGCAGTTATTTAGTAATAATATCTCATTAAGTTTGTTGTTTTTTGTAATCTATAAAACAATGTCTACGTTTACAGACAACACCTATCAAGAAAGTTAATGTGTCAGATCTCTTTTATCTTACGTACATAGCTTTTGAGATTTCTTCATATCTCCGAATGCTGCATTCTTTGAGTTTATAACGAGGTATTTCCTATTGAAGCCAATAAGGACTTTGACCGAATAACTTTTCATCACTTGTACTGCTTGAAGAGAAATGGCCAAATGGCTTGAATAAAGTTTATACTTTATACCAAATATTGATATATACCAAATATTGTTGGATTTTTAATTCAAACTTCATATCGGCTTGGGTGTAAGTCGATGTAATATAGCTCTATCTTCACTAGAAAACTTTATCTTGAAATATAGGCTAACAGATGTATTATAAAGGTGTATAATTTAAAATGTTTTCTTTATTATCTATAAGCTCACACGCTCAAAAATCTTGGACTAATTTTTAATCCAATCGTTGGAAAAATTTTTAATACTTGTTCTATTAAAATTTAAACTCTTCAAAATACTAGAAATTTTTTAATAAAATCTGGAATAATATTTAATACATGTTGGATAAGACTTTTAAAACAGCGTTCGGCTTGGTTCGGTTCTTGTGCATGTTTATCATTTATATATATATATGTGGCTTATATATATATGAGCAGTTGGTAGAGCCATAAACTTATAACCTAAACGTAGTGGGTTCGAGTCCCACATGTTTTTAGATTTAGTATTAATCGAGCATGTATTAAGATTTAGTCCCATGAGAGAATAAAAATCAATTTTTATATATACCGTTGATTAAATTTTAATACAGTTTCGATGTCGTTTTTTTTCATCAAAGGCACTGATATTGCGTAGTAAGCCTGTATAATGGATCGCAGTTTATATACAGGTAAGCTTACTAAAAGATTCAATGCCACTGATAATGTGTAGTAAGCATGTATAACGAATCGCGAACATCGGTGCCTCAAGCTTTTGAATATAAATTTATTTGAAAAATTCTAAATTTATATAAGTCCTTAGAACTTACCAATTTAAGTACGCTTACATTATGATGATGAGTAACCCAGAGAAGGGTTTTTCTGCACCTAGAATATACCTACTATATACATATATGACAAATGTCACTGAAATTAATTTTTTCTTTTTAGTTCAAGTCTTTTTTAAATAAAAGCTTTTTTAAAAATTTTTTTTACTTTTTATTTTTTATTTTATATATTAGTAATTCAAAACAATAATGCACAGCTTAACTTTAAAATATAATACCATATTTAAAAGTAGGAATATAAAACGATTTTGAGAAATACTAGCTGTTTAAATGGTGTCTGGTGTGTACTACCACGTCAGTAGAAATGTGAGAATTAGGGCACGTCAGTCGCAGAGGGTTAAGATCAAATAAGCAATCAAACAAACAAAAATTAAGTTTTATTAATGTATGAGGTATGAAAAAATAGATTTTTAGCCATAATTTTTTTGTAACAAATATTAAAACATTTTGGAAAAAACAAATTTGCCAAAAAAATCATAATGAGCCGGCCCCAGATGTTTTGATGACAACAACAATTTAACAACTTTTGCGCACAACTGGAAGAATTTTTGCAAATGAATATTATGTCATGAAATGGCATTTCAAGAAATGCAAATTTTACTTGTTTTTATTTTTACCACAAAAGAAATTTTTGGGTCATGTTTTTAATAAAAATTCAATAGTTCGAACCTTTTTTTTAAAAAAAGATAAAAAATATATGAACGACACTACTTAAATGCACAGAATAATACAGTTTAAACTAATTTTGTTAAATCCTTTGATCGAACTTTTGAACAAAAAAAACTAAAGTTAAATATATTTAAAAACAGCGGACATATTTGCATTGAAAGTCAAAAATACTGATTTTAAAATCGATTTTTTTTCTCATTCTTAGGTAACGATATTGTATAAAAAAGCCGTTGTACTAAAAATTTCTAGTTTTCTGAAGGATTCTATTTTGCTTCACTTTCTCTAAGCAATCTAGGAGTATTAACTTATTTATTTTTTCAAAATTGGGGACAAAACGAAGCCAATTGGAAAATGTTTCCCCAGACACCTGGCAGTACTATATATATATGGTATGGTGAGATTAGTATGATGGTATAGAGCAACGGTGGGCAAATGCGGTTTTTAGAGACGCATGCCGCTCTTTTTTAAGTAATTTGCGGTTCTTTTTTTTTTGATATGTAAGAATATATGAAAAATTTTTTAAATTTTTCAATTTTTCATATTATTGTACATGGAATTCCATGTTGTTCTTTCGTTGTTTGACCAACGATTTAAAGAAAAATTTGATAATGTGAACCCTGTTTTTCTTTACTGGATGTTCTCTTAAATAATGTACTTTTTCTCCATGATAAAATTACAAAGTAAGCTCAGATTGGAGAGAAGTCAAACAAAAGTTGAGCAAGATGTTCAAGTCAGCTGTTTGAATTGTAGTTTTTCTAGTTGTTGTTATTGCGAACGGCTTTAACCAATACAGAACCAAGTTTTCAAATATTGACCAAAGATTTGCTTAATTCTCATTTTTGTTTTGTACAAAATTTGAAATTAATTATTCCTATTTTTTTATTAATGTGTAATGCGAGCCATACACAATACAATCCAATTGTCAATTAAATCTTTCAATTGAATTGATTCGCGGCCACACACTGTACAAACTTAATTGAAATATTTTCTGTCAAATATATATTATTAGTTTAGAAACAATTGTACAATTTTCTTCACAAACGACAACTAAAAATATGTATGTTGACAGCTAATCAAACGATTTGACCATACACAGTACAATCGAATTGAAAGACTTGCCAAGAAACTTGAAAATCAAAATCTTTTCAATCACAAAATCTTTTCATTTTTTTCAATTGACAAAGCCCTACACCAGGGACCGTACCGGTTATGGTTTTTATCAAAAAAGTCGGATATTAACAGTTATCATTTAATTTTTATTTTTTCCGACAAAAATACTAGTAATTTAATGCCTTTAATTTTTTCGGGCAAAAACAACTGCTACTTTTGACTTTTATTTTTTAGGTCAAAAATAACAGTTATTTTGTGCCTTTTATTTTTTTCGGTCAAAATATCAGGCAATTTGAATTTTTTTAAAGGCCACTTGAACGGCAAAAAAGTTTTATGCAATTTTTATCGTCTCATCACCTCGCACATTTTTAGCTATAAAACTTTTTAGTTTTTAAAATTTTTTATTCGACCTTTTAAAAAATACAAATTGCCTGATATTTTTGACCGAAAAAATAAAAGGCACGAAATAACTGTTATTTTTGACTTAAAAAATAAAAATTAAAATAACAGTTATTTTTTCCCGAAAAAATAAAAGGCAAAAAATAACAGTTAATATTAATTTTTATAGTAACAGCCAAAAATTTAAAGGGCATTTAATATTCGCGAAGCTGCTGCCATTACGATAATAATGGTATATTTAAAAAAGTCCTCCGGCCACTTTTTCGTTATGCCTTTTTCATCTGAAAATTGTAAAATAACAGCTATTTTCGGTCCCTGCCCTACACGCTTTTATTTGAGCAACAACCGACTCAGTTGACGATTGGATTGTATTGTGTATGGCTCGCATAACAAAAAGATGGATGCATATTGCACCCTAACTACAAAAGAGGCCAAACTCTAAAATTTAAAATTTTTTTTAACGCAAAGAAAAGAGACAAAACCATTTATTTTTATTAAAGAGAAAGAAGATGTGTAGAAAATTTTGACAGTCGATGGAGATAACCACTACATATAAATTTACATGAAGAAGTCAAAATTTGAAACTTTTAATTTGTGCCCCTATTGTAGTTAAAGTGCGATATGTTAAATCATTTATATAAATTTTGATTTTTTTTTTTTAAATAATAATACCTTTATTTATATACTCAGCAACAAAATTAAAGAAGCAGAGAAATTTTTGGTTTTTAGTGATTTTTGAAAGGATTTTTGGTTCTTGAAAAATTATCGTATTGGAATTTTAGAATAAGCATTTAAAGCTTGAAGTTCCTAGTTTGACGGCAGAATTGATGTTTAAAAAGCAACACGCGTACTCCTTTAATCCAAAGTTTGAAGATTCCGACAAAAAAAAACGACTCAACCGATCGGACTAAAACTAATCAGAGCTAAAAAAAACATAGAAACATTAGTACTTTTGGCAATAATTGCAAAATTGAGGTAGGTTTTTTAAGACAATTGAAAACGTAATTTTTTCACTTTTTCCAAACTGAAATCAAGGATTTAAAAATTAAAAATCAAAAACGAATGAAACTTATGTAAAAAAATTTTTTCTTATTTAATGCTTATTTATGTAGCTTATGTAGAAAATAGAAAAACCATACTTTAATTTTCTGTGCGATCATTCCATAAAAAGTCAGAAGATATCTCAACAAAAAATTGACTTAGAAAAATAAAAAAGAAACTAAATTGAAGCTAAATGAAGAAGTTAACTAACCTTTATTGTGGGTTTTGAAGCCCGTAAACCAGTGGTGCCAACTACACGGAAATGACGGATTTGTACGGATATTTAAGCCTTGCACAGATAAACGAACAACAGCGACAAGACAAGGTAAATATACGGATTTTTAAGAATATCACACAGAATTTTCGTAGATTTCACCTTTTTCACCAAATTTTATGTCAAAAATTTTGGAATGGTAAAAAAAAGTACTTATCACTAAAAAACATGCTTACAAAATTTGTTAAACCTTGCGCTTATCAAAGCTTGCAAATAATAAATATGTTTTAAGCAACCTAATTTCAAAGTGAGCCGATTTGAGGCGAGTTTATACAGCTTAACCCATTAATGCTCATCACCAGAACTCGTTGAGTTTATTTTTAGAAATTTTCGGCATAAATTTGTATTTATATTAGACGGAGAACTAAATAAATTTAAAAAAAATTCAAAGGAATTGGGTGTGGCGAAGAGTGTTAGTATACGTACGTACATAAACGTATAAGGGGTCTGTAAGTTAAGAAATAAAAAAAAAGTTAAAAAATTAGAAAAAATGAAAAATTGGAAAATTTTCATTTCGTAGCGCAGCCGTTCAACTCTAACCTAATGCATTTTTTTAATTATATTTTCTTTTTTCTTGATGTTTATATAAAAAAATAACTAACCTGAGTGGAATTGTTCACTTTTCTTTGAAATACTGCACTTGAAACTGGCGGGGAAAATAAAAAAAGGACTTTAAAGGTCAATTTTAGAACATTTTTTAGAAAAGGCATACTTTTGACTTTCTCACATTGTTAGAAGCAAAAGCTTTACAGTGGCTGCGAATTTTTGAAAAATGCTTTCATCGCTTATGCCATATCATAGGTTGTCATTAATGGGTTAAAACAAACTTAAAATGCCTGTGAAATGTGTTTCAATGTTATTGTAATTATAATGACTAGTATCGCCTGTGACCGAAATTCGACCAACCTTCTGAAATTTCAATAATTTTTTTCTAGTTCTGAGGCATGACCTTGCTTTAAGAAAATGTGCTGTACTAAGAAAATCTAAAGTTTCAAATTATCGCAATCATTTTGATATAAAAATAGTCAAAATTTTTTAAAAATATTTGTAATATTTTTAAAAATATGGTAGTTTAACCCATAAAAACATTCGTACACCGCTATTTTTCACAACCAAGGCTTTTCATATAAAAATACGTTGTACTAAAAAAAGCTATAGTTTTAAAGATATCGCCATAACTTTGATGTCAAAATAAAAGGAATTTTTCAGAATTTACTATTTAAAAAAATTTCACCAGCACAAAATATAATATATACACATGTTACATACAAAAATGCTTATTGTAGGGTATTCGTAAGAGATAGTGAAAAATGGTTTTTGTACATTGTATTAATGTCGAAAATTTCCTCTTACACCATGTTCAGCCATTTTTTTATAGTTTTGGTTTTACTTAAGAAATATGCTTTAAACGCTAATATTTCAGGTCAAAGATCACAAAAATATTCAATGAACTCCTTCTCCCTACTCTAAGTTCTTTAAAAAAAAATTATCAAAATCGGTTCAGAAACACGGAAGAACTGTTTCTCCCACGCATATTTCTAGATAAATACCGAAATGGCTTAAAACAAAGATGGATGTATATAACTATGAAGTGGTTTGAAATATTTGAAAATTTTTTCACAAAAATTATTTTTTAAGCTGCAGAACTTTGTAAAAAATATAAAAACAACATTTTGAAAAATTTCATTTTCATCAAAAAAATCATTGGGGTAGGTATATTGAGTATCGTATTATGGAAGAATTTTATGGTATGGTGTACTTCAAAACTTGAAAAACTAGAAAAACTCATGATTTTCGATGATAGAAACTGCTGATTAAATTATGTGTCAAAATGATGCCATTTTGCAACTAAGTAATATGTTATATAAAAAAGTGTAAAAAAAGAACATGTAATAAGAAAAAAAAATTACAACAAAAAAAGTTTGTCTTATTTTTTGAGCCAAATCTAAATATTTTAGAGGTTTTTTTAAAACAACATAAAACATTGAATTGATGGGATACCGGTTAATCTTTTCTTATTTCTCCAAAGTCATTTAATTTATCTTTTAGACAAAGAAAATTTGTTGAAAATCGATAAAAATTGGCTGATATATTTGCTTGCAAAGTCAAAACTTGAAATTTCAATAGTTTTTTTCTCATCCTGAGGCGATAGCTTTGCTTCAAGGAAATACGTTGTACTGAGAAGATATAAATTTTTCGAGATATCTAAATAATTTAAGTGTTATTTTAAGGGGATTTTTTTTAATATACTATCCGTGGAAAATATTACCAAGAAAGCTTTCGTATATCAATATATCGTTAGATTCCTCAACCAACGACTTTTCATTCAAAAATACTTTGTACTGAGAACATCTATAGTTTTCGATATATCGCTATAATTTTTATGTCAAAATAACGGAAATTTTTCAGACTTTACTACTTGTAAGAAATTTCACCATCACAATATATAATCACTCTTGTTGTATACAAAAATGCTTATTGTAGGGTATCCGCAAGAGATGGCGAAGTATTCTTTGCACACCTTATCAATGTCTGAAATTCCCTCTTACATTATGTTTTTTCATCTGTTGCAGTTTAGCTTTTATTTAATAAATGCTTTTTTACGCTCATATTTCAGGTCGAAGGTCACAAATCTAAAATGTAATCATGCTGCGCAGTCAGATCTTTCATTTGATACCTCATTCTACCATATCATTCTAACATATAATTGGGCATTTTTCAAGTTTTTACTTCGTGTTTTATAGCTGATAATCTGAAAATCTCGATTTTGCACTTTTAGACATAACTATTTTAAAAGCACTTTCTTTCGATTTGCGCAAAACACATTGCAAAACGGAAAGCATTTCCTTAAAGAAGAAATACCATATTTAACTAACCGTATAAAAAGTAGCCAATATGCTTACGCAAATTAAAAAAAAAGTTGTTTTAAATTTTTTTTTTTAAATTAAAAAGTTTTATTGATTTTGTACTATTAAAACCCAAACAAAAATGTAAAAACTATTTAAAGAAAACCTAAAATGATTATAAAACTCTACTTCTTACGAAAAACAACCCCTGTTACAATAGCACTTTCCTTTCTAAAAATATAGACTTTTGAAATGGCGTGATTTTTTGCGCTGCATAAAACTAGACTTAAAATATAAAAAACGGGTAAGTTGCCACCACTGTATCTTCTAAACGAGTCATCAGAAAAGCAAAAAATTTCTGAATTGTCATAGAAATATCCTCCTTATTACAACTGCATCGACATTTTTTTCAATATCCAATTTTTTTAAAAATCAATTTTGGCCAAGCCTCTCATACAAGCGGCCCCTGTGTGCGTTGGTGCGTCATATAAGTGCGGATCCAACTAAGGGTAAGGGTCCCATCTCTTGGAAGAAACTTCAGATATTCAGCCGATTTTTATTACTGTCGATCCAGAGCGTGATTCCAAGGAAGTTGTTGGAAAATATGTTAAGTTGTTTTCACCTAAACTTTGGGTACAACTGGTACAGTAGAACAAATACGAAATGTATGTAAGGCGCTGGTCCGCGTGATGACGACAATGACTTATTGTCGATCACACTATCAAATGTACTTAGTTAATCCTGATGGTGATTTCGTTGACTACTATGGACAAAACCTCATTAAGGATCAGTGCGTTAGTTAGATAATGGTCAATATTTAATAAAATTCTAAGTGGGATAAAATGAACAAAACTTCGTGGCTTAGTTAGAAAATTAACGTCCTCTTCCTACGTTGGTCTTAATAATAAGATATTATTTATATTTTGTTAAGAATTTGTTATCTGCAGAGAACTAATGTTGCATTTAAATATATTGCGGTGTAATTATTTATCTATCGAAAATAAATGGCAAAATTTACAAAATCTAATATTCCTTTAAAATGAATAAAAGATATGTTTTATGGAATGTTTTCAAGTTTTAGTTATAGTAACATAACTAAAAGTAGTAGTTTTTAACTATTTTTACTTTTAGTTATGTTTTACGTTGTTTGTAACTTTTATAAGTTTAATGCAAATTTTGATAAAAAAAAATTATATATACAAAAAATTTGTAAAAACTATTAATGACTTCAACTGAGTAATTTTATAAGCTGTTAATTGAAAATCAAATCAATTTGCTTAAACGGATTTACACGGATTTTTAATGTCGCATTTGTGGATTTTTACTCTCTTCGGGTTGGCATCACTGCCGCGGACCCTAGTAAATATAAAAAATTTAAACAATTTTTGTTCTGGTCCTTTTATGATTGTGCGATAATCGTAGCTGATGATATTTTTTGGCCAATAGGTTGTCAAACGAGAAACTTTAAGTTTAAAAATTATATTTTAAAATCTCGGTACGATCATTTTTTAATAAGTTAGACTTTCAAAATTAAATTAAAAGAATTGCAAATTTTTCTTTTTCCTTAATTTTTTTGATGAGTTTACTAGAAGTTGTTTAAGTTTTTTTCTTTACTTGAAGTACGGTGTGGCTCTTAAAAAAGGTATTAAAAATCTTTTTTAATGTGGCTCTTATTGGTCTCACTCGTGCCCACCCCTGATATTGAATGATGGTATGGTATATTGAGTATGGTATTATGGAAGAATGTTATGGTATGGTGTACTTCAAAACTTGAAAACTAAAAAAACTCGGCAAAGATCGAATTACTCAAACAAATTCGAGTTACTTGATATGAGTTTCTAGTCGAATTACTCGCACAAGCCTATTTTTAAAAAATTTCAGTCACTCTGTCGTGTGCAAAATTTTCTTATTTGTTGGACTGTGTTTTGTTGCTGGTGAATAAACAATTCCATTAGTTATAGCTTGCGTCATTAATTATGATATTAAAGGGGAATTCTTGTGATTATTTTTATTGCCATTTAAATTGCTAAATTTTTTATGGGTTCAAACTTGTGCATGACACAGTTCGTTTATTGTTTTTATACTTTTATAAACCAAATTCTATTCTGTTGTGACGGAGGTTCATGTTCAGATTTGTATACTTTTATTATGCTGGAAGACGTACCGCCTTTTATAACGCTCTTGTTGACATTTCAAAACCTTGTTTAACTGCAAATACGTGCCAAACAAACATTTATATGTATGTATATCTGTTGCACGTCTTGAATTAGTTTTATTTTTTCTCAAAAACGAGTAATTAGACTGTTGCTAATTTTGTAAATACAACTTATAAAAATGTACAAACCCACATACATACATACATACATACATACATCAAGTGATGGCCAAAATTGGCACAAATTTAGCCAATAAACTTTATGTGACTCATGACGTGTGCACTCATCGTGTTAGGAGAAAACCACTCGTTTTAGTAATATTATTATAGGTAGGTGTAAGTTTACAGCTGTACTCACCGAAAAAACTTCCAGACCTCGTGACGCTCGATCACTCAACAACGCTTTGTTTGAATCTTTAAAAACTTAAGTAACGAATTAAATGAAATTGTGAAATTTTATGAAATTGCATTTGTTTTTTTATCTTATGAAGGAATTTCGATAACTTTCGTTAGAAGATTTTGAACACGAAACCACTCTGTTCGTGTTTTGATAGCGTTGGGGCTACATTGAAAATCACAAAAATGTGTGGCTTGGTACACTTGCAGCGTGAAGATGACCTCTGATAAGTATTTTTCTACACTATGTTTTTTATTTATTTTAAAAAAAAAAAAATAATGGTTTTTGTATGCTAAAATATGTTATTCGCCAAAATTTGAATATATTCGCGTGTTTTTGCTCAGCTTTTATGCAATATTATCGTGAAGATAATTAATAAAATTAAATTTTTACAAAAATTTGCAGCGGTATTGCCGTCTTTTCTCGTATTTCACCTTTTATTTTTACACGAAAACGAAATGCAAGTGAAATTTATTTTAAGCTGCAACTTTGAAAGTGTTGCTTCTTGCTACACTACGGTGATGATAATGATGACGACGACGGATAGACAGATGTACAACACAATTAGTACGATCAACGGCAACAATTTTCGACGACTGCCTTCTTTACTTGGCGTTTCGATCGCGGTGGGAGAAGTTTTCATTTTATCGCGCCTCATTGAGTGCCACGCGGTTCAACTCGAGTTCCGAGTGAGTGAAAAAACTTGTTTTTTATTTATTTGTGTGCGAGTGAACGATAAGCTGCTGTTATAGAAGGCGCAAGTTATGTACCATTTTAATTTTATGAATCTCGTTCTTTTCAAATTACAGCCAAATAAGATCAAAGTTTTCTAAAAACTCACAAAAACAAACAAACTACAACATTTCCAAGTGTAATTCAGGAAATTTATTTGAAATTCATAAAAGATCAATTGCAAATTAGAACAGATCGATTGAAATTCCATTTGAAATTCAAAGTAGAATAACTAAAATTTAAAAAAGACCAATTAAAATTAAAAAAGCTGAATTAAAACTCAAAATTCCGTTTGAAATTCAGAATAGATCAATTGAAATTCAGAATTCGATTTAAAATTCAAAAACGATCAGTCGAAATTCAGGAAAAATCAGGTTTAGTTGAGCATTGATAACTTTAAATTCAGAAAAAATCAATTGAAATTCAGAATAGATTAATTAAAATTCAGAAGAGATGAACTGAAATTCGGAAGAAATCAATTAAAACAATCAAAAATTAATGGTATGGTAAGCGTGTAAATTTCAATTTTTATATGTTTATGGATTTCTTTCTGAATTCTAATTGATGTTTTCTTAGTTAAATTTTACCTCTTCTAAATATTGATTAATTTTTTTTTTAAAAATATCACATATAATTTCTAAAATTCAATTGCAATATACTGCATTTAAATTGATCTATTCTAAATTTTAAATGAAAGTCTGAATTTCAAATTTCAAAAGATGTTTTCTGTATTGAAATCGATCTTCTCTGAATTACAATTGGAAATGGTGTATCTATATCTTGATAAGTGAAAGAAAAATTGGGTCTTGACAAAACTATTTAAAAAAAAGTAATTTAAAGATGTTATGAAATAGAGGTTTAGGTCACGTATATTATGAAAGAAGGCAACTACAATTTGAACCAATGGTCCGATCAAGAAAAGCGTTAAACAGTAATTGATCACTTCAATTACTAATATATTTGTTCAATAAATCAAATATGAAAAAAAGTGGTGAGGTCGGGGGATCTTAGTAAGGAACGAAGTTCCCTACGCTTTTCAAAATACCAAACGTATTTTCCACGGTACGTCTAGAGCGACTTAGACGATAGTTAAATACCCTTTCTTCCCTTGTCTGATTTGATTGACTATAAGGTTTCATCAAATTTGTTGGCAATGAGAAGGCGTCATCAGCGACAAAGACGTAGGGCAAAAGAGAGTTCATACCTGGCAGACAGTGAGGTGATGGGTTATTTAGTTTTCCATGTAAAAGATTTTGCCAAAGTTTTGTATAGACAACTACACCGCCACCCGAAACGCACCCATTGGCACCTACATCTAACATTATAAATTTGTAATTTGCGTTTACGATGGCCATTAATACAATGCTAAAAAATTGCTTGTAATTGTAATAAAGTGATCCGGAATTGATTGGCTTTCGAATGGCAACATGTTTTCCGTCGATAGCGCCCAAACAATTGAAAAAGTTGACGCAAAACGCGACAAAAAAATGATATGCTGACGATAGCATACAGCTATTTATCAAAAAGTTCTGACGCATATGACCACATGGACCAAGTTTTGGGAAGCAAAGTTCGCGAAAGTATTTGCGGAAAGAGCAATCAATGAAATAATTTACGAAGGGCAAATGTGTCTCCTTCATGCTGACTACATGACATCTTCTACTTCAAGGAAACGAATGAACTGAAATGAAGACGGCATGAATGATATTCTGGTCCATAGTAAAACTAGACAAGGTAGTGTTAGGGCTGAATGTGTTCTTTTTCTTAGTAACCATAACTGTCAAACTCAGCCATTTTGGTATTTTTGCCAATTTTCGCTTTCATATTGCATTCTCATTGATTAATTTTTCCATGATCTGGTCATGCATCAGAATGAGAGAGAAACTTAATAAACTTGTGTGAAGCTCATGAGCAAGGTTCGTTTCTAAGGTTGTAGCAAGGTTAATTTATAAGGTTCTGGCACTTGAGAGAAATGCACTCTTTTTCCCGCCTTTGCTCGAACTGTCACTGTGCTTTTCCTTGTTATAAGCATTGATTTTCTTCATTTCTTTTCATCCATTCTGACAGTTCGACCGAGCTCACTCTCAAGTGCCACAACCTTATATTGTAAATGAGCCTTGGGTTGTAGCATTAGAGAGAAATGCACTCTTTTTCTGCCTTTCCTTTAACTGTCACTGTGCTTTTCTTTGTTCTAAGCATTCATTTTCTTTCATTAATTTATTTTCATCCATTCTGACAGTTCGATCGAGCTCGCTCTCAAGTGCCACAACCTTATAAATGAGCCTTGCTCATGAACGATAATACCTTAATAATACCTCATGAGCGATAGTACCCCACTTAAGAGAGAAAATTCGACGAAATGGTCAAAGAAGTGCCATAAAAATGGCTGCAGAGCACAGTGTTCCCAACTTAGGGGTTTTTCCCCTAAATTTAGGGGGAAAAAGTGGAACGGGATTTTTTAGGGGTTTTATATATTTAGGGGTTTTTTTGGGACTTTTTGATATTCTTGATATTTTTGATATTCCAATTTACTACGAAGTTTTTTAATTTATTCCGATGTTGCTATGCATTTACTCCTCATTTTTTACCTTTTTCCATTCCCTGCTCATTACCATGGCGTAAAAAAACAAGGTGAACGTGACGTCTAAATATTTTGCTGTAAAACTTATGAATGAGTGAAAGAGACAAAAAAGGTCATTTTGTATGGTTTGACGAATCAAATGTTTGATTTTTACAACAAAAATTTAAAATCCCGTTCACCTTATTTTAAATAAAAACCGAAGAAACCGATATTTTTTGTAAATATTAAATCATTCATAGTCTTTTTTTGTCTTGGGGGGATTTCCAAGTAATTGTAGCGATTTTAGGAGTTTTTGACTAAAGCTTTAGGGATAAATATTTTTGGGAGTTGGTTACACTGGCAGAGCATAACATAAGCCAAAGTTCGATTGGTAAGAGTTCTAAAAAAAACTTGAAGCTGAAACCATACTAAAAAACCCGGCACCATGCCATAACATTAAAAAATATGAATGAAAGAAAGAAAATGTGCAAACAGCTTTTGAGACGGCACGCAACTTCAAATATCGTTTTTTTTTTGACGAAAAGTTGTTTCTATTGCAACCAAGCCTTAACGTTCTTAACGACCGCATTTATTCCGTGGCATTGATGGATATTCCCAACAATAAAAAAACTGTTCAGCGATTTCAAAATGTCCCAATGTCATGGTTTGGGGTGCAATATAAAAAACGACATAATTAAACCAGTGGAAATTATGTCGTTTTTTATATTGTTGAAAGTGGCGTAAAAATCAACCCAAAATATTATATGGAAGAAATTTTGGAAAAGTACCTGCTGTTAAGTGCTTCAAAAGCGTTTTCAAACAACCGATGGGTATTTCAGCAAGATGAGGCGCCAAGTCATCGCGTAAATGTAGTACAACAGTGGCAACGGGAAAACACACCCGATTTTATTGATAAAGACTCGTGGCCAGCTTCATCGCCTGATCTTAATGCTTTAGACTATTTCGGTTGGGGGTATAGGGGCTGGCAAAACACAAGGACCTTAACATTACAAAGACAACATCTAAGACATTTTTAATTAAAATTTGAGACGCAATTACTATGCATATGGTGTTTGCCTCATGCAACTCGGTTACTGCCTGATTACGCCATGTTATTCGTGAAATAGATGGCAGAATCGAATAAAACATAGCAAACAAAATTTTTTAAGTATTCTTAAGCGTTTCATAAAAATAAAAATAAAAACACATCATATTTGCATTTTTATTTTAATAATGAAAAGGGGACACTTATTCTGGTCCAGCCTGTATAATACGCAAAATGATAATTTTTTAACACCGAACGGTTTAATTTTTAAATATTTCAAAGGATGTTTTTTTACAATTTTTATAAAATTGTCATTAAATTTATTAATTGTTAAATTAATTAAGCCCCAAATAAAATTTGATTGGGTCTTATTTCGTTGGGCCTTATCCATAATGAAATATGACCCAAACAAAAAAATTAAATATTTCCCAAAATTTATGAAATAGTCCCCAAAAATTCCCTTTCTGTCTTCATCGCCTGAAGTATAAAGACGTAATTAAAACCGAAATATGTCTTATCGTAAATTTTCTGCACCTCTACGGCTTTCTACCCCAAGAAGCGCTCATGTCGCCACCGTAGTAAGGTGAAGGCTTTCCCCAAGGATGATGCATCCAAACCAGTACATTTGACTTGCTTTGTTGGTTACAAAGCCGGCATGACACACATCGTGCGAGAAGCAGACCGTCCTGGCTCAAAGATCAACAAAAAGGAAGTTGTTGAAGCTGACACCGTGTTAGAAACTCTACCAATGATTGTTGTTGGTGCTGTTGGCTATATTGAAACTCCATTCGGTCTACGTGCTTTGATTATCAAGATTTAAAAAATGAAATTGAGCAAATTAAATTGAGAAATTTCAATTTTTAATTTGTTTATCAATGAAAATGTGATTTCCAAATTGCACTTCTTCTTTGCCTTTCTTATTTCATACCGATCGGATAAGATCGTCATTTAACACCAAGGAAGCGGTGTAAATTAACACCGTTTGGTCTAGAAAATGTAAGTATCCGCTCACCGGTGTAAATTTATTTTGAAATTTTTTTAGTGTGTGCCAAATACCTGACAGCTTAATGAAAAATTTTAAAACCACAAATTTGTTCATAGACATCAAACTCAATAGTGATCTCGACGATGTTCCTAAATTGCAATTTTACACATAAGTATACATATAATATATGCAACACCTACATTATGTTTTTATTTTAAAATTAAAATTCTCTCTATGAGAAAAAAGAACTGTTATTTGCAGAAAATAATTATTGAAAATAATTTTGTAAAGTAGAAATTAATACAATATTATAAATGATCAGATGAAATTTGACAAAAAAAATTTAAAAAAAAAAATTAAATGAACAGAAAAATTTTTAAAAAAATTTAGATTTTACAGACATACAAAACTACTTTTTTGGTCTTAGCTGGGTCTCGAACCCACGCTCCCGAAAGCTTACCTTCATGTGATATTTAAATCACACCAACCGCAAGCCGCAAGCCGCGTTAAGACCCCTTTTCCACACGGAAAGTTTTCTTGCCAGCAAGTCTGCGGTACAGGCAAGTTTTTCTTCTGTGCTATTCTTTCCGTTGTATTTTCGATTTGCTGGCAAGAAAACTTGCCGTGTGGAAAAGAGGTAAAAGGAACTTCGTTCAAATAAATCATGAAATTGTAAGTCAACTTGAATTTAGCAAACCTAATTGTGAGGTATGTCCCAATTCGAAGTTCGTGAAAAACGATTGACAAATCCAAAAACAAGGTTTAAATATCGAAGCATTTCCAGAATTACACGGAGAAAATTAATTTGCAAATTTAAATCAAGCAAATTTTGTTGCTTAAAAGCAAATCAGCAAAACTTTGCTCAATCACGCTGTGATTTTAGAAAAAGATTGCTTAATTGAGATCACTCCTCATGTACAATATTTAAGAAAAATCAAAATTTTGATTAAATTCAAGCAAAATTTTGTTAAGTTATTATAAAATGCAAAAGCAAATTTCTGCTTAATTCAAGCAAATATTTGATTAGTTATTATAAATTGGAATAGAAAATTTCCACTTAATTCAAGCAAATATTTGGTTTATAATAAATAAACTCAAATAGCAAATTTTTACTCAATTCAAACAAATTTCTTCTAAACACACGAGTACACGTTTATTCTTATTAGAAAATTAGGCCACGTTTGGTTAACAACTGCGATGGTCAAATGGATAAGCCCGTGCACTTACACTTACGCGGCCGAGGTTCGAATCTCCAGATGGTGGTAATTTTTCAATTTAATTTCATGTTAATAATTATTTCACTTCAAAAATATGCTGAATTTCAGCAAAAACTATTCAAAATTTGGGCACGATTACAATTTTCGTGGACCCAAGTTCTGAATATGCAGATTTGAAAAGAGCTCATTGAGAAAATAAGTTTCACCGAAGAATTTATCGATATATCGATTAGTATCGAGTTATCGATTTTTAAAAAAATTTTACTAAAAGAAGTCTTAATGTAAAATCGACTATATCGATGCTAATATTTGACCGATCGGGATAATTAAAAAAATAACAAATAATTGTGCATTTGTAAAAGGCAGCAACTTTTTTTATAAAAATTAGGAAAAATATCAATATGTACTTCAGAATACCACAAACAAATTTTCTGGCTCATTTTACAGAAAAAGTACATTTTGTAAAAGGCAGAACCATAGTTTTTTTCATTCCATATTACAAAAAATTTTAAATATCTTTCGAATGACCTAAATCATTCAGATCGGACAAATATTAGCAAAGATATAACCGAATTTAAACATTGGTTCCGTTGAGTACATTTTTTGAAAAATCGATATGTCGATAACTAATAAATATATCAATAAATCCTTCGGCGAATCTTATTTTCTCAAAAAGTACTTCAAAACTGCATACTCAAATCGAGGGGCCACGGAAATCGTAATTGACCCAAAATTTGCTATTCCAATTTATAATAATTGAGCAAATATTTGCTTAATTAAGTAGAAATTTGCTTTTGCAGTCTATAATAACTTAGCAAAATTTTACTTGAATTTAATCAAAAATTTGCTTAGTTATTGTAATAACTTAGTTTATAACTTAGTAAATTTTGCTTGAATTCAATCAAAAATTTGCTTAGTTATTATAAACTAGAATAGCAAATTTTGATTAGTTTTTGCTGAAATCTAGCATAGTTTTGAAGCGGCTAAGAATCAAGCGCAAGTTTTGCTTAACCACAATACAAATTTAGCAAACAATTTTCTCCGTGTAAGTAGTTAAAAATTGTTTATAGTAAATATAGAATCACAAAGCAAATATAGGTCTCAGTATGTTTTTTTTTTTTTTGTTATAAATCCATTAAATATTTAAATTAAAATTAAATAGTTCAATTTTATAATTGCTATCACAGCACCTTAAAACATGTCAGTTTGTTATTTCAGTTGCTTTCATCAAAAATCTACTCAAAGCTGATTTTTTGCACCTGGGCGATGCCTTATCAGTGGGCTGGCTAGAGTGCGAGAACAATCAAACTTGTTGTTGGTATGCTTTGCAGAGCAAAAGGTCGCATCTAATCAGAGATGCATTTTAAGAGAGATATGTATTGTGGACAAAACTACATACATACATACATACATATCCATACTCGAATTTTGTTTAGGGGGGTGGAAAAGTATAGCGAGCTACAGTAAATCAAGTGGCTGCTTGGTTGCTACTCATGTTTATATATTGTTGTTGTTGTTTTTGTTGTTGTTTATAAGCCTGTTTGGTAGTGCGGCAATTAATGTTGTCGTCTGGGTCTTTTTCCGTAAAAACGACGAAAGTGCGTTGGACTTTGATAGATAAGCAAATTGACGGTGAATTGCGAATTTCAGTTAAAGAAGACTGTTTTCAATGGTAATTAAAATACAACAAGGCTTAGCAACATGCAGAGATATGTGGTTCCATAGTGTAGCGGTTATCACGTCTGCTTTACACGCAGAAGGTCTCCGGTTCGATCCCGGATGGAACCAAGTGGAATTTTTTTTTATTTTTTTTTTCTTTTGTTATACAGTAGTTTTGACTTAACTGCCACAGCGTGTTTTACACGCATTTTGTGGCATGTAAGTCAAAATGGCACTAAAGTTAAATTTTTTTAAACAAGCAAAAGCACCCTTTCGTCTGATCTACATATTGTTTTGATTTATACTAGGAACTCACATACATACACCCTGTTTTTTTTTTGTTTTTTTTAAACCAAGAGAGAGTTATAAAGAGAATGAGAGAATTATAGAAAGGCTGCGAGCATTCTAACAAAAACAAACTACACACATACATAGTTTTCGTTAGCAACAGTTGCAAAAAAAAATTTGTGGCTGTTAAATGAAAAATTATAAAAATTATGAATATGGGATAATAATTCCAAATATTTGTGGCGGCTAACTTAAATTGGCACGTATAAAATTGGCACTTAAACAGGTACATTTCATACGAAATTGAAGAACTGAGTGAAATTTTGTGTTTTTTGGCAGGTATCTCAACTTGGCAGCTAAAAGACTGGTAGCTAAGTCAAAACTACTGTATTATCTTTAAATTATAAATTATTGTAAATTATTTTTCAGATTAACACAGCAACAAAGATTCACATCATGAAACCTAGGATGCATTAAAAAAAATTTAATAATAAAAACTATTGGGGGTTGGAATTAGTTTTAAAGGTTTTCTAAGAGATGGCGTAACTATCAATAGATCGCATTGGGCACACCTGTGACTATATTCATTTCAAAGCACATTGTGTAAGCTTCATTTTTCAGTATGTGTCATTCCACTGAAGTGTAAACAACATATATTTTTTTCTCTGTGAACATGTCGACTTTCGTTCCAACAAAACGCAATTTGCGGGAAGGTTTACTTTTGTGCCTCCATTTGAAGAAAAAAGCGGTTGAAGCACAACGCACGCTTACTGAGGCTTACGGGGACTATGCTCCATCGATTTCTACTTGTGAGTACTGGTTCCGTCGGTTTAAAAGTGGTGATTTTGATACGGAAGACAAAGAGCGTCCGGGCCAGCCGAAAAAGTTTGAAGATGAGGAATTGGAGGCTTTGCTCGATGAAGACCCGTGTCAAACCTTTCAAGAATTGTCAGAATCATTGGGAGTCGACTTATCAACGGTCCGCAAACGCTTGAAGGCCATGGGAATGATTCAAAAGCAAGGAAATTGGGTGCCGTACCAGTTGAAGCCGAGAGACGTTGAACGGCGATTTTGCATGTGCGAACAACTGCTTCAACGGCATAAAAGGAAGAGTTTTTTGCATCGTATTGTCACTGGCGATGAAAAGTGGATCCATTACGATAATCCTAAGCGAAAAAAATCGTGGGGACCACCCGGCCATGCATCAACATCGAGGGCCAAGCCGAATAAACATGGCGCCAAGCTTATGCTGTGTATTTGGTGGGATCAGAAGGGTGTCGTGTACTATGAGCTGCTAAAACCTAACGAAACCATCACTGGGGAACGCTACCAACAACAATTGATGCAATTGAGCCGAGCATTAAAGGTTAAACGGCCGGAATATGCCAAAAGACACGACAAAGTGGTTTTTCAACATGACAACGCACGGCCACATGTTGCAAGAACCGTCAAGGAAACGTTGGAGACGCTGAATTGGGATGTGCTACCCCACCCGCCTTATAGCCCAGACATAGCCCCTTCCGACTACCACCTATTCAGACCGATGACGCATGGCTTGTCTGAGCAGCGCTTCACTTCTTACGAGGATACCAAAAAATGGGTCGATTCGTGGATTGCCTCAAAAGACGAATCGTTCTTCCGGCGCGGAATCCATATGCTGCCAGAAAGATGGGAAAATGTTGTAGCTAACGATGGACAATACTTTGAATAATATACATTGTACCGTTGTTTCTAAATAAATGCTCAAAAACCGAAAAAAAACCTTTAAAATTAATTCCAACCCCCAATATATGAAGAATATGATAGGTACAATATTTTTGTGGACTGATTTTAAGTGAACATAAATTTTTACAATTTTGAGACATATTGTAAAATAAACATATGTATAGTATTGGTATAATTATTTATTAAACTACTTTACTACAAAATTAATTAATAATTAAATTAAAATTATATATACTAAAAAAATACATATGAAAATGCTTCACTTTTTATTAAAATATAGTCGAGTCTGGATATAATGAACTAATTTTTGCAAGGCCTACTCATTGTGTCCAGACTGTTTTAATTTAATTTTAAATTTGAAACTTAATAGGGCTATTCCCAGTTGAGGGCAAATAGCTTTGCAAATGTATGCCCTACCAAATATTTGCCATCAACTGTGAGCACACTTTTTAGAACACTGTTGCAAACAAAACTCACAGCTGTTTTGGAGGAAAAAAAACAGCACGAACAGTATTTGTGGTGTTTTTCATTATTATTTATCAAAGTGTATTATTTATCAAAGTGAGTTCCATATCAGAGTCTGTTAATTTTGTTTTATTAGGGTGTTGTTACGGTGGTCGTTATATGATCCCTGGTCATGACACTTTTTACTCTCTTTTTTCGTTAGATGAGCTGTGTGACGAAGTTATATTATGCTGGTGGTCATATGATTCCAGTACACTTTTTGCTACTTTTAGTGTTTTTTCAACCGATGAGTGTTGCTATTAAGCAGGTTTCCTTACTGCTATCATGCATTTCGTACTAAAAATGTACTATTTTTGTACCTTAACACAAATGCTGTGAATAATTCCACAACGCAAAACTGTTTTGATATTTGTCGAATCATTTGGTTACCGTGGTTGTGAAAATTTACTCTCTTGTTCTCGCTCTCAAATTTTTAATTTACATTGAAACAACAACAATGCATGACCATGATGAGCCCATGACCGCCACCGTAAAGGCAGAATTATAATAAACGTAATGTAATGTAACGAAATGTTGTCAACTGTCATCGGGACGAGACGTAATGTAAGAAAACGTTGTAGCAATTATAATAGGCAGTAGCCAGGCAGTTTTCAGTCGTAAATAATTACACATTCCCGTACAAGTTCAATTAAAACTTCGTCATCCATAGCTGTGGACATAAAAACTATCACATTAATAACGAAAACTCAACAAAAAGCGAAGTTCAACAATATAAAATAGCACAATAATCGAATCTAACCTCAATGTTAAGTTGTTCTTTGAGCAGACGTAATGTAAAGTAACATAGATATCGAAATCCAACGGATCTTTACGTCCCGTTACATTACATTACGTTTATTACAATCAATTGTGTAAGAATGTATTGCTTGAAACAATAAGTGAAAGAACACACTAGGGGTATTCACGATTCAGTGCACTTGCCAGTGCAGTTGAGGACTTGAGGACTTGTGCAGTTTTGCAGTTAGGTCTTCGTGAACACACCACCATCACCATTTCAAAGCTGTCAACATTTTTTTAATGCACACAAGTGCGCAACTGCTCAAGTCCTCAAGTTGAAGGTAATAGTAGAAAAGCACTTGTGCAGATTTTTGACGTACGTACATTTTGTTTTTGTAAAGTGCACAAGTCCTCAAGTCCTCAACTGCACAGCCAAGTGCACTGAATCGTGAATACCCCTACTGCTCAATTGGCATTAGACCACATTACGTTACGTCTATTATAACTGAGCCTTAACAGGGCACTTAGCGGCGTTTGGTTAAAATGTGACAGCTGATTGATTGGCAAATAAGAGTTGCCCATGCTCGACTGTATTCAATTCGATTTTAGTGTTGCAAATTTGACATAGTCGGGCAAATACAAATATGTACATTTTGTTGTTGTGTTGAAAATATTTACCATCATATTTTGCAAATGCCACGATGCCACGCTATTTGCCCGTAATCGGGAATAGCCCTAATATTTTTTCAAAAAATGGATTTTTTGGCTTAAATTTTGAAAATTTTTTACTTTTTGTTAGTTACTAAAACGTTCACTATTTCGAGTTGTTCACTATTTCGAGTTGTTCACTATTTCGGGGGTTTGTTATATCGAGATTTGACTGTATAATAAATTTTACGTAGTAAAATAAACAGTTTTCAGAATGCAATGTAAAAATGTATATTTAAAACGTTGTTTGCTTTATGTACTGAACACATTGACGACGACTGCAACAGTGCGAAACAACATGAAGAAAGAAACAACAATCTGGAAGTATCATTAGATCATCAGCTGTCGCACGTCAAATTAGAAAAAAATTCTAAGCCGACGACAGCGACTTTGTTGCAATCACTCATTGTCGTTGCAACATTTTCACCACATAAGAAAAGCATGTAAAAATAATTTGACATTTGACGCACTGTTGCTGTCGTCGTCAATGTGTTCAATGCATTACTTTTAACTTTATTACATCCGTTAATCTTCTTAGCATTGAGTCAAAAAAGTCTCAATAGGGGTATTCACGATTCAGCGCACTTGCCTGTGCAGTTGAGGACTTGTGCAGCTATGCAGTTAGGTTTTCGTGAACACACCACCATCACCATTTCAAAGCTGACAACATTTTTCAATGCACACAAGTGCACAACACTCAAGTCCTCAAGTTGAAGGTAATAGTAGAAAAGCACTTGTGCAGATTTTTGACGTACGTACATTTGTTTTTGTAAAGTGCACAAGTCCTCAACTGCACAGGCAAGTGCACTGAATCGTGAATACCCCTAATGTATTTTTGGATGAAATACAGTTAGGGAATAAAGTCTTCATGCTGAACGAAATAAGTTAAAAAAATTTTAATACTGAAATGGTCTTATTGCATTTCTATTAGTGTACAAAAACACAAATTTCCATGTCTCTCAAAAAATAACGTTCTAGATTAGAAAAACTAAAAATGAAGAGGGAAAAAATGTTCATACAGTTGAAATATTTTTTATTTCACTCATAAACAGCGCATTGTAACTGTTGAAATACCGTTGGTTTTTGCATTGCAAATAGGGCACGTATTCATTGCATCATTAGTTGACATTTTAATGTTATAGTTGTGATCAAGTGTTCAAGATGAGTGCGCGCAAAGATATAAGCCTTGAAATTCAAAATGTAATTGTGCAAGAGCATTAAAAATGCAAACCCTATCGCATTTATAGGATAAATTAGCAAATTGTTAAATGTCCCTTTTGCTACAGTCCAATATATAATCACTAAATATAAAAATACTGGTTCCTTCGAAAATAAGCCGAGGTCAGGATGCCCAAAAAAACTCTCCAGACGTGACGTAAGTCTTATTTTAAAAGAAGTTAAGACAAATCCAAGAATTACAGCCCCAAAAATAGCTGAAAGGATCGCTAACACTTCGTCCAAGACAGTACATCCCAAAACTGTACGAAATGCTTTACTGGCAAACGGTTACGCAAGCAGAGTTCTCCGTAAAAACATTAATATACGAGAAGAATAGGAGACTTCGCCTGGAATTTGCAAGGAAGCATCTAAACAAAGGAATGGATTTCTGGAAAAAGGCTTTATTTACAGACGAGAGTAAATTTAATTTATTTGGAAATGATGGCCGCGGAAAGATTTGGCGAAAAAATACAGCACTTGAACCGAATAAATTTGTTCTAACAGTGAAACATGGTGGTGGCAACGTAATGGTTTGGGGAGCCATATCGGCGTCTGGGGTTAGCCGGTTGGTGTTTATAGAAGGTATTATGGATTGATACTATTATAAACAGCTTTTAGAAGATAATTTACAACCATCAGTTGATATATTGGTTCTTGGCCAGCATTGGATTTTCCAACAGGACAACGATCCCAAACATACAGCGCACATTGTCAGAGATTGGTTGCTATATTATGCACCAAGGCAGTTGAATTCCCCTCCCCAATCACCGGACTTAAACTCCATAGAACACGTTTGGGATGTTTTAAAACGAAAAATCGCTCAAACCAACATTACCAGCAAGGAAACTTTGAAACAAGCTTTACAAAGAGCCTGGTCGGAAATTAGTCCCAGCACAACCGAGAACCTAGTTGCATCAATGCCAAGACGTCTGCAGGCTGTCATTGATGCTAATGGTGGACCAACAAAATATTAACTTCACTGGAAAATATTTAAAAATAAGTTATTTTATGTTTAAAAAAAAAATATTTGAACTGTATGAACACTTTTTCCCCTCTTTATTTTAAGTTTTTCTTGTGTTTGGAAAGAAATTAAAATTTTTGTTTTTGTACTTATAAAAAATTAAATTAAATCATTTTAGCACTAAAACATATTAATGGTATTCAGTAAAATTTAAATCTGCTAAACTGCAAAATTATTAAAGTTAGCAGCTGCTGATGTGAAAGCACCTGCTAAGACATTTTACAATCATGTGCTAAGCTGATATGTCAAAACCAGCTGACAGACTTCTACAGCTAAAAATCTGTTGTTTTAATTACTCATGTAACCAGAACTCAGTATTGAAAAATGTAAATCAAAAATAATTTGGTACTTGTTAGAACTCATTCCCAAAACGATTCATCACTACACTCAATAAGTTTGACGTTTTGGACTTAACAAATGGTATCTGCTAAACAAAAACACGGTGCTGAGCTTGTTAACTTGCTAACAAGCTGCTAAGTCTTTTCCCATACAAAATTTTGACAGGACTTAACAAATTTGTTAAGTTTAGCAAGTTAGCAGGGCTTAACAAATGTAGTGAATACCATTATTTTGTTATTGTTTTCGTTCAGCATTTTTTTGGTTTTAGGGGGTGTATGAAGACTTTATTCCCTAACTGTAAGTCTTCCTTGCAAGAAATCTGCCTTTCTCTGATTTTTCTGTCAATATGTTCCCACAAGTGCTCAATTGGGTTAAGTTCTGTGGTGTGCGGTGGATGATCAAGAATCTTAAGGCGAATTTACACGATTCACTATCATCCTTCACTTTGGATGAATCATCTGATTTGTAAAATGTAAATTGAGTTTCATCCTTAAAGTGAAGATGATTGTCATCCACATTGAACAGTGAAAGAAGTAGAAGGTCTTCCTACTTTTCATGAAAGTGAAAGCAAACCGAACTGATGTGTCATTCGTACTAAAACACAATTGAAAGGTGTTAACATAATTTCAAGCAGAAATTTTATATATTTTTTATTTAATTGCTGAATAGCTTTTATTTATTTAATTTTTTTAAACGTCAATAAAATCAATCAGCCAACAAATATATTTTGTCATTCCATCCATCAAATTTCAAATTTACACTTTGAACAATGTAAATTAAAAATTGATTCACTGTCATCGTTCAACGTTCACTATCATCGTTTTGAAAGAAATGTGTTAATTCGCCTTTAGTAGTCCCATATAGAAACCACTCCTTCATGCTTTTAAATGAATGCCGTGTTAAGACCTGAGGGCAATATCGTCCTGGAAAATGAAAGGATAGTCTCTTATATGATGCCGACATATAACCTTAGATCATTACAGACTCAACACCATGTAAAATCGTTTTAGTAACTCTTATCATTGAAGAGTTCATTCTTCCTTCGCCAAATATTTTAAACTTCCTTTTGTCAGGAAAATATAATTTCCCCAAAAAGTAGGAGCCTCATTTTTGTATTTTTTGGGAAAATTCATACGTTTAGACTGGCTAAGCTTCGAGATGTAAGGCCTCTTACGTATTATTATTCCATGTAAACCATTTTTAAGCAGTGATTTTTTTATGATGCCAACACTTATGGTTTATCAGAAACTTTTAAAATGTTTTCAGCTATTTGTAATGCACTGAAAGCTGGGGTCGAATTACAACATCAGTGATCGAGCAAAATTACGAAGTTCACGACGAGACAAGTTAATGTCAATCTAGTACAATTTTGCTCGATCACGGATGCTGTAATTCGGCCCCTGAATTTGCATTAATTTTTATACCTGTAACTCTTTTTTTCTGAATCAGCTCTACTCAAATTTTACACTGTACGATGTTTGGCAAATTTGTCTTATATCTTTTTTATTGTACAGTAATTTCTTTCAACAATTTCACTTTTTTAACGCAAGGAATAACCTTTTTACTTGAAATGACTCATGTTATGCCAGTGATTTAAGATCTTAAGACTAATTTAGTGCTTCACCACAATACAAATAAATGAGAAAAGAGCTGCCACTGTTTTTGAGTTTCAACGATTTTTCACATAGAAGTTATTCCAATGGCCGCATTCAGCGCAGACAACAGTTGGCAATTGTTGTGTAAAAATTCGATGAATGGTACAAATTTGGTAGCGCTAACTAAAACTGATAAAGTAGCGAACGCCTTTTAATCGAGCGAACAAATTCTGTGCTACATGAATACAACTGTTTGCTTAACTGTCAGATGCTGTTACTGACGCTGTTAAATTAATAAACGCAGAAAGACGCAGCAAATTTAAGTGAGAAACCTTTGCAATTGAATTAAATTTACATAAAAATTAAATTGAATCTAACTTCTGACGTGTAGAGTAGTAACACATTCAGAGAAAAGCATCGTGAACAAAGGTAGCGCTACCATTACAGTTCACAACAGTTGTCTGCGCTGAATACGGCCAATGTTAACTTTTTTGACGTAAGATATTTGGGCCTATTCTGCACAATCTGCTATGAAAAAATTCTGTTATTCTGTTACGATTTTCCACACAAGTTTTTGAGCAGTCAAAAAAACTATTACGAGACCAAAATCCGTATTCTGCACGACAACCTTTTATGAAATCTGTCAAAAATCATAGCAGATTTTTCGAATTGTCAAAAAATGTTTTACAAAATCTTTTATTTGGTATTCTGCATGACAAAATCTGCTATGAAAGACAACAGAATAACAGATACATTTTTCTGTCTTTTATCGTAACAAATTTTTAGAGAGTGAGCATTTTGGTCTGAAAATGGATGTTTATTTACGAATTTCATTAAGAATGACTCATAAAAGGAAGCAAAGGTAAGATTATATAATTAATAAATGTGTTTTTGTGTGTTTTAAAGACAAGTTTTAAATAGAAGAAACTATCGGGCCACCTTGATGGAGCTACGCCTAAATAGCATACCGTTCAATCTTCCTGACGTGCGTTTCGTGCAGCTTTTTAGGTTGAACATAAAGAATGTGCGCTTGCATTTTATATACATGTCCAATAATTTAATTTTATTGACAGTAAACAGCTGTTTCATAACAGAAGTTAACGGAATTGTAATAGATTTTTGTTTTCGAAGATTGATAATAGGGTGCCATAAGCGATTGAAAGGCAGAATACCAATTTTAACAGATCTTTTATGGTCGGCATCTTTTATGATTGACAACAGAAAATGCGTAACAGAATGCGCTGCCAAATAGGTCCAACTGTTAGCCACAAAATAAAGTAATGCATCATTATATATCCTTAAATATATATTTTCCCCAGTTGCTAGTACTTACACAGAGAACATAACATTTTCAAAAGTGGTAGAAACGTGCCACTTTTAAAAAAGTTTAACCCAGATTTTGGTTTTTAAAAAAGTTTTAACCCAATGGACGTTTTAAAATGCAATTAAAAACGAGAATTTTCATTATTTCCCATTAATTTAAAGCATTTCCAAAAATTCCATTTTCAATATTTTTATTATGGTATTAACTTATTGGTTTTTAAAATTATAGTTTTATTTTAATTATTTTATCGTCAGCTATGTCCAATCTTGTTCAAATATGTTAGATGATGATGCTGTTTCCCAGCTTCTATAAAAAATAGCATTTTCCAAATATTATTTATTTTATTTTAAATACTTAAATATTTACTTAATACTTAGTTTGAGTGATGAAATCAAGAATGAAAAAATATTTTATTTTCTGAACAAATATCAAATACATAAATCAATGAAACATGTATAACAAGCAATTCGTTCTTAACAAGTGTTTTTAAGCAAAGTATATGAAACCCACCCCCCCCCCCCCTTTTCCCCTAAAAATGTGCTTTTTCATTTTTGTATGGCGTAAAATGTTTTTAAAAATAATAATTTTACCCTACTCTATCATAGTAAAAGATTCGTAGTTGCTTTAAAAACGTTTCCTTTTACTTTTCTATTTAAAATGTGTCTTTTCATTTTTGTATGTCTTAAAATGTTTTTGAAAATATTAATTTTACTAAACGTTTATAAGATGTGCGTTTTTGATTTTTTTCTCAGTGTAATAATTAAAAGTTGTATTATAGAATTAGCACCTCTTTTAAGTAGAGTTATAATACAAAAAAATATTAGGTAAAAATATGCAACAGCAATGCAAAAATACGTTCATAATGAAAGCATATCAATAAGACCTATTCTGCGAAATCTGTTATTCTGTTACGCATTTTCTGCATCATAAAATATGCTGACAATAAAAGATCTGTTAATATTGGTATTCTGCCTTTAGATCTTTTATGGCACCCTGTTATCAATCTTCGAAAACAAAAATGTATTACAATTTCGTTAACTTCTGTTATAAACAGCTGTTTGCTGTCAATAATATTAAATTATTGGACATGCATATAAAATGCAAGCGCACATTCTTTCTGTTCAACCTAAAAAGCTGCACGAAACGCACGTCAGGAAGATCGAACGGTATGCTATTTAAGCGTAACTCGATCAAAGTGGCTTGATAGTTTCTTCTATTTAAAACTTGTCTTTAAAACACACAAAAACACATTTATTAATTATATAATCTTACATTTGCCTCCTTTTATGAGCCATTTTTTATGAAATTCGTAAATAAACATCCATGTTGCAGACCAAAATGTTCACTTTTTAAAAATTTGTTATGATAAAAGACAGTATCTGTTATTATGTTGTCTTTCAGAACAGCTTTCAAAGCAAATTTTGTCATGCAGAATCCCAAATAAAAGATTATGTAAAAGATTTTTTGACAGTTCGAAAAATCTGCTATGATTTATAACAGATTTCATAAAAGATTGTTGAGCAGAATACGAATTTTGGTAGCGTAACAGATTTTTTGACATCTTGAAAATTTGTATGGAAAATCATAACACAAATGTTATTCATGTTAATAAAAGGTTAAAGGAAACTTCTCCATTCTTTCATTAAACTAGTGGAGAATTCATCAGAAAATATAATGTGAAGTTTTTAAGAAAATATATTGTTTTTCACACATTTCTTTTGAATCATTCTGTTAAGGCTATGAAGATATACAACTGTTCCTTCTAAAAAATTTTCTTCATTTGGTATTTATTAATAATGTCGGGACGGCGCGAACGCCATTCCCGGCTACCAAAAATTACACGCACGAGTTATTCGCATTAGGAATAATCGCGGAGGTCAACTCAACCGTAGTGCAATGGCCAAGCCTCACTCCGGGGGAACCGCCTTTGTGATCAGGGTAACTCCTACGCCAGGTAAGTATGCTTTCTTCGACATTTCAAGAAGATATTAAATGCAGTTTCCGATAAACAAAATGTGAACTATTTAACTGTTAAGAAAGAAAATGGAAAAATGCTTGTGAAAATAAAACTGAAATTGGGGTTGAAAATTATATATACTACATCTCGTAAAGTCAACCAAACATGTAACCATGCAGAAAACTTCTGTTACTAGTATAGTATTGTTAAAAACCTGAAAACTACCCTTACTAGTACTGAGCTATGACAAGCAAAACAAGTTTTCGTTTATACTTTTTTGGTTTTTGTATTGTTAATTGAGAACTATGTTTTCAGCAACTTATTCTATTAATTTTTTTTATTCTTAGTCTATTAATTTTTGCTTAAACTTTCAATATTTATAAAAAATTTCAACATAAATTGAAAACTAAATGCCTTTTTGTGGAAAGTCTTAGCAAAAAATATTTAGTTCAAGCAAAAATATCGTCCAAAGTAGAAATAAATCATCAAAATTGGGCTCTAAATATTGAAAATGTGTACAGGTCTAACGATGGCACAGCCCTAACATCTAAAGTTGACATTTGAAAAGATGCAAATGTAATTGTCTTTAATAAAAATATAAAATATTGTAAGATTTCATTTCACATAAGAGTAATGAAATTGGGAAATGGAAAGAGATTGATAAGAAACTTAATATAAATATATTAAAGAGCTGAAACATTTCATCTTTTTGATATGTAGGAGTATTAAAGTTTTGCTGAATTGCCTAACTTTTAACTGCCTTTCTCAATTTAATATGACTACTGCAATAAGGTATCTTAGCCCATTAATACACAAATCGAAAGTATCGAATTCTGTTAATTCGAAAAGTATTATCTTTACAAATTTTATATCGCAAAAAAGGCGCTATAAAATACCTATCGCCCACAACAAAAATGAAAAATGACCCAAAACTGAATGATAAAAACACCAAAAAGAAAAAAATTCCACAAACTGGAAAAATTTCCAAAAAAAAAAAATTCAAAATCAACCAATGTTCTGCAGTTTTCCCACGAGAAAAACTTCGCTTGTACGAACTGACGGAACTTTTAAAGTCCATTTTATTTAGGCCCATCTTTATTCAGTGAATTATGCTTAAAAATCTATATAAGCCTTTTGTACAAGGGAAATAGGTACTAACTCTTTTCAAAACAAGAAGTTTGTTTGGTAATCACAGAATTTCAAATTTGAAATAATGATGGCAGAAGGGGCAGTGCTCACTCTTTGATAATTAAGTCAAAACTAACAATAAGTGAAACTTCGCCCAAAATATATCATGTAAAAATCACCGCCATCTAGTTGTCAAATACTTTTCATGAGCAGCAAATCAAAATCCAAATCCAGATTTGGATGTATTAAAAATTCAGCTATTAATTACAAATACCTAATATAAATTGATATTTGTAGCTTATGCTGCAATTGCTAAATTTAATAAAATTATCAATGAAAATGCTTACTTTAATTCTTTATATCGTTATAATATTTTTCGACTTTAAATTGCGTCCTGCGAAAATATCCTATTTTTTGCGAGACGTCCTGTAAGTCCTGCAAAATCTTTAAAATTTCAATTTGTCCTTTTTTGGCGAAAAAATAGATGGGAGCGTTAGGTATTAGTGAAAGAATTTAGATTGGACAAATACATTACTTATTATGAAATGAAAATAGGTAGTCATTTGTCCCAAAATTTTAAAATAAAATATATGTAAAATTTTTAAACAATTTTCTAAAAAGCCTTTTTTGTTTTACTCAATTATAAATAGTTGAACTTATTTTTTTGTTGAAATAAATTATTTTTTTAAAAAACAATTACTTTGATTGGGTACAATCCCCTCTTTAATTGTTTTCTGATTTCAAATAATTATAAAAATGGTGGTTGTCAACCGGAATTTATGCTTTAAAACTTTTGAAAGTTGTGAAGTTTTCGCATGGTCCATTTTAAAATTTTACTATACCATTTAAATCAGTATTTAAATCCTAAAACATTTAAGTTTACTGAATTTAAATTGTTAAATCCGAGGTGTATTGTAAAGTATTTTTTTTTATTAAATTTATTTTAATTGAAGTAAAGACACAATCATTTTGCAACATAACATAAAACCTTTTTCAAATACACATTTTTACTTATTGATATTACAGATTTCGTTAAAAATTTAATGCTGAATGAGTTTTTGATCGATCAAAAAATTTGTATAGGAAATTCTTATATAATAACAGAATTTTTACGTAAAAGATTTTTCAAAATAGACATAATAAGTTCAAGTATGTTTAGACACGAAGGTTATTCTGGAATAATTTTACTTTAGGTGCCAGAGCCTTTTTTCTTAACGTATATTTAGAGCTCCTATATCCAATGCCGCTTTCAATTTCGTATTTTTCGAATTTTTAGGTGAGGAGTAACCAAGCGAAATTATAATGTACATCTAAAACGTTATATCGAAATAATACAGATATGATAATCAAAGCAGGATTTTTTGGGATTTTTTCCATATGTCTTCTAATGTTTTTTTTAATAAAACCCATTAATTTTAGTTTTTTTATTTAAACATTTAATTTTTTTATAATCTTTTCGATCTGTTTTCTATATTATAATAGTTTTTTATTTATTTGAACACTTTTGAGATCATATATATTAAATTATAATTTAACTCAATGAACGATTTTAAACTATCAAACAATTAGAATTTGTATTTAATATCAAGTATGATTTAAATTACCAAGCATTTAGAATTTGTATTTAAATAATAGAAAATCAACATAATTATAGCTTAACAAAAAAAAAAAAAAACAAAAATTCATTAACACATATTATTAATCATAATAATAATAAACACAACCGTCATATGAAATCAAAAAGCCATAAGTTACACTTAAAAAAGTTTGCAGGTGGATCAAAAAACTTACTAAATAAGAAAAAAAATACAATAAGGGCTTTTAGAACTTTTAGAAGGGTCTTTTCTTTTGCGAAAGTATCTCATTTCGCTTGGCAACTGGTTGTTTGTTGTTGTTTTTATGCATTTGTTGTTATACCCCAAGTAGAATTTTGCGACCACAGGTTACTTAAGACACATTTTTTACACGACGACGTTGCAGCGATACTGATTGGAAAATATTTTGTGGGAAAAGTTTGTAAAAATTCCTAGGATACTACTTTACCACTAGGTCACAGAAGTTGGTAACGATTTATCAAGTGTTACCTTTAAAAAATGCATCACTCATCATTCGTCAAGATGTACATTTTGTACCAATTAGCTAATTGCGACCCAAGTTATTTAAAATGGTGGACGCAAATTATTATTATATTTAAACATTTTTTTATTAATTTATGAAATTGTTGCAATATTTTCTGGATTCAGCTTGCACTTAAATTCTTAAGAAGTTTTGGCTGTTATTTTACCGAAAATCTTCTTTCCCATCTTCATTTAGCTCCAAATAATATGAAAACACACTTAAGATTATGTTGTACTCCTTTATATTATATAAATTTTAATTATAAAATAATTATATATATGGCTGCAAAATGTAAACAAAACATGTAAACAAAATTAATTTTTTTTGCAATTGGCAACTCTGTAATGCATTTATATATAAATGTGTATACTAAAATGTGATAAGTCACTTCAAAGTAATTTTCACAATGCCGACATTGTGTTGCACCACTTTCATATCATAGTGGTCTCTGTAACGTAACCAATACGTAACATCATGTCAATTTTGACACAAAAATAAACGCTACGACGTCGCTGCAACCCTAATGTGGGCCATCAGTTCTAGTTGGGACACTTTCCTTTGTCAATAGTGTGTTGGGTGTTCTTTTATCCATTCTCCATTGATTCCGTTCAAAATAGTTTGTAATGAACAAAATAGTTTGTTTAAAGAACGTATCCAATCTCATTCATTTGTTTCGAATGAGTTGAGCTGCGAATGAGAATTTTTGAGATTTTTTCGTTTCTCATTTGGCTGAATGAACTGAAATGAGTCATTTGGCAGAATGTAAACGTAATATTATGGCTTTTTCGATATCATATGACGATATGTTTTAAAAGATATGATGAGGTCAATGGAAAAAAATTATTTTAAAAAGTTATGTTTGTTTCTAGTTACGAAATAGATGCATAAAAAACGATGCTGGGATCCCGGGATTTATTTGCTTCGATCCCGGAATTTTCGGTACTGGAAATAAGTCATTTCATGAAGTCATGCATGCAGTCATGCATTTTTGTTTTTTTACCGTGTAGTGCATAAACAGCACCGATTCAAGTATACCCAAAGAAGTAAAATATAAGGAAGTGGTGTAATAGCAGAAAAGTGTGGTATTTTTTATATTGGTGTTGGTTCACACAAATACAGAAACAATCACAAAGGGCCGTATTCGGTTGTATCGTAAAAGAAGGCCCAAACTGTTAAAGTTTGTTCTTATGCGTTAAAATTTTAGAAACATTTCAAGAATAGCAACAACTCTAATTATTTAAAAAATATTTTGATCGCTCGCATTTGGCTTAGAAGTTATAGGCATCCAACATTGGAAAAAGTGGACTAAAAATTTAGCTGATTTTTTAAGTTTTCCAACAAAACTATACTTTATGGGTATCAAAAGAGAGATAATACAAGTAACTATTCAACAAGATATCAAACATAAAAATACATGCATTTAAGATACAACCCTTTTTTTACTTAAAATCGTGAGGTTTTTCCAAATTTAATAAAAAAAAATAAATGTATCAAAAGGAGGCCTTCGGATGCTGCTTAGGGTTTACAAACCTCAGTAAGTACCACACAGGCTTCTCTGTCTACAGCAGTTCTGAATGTAGTTATCTTTTTAATAATTCTCTTTTTAATGTATTGCTTTCGTAAAAGAGAAACCACTAGTCTTTCAGACAAATTCTACTTATAAAAAATTATATCTTAATGAATTCTTATGGAATTCTAAATTTGACACCTCGTTGAAAAGATACGCACATTACCTTTGTTTCAATACCCATAAAGCTTAGTTTTGTTGAAAAACTAGAAAAACTGCAAGATTTTTAGGTAATTTTTCTATATTTGAAGGCCTATAAATTCTAAACTTCAACTTTAATTACAAATTATATTAGGATAATTTTTTAAATCCTTATTTTTTTGGGTGTTTCTGCCTAGTTGTTGTGTAAAAATCAGAAAAATTTAACAAACAGGTACTAAATCTGATTCACTATGCTGAAAACAAGAGCGCCCAAACATGTATTCAACTGCGAAAAATGACTGCGCCCCTGAAGCAGTGTTTGTGTTTTGACAGATGTGGTTTGATCAAACTGGCGGAAAATCAACGGGGTCTAAATTGCATTTTTAAACCAATTTTAATAAGAAATATATACATTTCTAAAACAAATAAGTTAAAAAATATCGTTAGAAACTAAATAAAGCACTTTTGTTAAAAGAATTTAAACCGTATGGACACATTTACCTGTGGAACGAATGCGCATTGTTTTTAAGTTTTCGGGAACTATTACAATTCTTAACCGCACAACTCATATTGCATTTGTTTTAGTGGTTTTTTTTTCTTTAATTTTGTTGCTTTTTAAAATTAAATTATTTTCAACTATTTTGCTGAGGAGTCTTCCAATCAGATGCCAGGGTTCTCAAAAATATCAAAAACACACTCTTTCTCGCTCGCACAATTAACGAATGGTGCGACAGTTCACGTACAGTGTATGTGTAAAGGCTGGATTACCCAAGCGTAAGGTAACGTAGCGCGACGTTGCCAATTGTCAAGCTAAAATCTGTTAAATGATAAATGTGTACAAGTCGTTACCGAAATCGTAACTTGGCGTGACGCAGCATAGAAGTCTGTAGAAAATAGATTTCTACGCGACGTTACGATTTTTGACAGTTCGACAGCTGTGTTACAAGCGAAAAAATTTGTTTAACTTCACATTATTGTAAATTTTAATGCTATATAAGAAAGAATGCAATCTTTCATTGACGAGGAGAAGTAAATAAGCCTACTAGAATAAAATAAGTGCCCTGCACTACGGCGCCTGCACTACGTTGGATTACGATTTCGGTAATAGCTTATCCTCGAGGCAACGTCGCACTACGCTACATCCCGCTGCGCCACCTCACGTTACGATTGGGTAATCAAGCCTTAAGCAACACCCATAGAAGTAAAATATAAGGAAGCGGTGTAGTTGAAGTGGAATGAAGTATTTTACAAACACAGTGAAGTTGACACAAACACTAAAACATTCAAACAGGGCCGCATTCATTTATGTAGTAAATAAAGGCGTAAATTATTTTTTATTTTTTAGATGTATGCTTACTATGCAATTTTTATATACCACCGTTATATAATATGTTGCGTTACCAATTTTTTTACAGAGAAAAGCATTGCTAAAATAATGTAAAAGACATGAACTCAGAATGAGACTGAAACGACAAAAGCTACTTTAAATGATTTTTTAAGAATTCATTTCAAAAAACTATTTTTTACAAACTATTTAATTGATATTCAAATAACACAAAAACTAAACAACTAAAATACATACCAAATTAAACTCTTTTAAAATAAATAGTTTTGTGCAGTTTTTTTCGAACTGTGGGCTTTTAATTAGTTTTTTATATAAAAATACCTAGTTATAGCTTGTAACCTTAGGTTGCTAATCCACTTTAATTTCATGTCAAGTTTTCAAAGAAATTGTAAACATATAAATAACTATAAAGCTTATCCTAATAAGAAAAAAAAATTAAGGCCCTTGCCACCCTAAATAATGAATGCGCTCATGAAGCAGAACTTGTGTTTTGACAGATGTTCTTCCTCACAAACAGATTTTTTTTTTTGCTCGGGAAGAGCTTTTGTCAAATAACGACGCTCTATCTCTCTTCCTCAGCGACGAAAATTCCTTCTACACACGTATAGTGTGTGTGAGTATAACACCACTTCCTTATCTTTTATTTCTATGGCAACACCATTTCCTTATATTTTACTTCTTTGAGTATACCTTATTAAACACAGCTACGACATAGGTTTGACGTTTATGAAAAAAAAAACAAAACACGAAAATTTATTTGCTTTGGTTTAACTTCATGGGTAAGTTCGAGGGAGAAAGCGAATAAAATTAGTCAGCCAAACAGCTGTGCCGTGAAAATCAATACAAATGACCAAGTGATGAAGAAAAATTTGTTGCAGAGGAAATTGACATAGAAACCAAATCATTTACAAGCAATAAACAGAAAAAGAATATAATTTCATAGTAAAGAAAGGCAGATAAGATGCCGCAAGAACATAATTATAATCTTGAAATTGAAGCAGAAATCGAAAATGTACGAGTTGTGGTGCGTGCTCGTCCTATGGACAAGATAGAGCTGGCCGCAGTAGCTACTAATGTCATTAAAGTGGACAAAATTAATCGTGCGATCACGGTGCTGAAGCTCAACGCCACAGCAAATGAGCCGCCCAAGACGTACTACTTTGACAATGTATATGGACCAGATTCCAGCCAGCTTGACTTGTATGTTGATACGGCGCGTCCGATTGTGAAGAAGGTGCTTGAGGGCTACAACGGTACGATTTTAGCTTACGGGCAGACAGGCACCGGAAAAACCTACACCATGTCCGGCAATCCTGACTCACCGCAAACTAAGGGCATTATTCCTAATGCCTTTGCGCACATCTTTGGTCACATTGCAAAAGCCAAAGAAAACCAAAAGTTTTTGGTTCGAGTCAGTTACATGGAAATCTACAACGAAGAAGTGCGCGATCTGCTGGGCAAGGATGTCAACAAAAGTCTAGAGGTAAAGGAGCGTCCCGATATCGGAGTCTTTGTTAAAGACCTGAGCGGCTATGTTGTGCACAATGCGGATGATCTGGAGAACATTATGAAGCTAGGCAACAAGAATCGCGCAGTAGGTGCCACCAAAATGAACCTGGAATCCTCGCGTTCACACGCAATCTTTTCAATAACCGTGGAGTCCAGCGAGCTGGGGGAAGGTGGCATACAGCATGTGCGCATGGGGAAGCTGCAGCTGGTCGATTTGGCAGGATCAGAGCGACAGAGTAAGACGCAGGCTACTGGACAACGGCTCAAAGAAGCCACCAAAATTAATCTCTCGCTTTCTGTGCTGGGTAATGTTATCAGTGCTCTGGTAGATGGCAAGTCGACGCACATACCTTATCGTAACTCAAAGCTGACGCGTCTGCTACAAGACTCACTGGGTGGCAACTCGAAAACAGTCATGTGCGCCACCATCAGCCCTGCTGACGGCAACTACATGGAAACAATCTCAACACTGCGCTATGCTAGTCGCGCCAAGAGCATTCAAAATCGCATGCACATCAACGAGGAGCCAAAGGATGCCTTACTGCGTCACTTCCAAGAGGAAATTGCCCGCCTGCGCAAGCAGCTAGAAGAGGGTAGCTTTGAGGAACAACTGTCGCTCGAAGACGATGAAGAGGATGACGACGCTGAAGATGATGATGATGATGAAGATGAGGACATTGAGATCGAAGCTGATGAGTTGGCGACACCAACTAGAATGGCAAATGGCAATGGCGAAAAGAAGTCAAAAAAGAAACGTGAGAAGAGTGATGCAGAAAAGGAAGCACTACAGCAACGTGCCTCAGAACATCAGCGTGAAATCGAGTACGCCAAGTCTGAACAGGAACAATTGCGCACTAAGCTTATGTCATTGGAGGGCAAGATACTTGTTGGTGGAGAGAATCTGCTTGAGAAGGCACAAACACAGGAACGTCTATTAGAGCAGTCTCTCGCCGAGTTGGAGATGCGTGATAAGGCCGAAGAAGAACTGCGTCAGACGCTTCAGCAGAAGGAGACAGCACGCATTGACATAGAGGAGCGCTACTCGAGCTTGCAAGATGCCAGCACAGGTATCACTAAGAAAATTCATCGCGTCATGCAGCTGCTGATGGGCGTCAAGTCTGAGCTGGCCGACCAGCAGCAAGAACATCAACGCGAAAAGGAGGGCATCTATGAAAACATACGCAGTCTTTCGCGGGAGTTAGCTCTTTGCGAGCTGGTGCTAAACTCGTACATTCCAAAGGAGTACCAGTCCATGATTGGCCAATATACGCATTGGAACGAAGACATTGGTGAGTGGCAGCTCAAGTGTGTAGCCTACACGGGCAACAACATGCGCAAACATATAGCCGATTCAAAGCCAAGCAACAAGGAATCCGCAGAATTTGTCGACTTGTCACACGTTTATCTTAGCTACAATACGGACACGGTAACGAACCCGGTGCGCGCCAAGACAGCCAGACCACGCACTTCGGGTGTGCCCAGGCCAACTACCGCTAGACGTTATTAAGCTAGTGACGAAGCTGCTTTTATGGACACATCGGCTATATGGGAACATATAAAATTTGTTACTATTGTTTTTTTTATTATAATTCAGTAAGACCTTAATTTTGTTGTTATAATTTAAAAATAATTTATAAATTAGTTTTTTAAGTTATTTTAAAGCTTTATACTGTAACAAGATTTTTTAAATCAAAAGTAAGCATTTTAATTTAAAAGAAAAAACATTAAATCAATAAAATAGTTTTTCGTCTTTTTAATAATAAAATTTAATTTTTACTTTGTTAAATTTTAATTAAAAATTAATGTTTTATTTTAAAAAACATTTATGTTTAAATATTTAAAAAATATTTGCAACACGTTCATACCTTTTATTAATTTATCTAAAGTCGTTTACTAAAATAAATTTTTTCCCCTATATTTTTCATAAGGTTTTCAATAGTTTTATGTACCAACATAACAACAATATCTTTTATATAAAAAATATTCCAAAATTGTATTGTCTCTTAAAATTTACTGCAATAAAACATTTAAGTCAACACAAAGGCTATTTTTTATTAAATTTTATATTGTAGTCAATTGATTGCAGTATTCTAACTAGAAAAAACTACCACCAAGCTGCATTCTTGTATTTATTAGCTCCAAACCATTGGCTATACAAATTTGTAGTATTACATTTCGTACTACCAGAATTTTCTTCGGTAGTAAAGGTATAATTTTTTTCCAACAAATTGTTATGAAATAATCTCATATATTAATTAATAGACAACACTTGTACACTTTTTCGGTATTATATTTAGAATAAGGGCAATGAAACTTATATCATTCGAAAGGTACTGCGCCCTATATGTGCAGAACCATTTATGACCTCTGACCTGAAATATTAACGTTAAAGGTTTGTATTATTTTTAGTAAAGATCTTCATGGCTAGGAAGAGGTAGAATGGTGAATGAGGTATCAAATGAAAGATCTGGCTACACAGTATGATTACATTTTAGATTGGTGACCTTCGACCTGAAATATGAGCGTAAAGAGATCATTTAATAAAAAAAAGCTGAGCTGTAACAGATGGAAGAATATAATGTAGAGGTTATTTTAGACATTGATAAGATGTGCAAAAAATACTTCCGACATTTTGCGCCATCTCTTACGGATACCCTACAATAAGCATTTTTTATACAATAAGAGTGAATATATATTGTGATGGTGAAATTTCTTACAAATAGTAAAGTCTGCGAAACTTCCATTATTTTGACATAAAAATATTTGTGATATCTCGAAAACTATAGATGTTTTCAGTACAATGTATTTTTGTATGAAAAGTCGATGGTTCAGAAATATAACGGTATACGAAAGCTTTTTGGTAACATATTTCACGGATAGTTTGTTAAAAAAATTCCCGTTATGGTGACATCAAAATTATTCAGATATCTCAAAGAATGTAGATTTTCTCGGTACAACGTATTTTCTTGAAGCAAGGTCATCGCCTCAGAATCGTTTTTCATCAAATTTTCTTTGTCTGCAAGATCAGTTAAATGACTTTGAAGAAATATGAAATATGAAAATGTACCGTTATCTCATGAAATCAATGATTCATATTGTTTTAAATAAATCTCTAAATTATTCAGTTTTTACTCAAAAAATAGGACAAATGTTTTTTATTGTAATTTTTTTTTCTTATTAAATTTTCTTTTTTCACACTTTTTCATATGACATGCGATTTATTTGCAGAAATTGCTTCATTTTGACACATAATTCAATAAACAGTTTCTTTCATCGAAAATCATGAGCAACTAATTACCTCTAATGATTTTTTGATGAAAATTAAATTTTTCAAAATGTTTTTTATATTTTTTACAAAGTTCTACAGCTTAAAAAAATAATTTCTGTGAAAAAAAGTTTTCAAAGATTTCAAACCACTTCATAGTTACATACACCAATCTATGTTTTAAGCCATTTTGGTATAAAGGCATTTCCAAACTGCCGTTGCGGTTTACGATTTGTACGAATAAATATTAAAAAATAGAATGAAAAAGTCTAATTTTTAAAAAGTTTTTTTATATTTGCGTAGTAATTAAGTAGCACTATACTAAGTAAAAACAATGACAACAATTAACCGTAAGGGTCTAAAGTTAAAGCAAAAATATGTTTGGCGTTACGTTACAAAAAACGGAAGTGATTTCTGACTTGGATTACAAAATTTGCAAAACTCTCTGAATTGGGCAAGACTTTTTGTATAAACTTGTTTTAAAAGATTTTAAAATAACATAAGTTTTTTTTCCAAGTGATAAAATATAAAAATATTTTCCGGTTATTTTTTTGTTAGGATTTTTGATCTGGCGTTACGTTTCTGGCGTTACGTTACTAAAATTTCCATTGCAGTTTAATTGGGTATTTAAGTAATTAGGTAGTTAATAATGTAATTAAGTAAATAAAAAACAAATTTGATATATTGTCCTTTCCTTGCCTCAACTATTTTTTCATTATATCTAGCCAATGCCTTCCATTTTTACTAAAACAAAAAAGTTTACGAAACATTTAAAAAAAGAATAACTACATTTGTGAAGCAGTCCAGACGATTTGATCATGATGGTTAATGAATATATGTAGAAATTGCTGAAACTAGTAAAATTAAGAAGTTTCTATTAAATGATATAATAAAATAATATGTTTTTAATAAGTTTTAATTTTTTGGTAACGGTAGAATTTTTTCTGGAAATGTCCATAAATAGAAATATGCGTGGGAGAAACAGTTCTTCCGTGTTTCTGAACCGATTTTGATAATTTTTTTTTTGAAGAAATTAGAGTAGGGAGAAGGAGTTCACTGCATATTTTCCTGACCTTTCATCTGAAATATTAGCGTTTAAAGAATATTTCTTAAGTAAAACCTAACCTAATGGAAATTTTAGACATTAATACAATGTACAAAAAACATTTTTCGCTATCTCTTATGAATATGAATATGTAGAAATTTCTTACATATAGTAAATTCTGAAAAATGCCCTTTATTTTGACATCAAAGTTATGTCGATATCTCGAAAACTATAGCTTTTCTCAGGACAACATATTTTTGTATAAAAAGCCCTGGTTGAGAAAAATAACGGTGTACGAAAGTTTTTTTGGGTAATGTTTTAACAGATAATATTTTTAAAAAAATTTGTGCTATTTTGATATCAAAATTTTTGCGAAAATTTGAAACTTAAGATTTTCTTAGTAAAACACATTTTCTTAAAGCAAGGTCATCGCCTTAGAATGAGAAAAACGATAAAAATTTCAAAAAGTTGGTCAAATTTCGGACACAGGCGATACTAGTATAAAGAAAAACGTAAACATAGTGCAAAGTTGAATATATAAAAGTGGCAGGTGGTTCGTGTACTATTTTTTGGAAGGAGTTTATTAAGCTTTAGAGAAGTAAACTCATAAATTACAAAACAGCAAGAAATTGTTTCTGCCATTGCACGATGCTATCTTCTTAAACGCTGAAAAATAATTAAGTCCTTCCTACCTGTAGGATAGTCCTAAAGCTCAAACAGATTGTACCGTTTTCCTGCCCTCCTACATGTCCATCCTACATGTCCATCCTACATGTAGGACAGTCCGAAACCCCTATAGACTTGTCGTTCGATAATGTTAAACACAGCTTTGTTATTGTGAATGGCCCACACACAAAAGAGGTGTCATAGATGCCGGATTTGTGGAATAAATTTCATAATCAGTTTTTTTTTTAAATACCTTAGGATTTGAAAATCTTAAGATTTTTTCCCACACGTTCTTTCTTTGTCTCAATCAAATAATTTCTCACAAGACTTATGGTTTTTTAATGATTTCCCTTGTGATATAAAGGATTAATTGAATTTTTATAGTGAGTATGTTTAAATTTGTACGGGCTTTTTAAGGATTTATATAAAAGCTTGGATATTTGCGCAATTTTTTAATTATTTTATTTTTAATTGCTTTGATATATTTTGTGTTGTATTTAAAATTCTGTGGGATATTCCTTTCGATTATTTAGTTATAATGGGATATTTATGGTATTCCCTTAACAATAAAATTTTCCCATTTCGTAAACTTGTAAAATTCCTAGCTAATGTTAAAGGAACGCACATTTAGACATCTGATGAATTCGCCATGCGTATGTCAAAAATAGCTGGTATAAAAAAAGTCAATTTACATATCTTCAACATTTATCATGCTGAAACAAAACAAAAAGAATGAATTAGTGAAATATTTAAAACAACTGAATTGAATAAATATTTTAAAGACCAGCGCACAAAAGAAAAAGAGATACCACTAAAGTTTTTACTGTGTGACAGCTAGAAGTAAAACTTGTTTATATAGTTTAAGCACTGAAATTGTAGCTTAAACATCATAAAAAAACTTCCAAACAAAATATTTCTGAAACTCCCAATTTGCTTAAAATTAAGCTGGGAGCCTTTTCTGTATCTGTGAGTTTTAAAATGTACGAGTTTAGCCAAAAAAGTGTAACTTGAAAACTCACATTTAAAGAATAACGCCCCTGTTTACGAGTTTTAAGCAGTTTCGGAGGCGTAAAGGGAATACCCTTATTATGTTTCATTTTCAGCTACTGTGGAATATTCTGTGCTATGTTTGATATTCATTAATGGTATTCGCTACATTTGTTAAGCCCTGCTAACTTGCTAAACTTTACAAATTTGTTAAGTCCTGTCAAAAGTTTGTGTGGGAAAAGACTTAGCAGCTTGTTATCATGTTAACAAGCTCAGCACCGTGTTTTTGCTTAGCAGATACCATTTGTTAAGTCAAAAACGTCAAACTTATTGAGTGTAGTGATGAATCGTTTTGGGAATGAGTTCTAAAAAGTACCAAATTATTTTTGATTTGCAGCTTCAAAGTAAAAAAAACTGCCTTTTATTATTAAAAAATAAAATTTTGTAATGGGGTTGGTAGAGACTTAAAACATTCCAAAGTTTCTGAATAGCAAATGTATCGAAAGTGTTAACGCACTGTAATATAAAAATTAAAATACATTTTTCGTTACTGATTTCTGGTTACACGAGTAATTAAAGCAACAGATTTTTAGATGTAGAAGTCTATCAGCTGGTTTTGACATATCAGCTTAGCACATGATTGTCAAATGCCTTAGCAGGTGCGTTCACATCAACAGCTGCTAACTTTAACAATTTAGCAGTTTAGCAGGACTTAACAAATTTTACTGAATACCATTATTAAGTTTTGTCATGAGATAAATAGCCCGATTCTAAAGAATTTTTCCCAGGGAATCGGAATAGAGAGTCTTAATTTTTAAGATAAAGTTCAAGGTTATCTCTCTGAAATTTTTAAAGAAATTGGTTTCATCAACCGTTAATATTCATGAGTGCAAGCCATATTTCTGCCATATTAAGAATCCCTCTTCCGATTCCTCAAGAAAAGTTATTCAGGATGAGGCCTGAAATAAGCCTCAATATGACTGAAAGGGTTTCTTGGTACGAATCTAGGTGGCATCTTTAGTTTACATCTTTGTGTTGTGTATACTTTTAGGAGCTTCGCTTAATTAAAGCGTGTGTGTATTTATTTTTTTTATTGATTTCGTTGCTGGTTTATTTGCGCTGTCAATTGAAGAAAATAAAAATAAGGTAAATTCAAGCCATTTCTAAATTATATTAAACCGCGAAAAATAACACGAAACCTTTTTAAACATTAAGTTCAAGAATTAAATTTAAAGAAAAAGAAAGTAAAGATAAAACATTAGCTAATCGTGACTACTAGAAACGTTCACGTTTTGCCCTGTGTCAATGAAAGCGTTGCTACGAAGCACCTCGCTTCAACTTCTTCAATCAAAGCAATACATTTCGCCAGCTTGGTGGCGCCAACAAATAGCACAACGACGAAGGCGACATTTTTGGAAAAACATGGAAAGTGAACTGCTGCATCCACCAAAGATGGTGCGTGGAATGCAGCAGCTAGATCGGGAAGCTTTTCACAAAGTGATAAAAGTGCCGAAACTGCGCGTGATTGAGAGTCAAGCCAACAAAGTGCTGCCAGTGCTGAAAAAATATTTGCTCAAAATGGAGCATCTAAAACCAGTAGCCACGTTAGAATCGATGAATGAAGATGGCACAACGTCAGTACTGAAAGAGATATTGCTGCATCCACTGCCGGTGCGCAGCTGGGAATCGTTGCCTACAGCTGAGCTGGAGCAGCTGCAAGTGAAGCCCTCAGATTTTTATTACGCCGAGTTAGAGCTAAGCTACAACAACTGGCGTGCAGATGAAATCCTCAAGTGTGTGCTACCAGCGGATCAAGAATGTCTCACCTCGTATTCCCGCATAGGCCATATTGTGCACTTGAACTTGCGCGATCATCTGCTATCTTACAAGCAGCTCATAGGCGAAGTGTTAAAAGACAAAGTCGCCGGCTGTCGCACAGTCGTCAACAAAGCTGCAACTATCGACAATACGTATCGCAACTTTCAGCTGGAGCTGATATGCGGTACGCCCGAATATCAGGTGCAAACTAAGGAGAATGGCATTATGTTTGAGTTTGACTTTTCGAAAGTCTACTGGAATCCGCGTCTCTCCACCGAGCATGAGCGCATCGTACAGCTGCTGCAGCCTGGCGATGTACTGTACGATGTTTTTGCCGGTGTTGGACCCTTTAGCGTGCCGGCGGCAAAAAAGCGTTGCACCGTGTTGGCAAATGACTTAAATCCCGAGAGTTACAAGTGGCTGCAACACAATGGTAAGCGCAACAAGTGTATGGAACACATGCATGTGTTCAACAAGGACGGCGCCGAGTTTATAAGCACGGATGTGCGTAACGATCTGCTGCAGCGTTGGCTGCAGCACCAGCAACAGCCAACTGGTAACATACACATTACAATGAATCTGCCCGCCCTGGCTGTGGAGTTTTTGACCGCCTTTCGTGGTCTATTTCGACATATACCTACCTTATGTTTTCCACCAAATATGCCCCTGGTGCATGTTTACTCCTTTGCAAAGGGTGAAAATACGAAGCAGTTAGTACTTGAGCTGGTAGAAAAGCAGCTCGGCATGACGTTGGGTGAATGTCTACAGGGTGTGTATTTTGTGCGCAATGTAGCACCCAATAAGGACATGTATCGCGTTTCCTTTTGGCTATCAAAAGCAATGTTGGTGACCACAAAAAACGATGAAGAAGAAAGTGTAGCAAAAGAGTGTGAGTCACGTAAACGTGCATTGATTGCAGTAGGAAGTGAAAAGGAGGATGAGGAGCATAGCTCAAAAATAAAATGCAGTTAATGTAATTATTACTTTTTGTTTTTCTTTTCGAAATGTAAAATATAGAAATTTGAAAATGAAATGACAAAGTTTTTGTTTTTAATAAAATTTATTAAAAATTTTCAATTTGTTTGCAACCAAGTTAAGCTTAGTTTAAATGAAGGGCTTGTTGCAAAAACGTGATAAACCACATGATCTAAAAAATCAATTTTTTTTGGCTGAATACATTATTCAATGCATTGCTAACAACCACTGAAGAGATTTTGGCTATTTCTTATTAATATTCTAACCTATTTGTAAAAGTTTCCGTGTTCAATTTCGTTTCTTCATATAAAAATAAATTTTTTCAAAACGATTATTTCAACATATTTTTTATGCCCTTCAAAATGTATTTCTAAAATTATACATTATTTATTAACGAGCGGAGTACTCAGATGCAAAATTTTAAAACTACTGAACAGATTTTAGTAATTCTTTCACTAATATAAAGCTACATGTTTAACACAAAATCTTGCATCCTTTATTTTTTTAAATCCACTCTTAAAAGTTACTAAAATTTAAATTTATGAAGTAGCCAAAAAACTCAAACATAAAAAAAGCATTGCTTAATTAAATTGGTGATTTGTTTTTTTTTTACTCTGCTATAGCAAGGTTCATTTATAAGATTGTGACACTTGAGAAAAATGCACTCTTTTTCCCAAGGCTCATTTATAAGGTTGTGGCACTTGAGAGCGAGCTCGGTCGAACTATCAGAATGGATGAAAAGAAATGAAGAAAATGAATGCATAGAACAAATAAAAGCACAGTGACAGATCGAGCAAAGGCGAAAAAAGAGTGCATTTCTCTTAAGTGCCGCAACCTTATAAATGAACCTTGCTTTTTCCGCCTTTGCTCGAACTGCCACTGTGCTTTTCTTTGTTCTAAGCATTCATTTTCTTCATTTCTTTTCATCCATTCTGACAGTTCGACCGAGCTCGCTCTCAAGTGCCACAACGTTGTAAGGTGCATATCACACTTAGCGGACACGACAAATATGTTGTTGTTTTCACGGGTAAAAGAAGCTCTCTCAATTTCCAGTTTCTTATTTTACCCGCGAAAACAACAAAAAATTTGTCCGTGTCCGCGCAAGTGTGACATGCCCCTAAATGAGCCTTGCTGCTATAGAGTTTTTCATTGTTTCTATTGCGGTGTCGGGCATGGTAGAAGGATAAAGGTATATGCAGCGCTGACTGTGCTCTCTTTCCATACTGCCATGTCTGTCAAATTTAGCTGTGTGGCGAATGGAAACAAAAGAAAATAAAGAAAAAGTTTTACTTCGTTTTGACAATTCCGGCAGTATGCTCTCATCTGGTGCATATACCTGTATTCTTCTACCATGATACATACTCAATATGGGAGAGTATAAATTTGCAAAGCTACCCGACACCGCAATAGAAACAATGAGAAACTCTATAGCAGCAAGGCTTATTTAGGGGCATAACACACTTGCGCGGACACGGACAAATTTGTTGTTTTCACGGGTAAAATAAGAAACTGGAAATTGAGAGAGCTTCTTTTACCCGTGAAAACAACAACAAATTTGTCGTGTCCGCTAAGTGTGATATGCACCTTACGAGGTTGTGGCACTTGAGAGCGAGCTCGGTCGAACAGTCAGAATGGATGAAAAGAAATGAAGAAAATGAATGCTTAGAACCATGGTAGAACTAGTGGAGGTATATGCATTTCAGATTGCTCTCTTTTTCTCATAGCCAGAATTGTCAAACTCAAGCATTTTGCTATTCTTGCCTATTTTTGCTTTCTTATCGCATTCTCATCGTTTTCAGATTTTGTATGGGCTGTCAACTTCGTTTTGACAGTTCCGGCAGTCTGTCTCTCCGAAATGCATCTACCTTCTCTAATTCTACTATGCTTAGAACCATATAATAATAATAATAACCTTAGAATAATAATGCTTTTTTAAAAATTGTCAGGAGACAATATATTTTTTGTTGTGTTCTTTTTAAGACTTGATCTGGACTTGTTCCTTTTTGAATAAGTGTATTTGACCAACTTTTTGAATTTATATAATTCCTTGCACTAGTGCTCAGGCTAAATGGTCTGTGTTTTTTATGCAAACAAAAAATTTATTAATTTCTTCTCCTCCGACGTTTCGCTGGTTATTTTTAGCAGCTTCTTTAGGGAATTTTATTTATCTTAAAACGAGTACAAAAAGTGGTATTGTGGTAAGAATATAAAAGCAATAAATATAATTGATTTTTAGGTGAACAAAATCATCTAAATAAAATCATCTAAATCAGACTGGCGGCCGTAGCCTAGTAGGTAGAGTGCGTGGCCCTAAAGCTAAAGAATCGCGGTAGCCCAGGTTCAATTCCAGTTCAGACAGAAAAGTTTTTTCAATTGAATTAATTTTCCTGTTCGGTCGTCACCTCTCTGCAGACAATGGCAAGCCTCAGAGAGTAAAAATTGCCATGTAAAGCTTCTTGAGAACATAAGGCGTTCGGAGTCGGCATAAAACACATAGGTCCAGTTGATAGGTTTTCCGTAGGTCCGATCATTTGTGATCAAACATTTAATAACACGCACAACACAATTGATCAATAGAAGCTAGGCCAAAGTGCTTCTAAGGGCTGAAATGGCCAGTTTATTTTATTTATTAGATGAACAAAATTATAAGACAGAAGAACTTACAAATTTAAATTTTACATTAAAAACTAATGGTCTGTTGATTTGTAATACAAAATAAAATTTAACAATCAAACATTAAATAATTAGGATGTCACCATTCTTTTCACTATTCTTTTCACAGTTCCTTTTTATATTTTTAAATTTTTTTGTTTGAATTGTTTGAAAATCAACAAATTTTGAATTTTTGCAATCGGATTAAAAATAATGATGTTCTTCATACATATTTTTGATAATTTTTTTTTTCTATTCAAAAATTTTCCAAATTTAAGTAACTTCATAGCTGATATTTGTTTTTTTTTAATTTCTTTCCTTATTTTTTCAGTAGGTGTTTATTTTATAATTAATATTTTAGCTTTTATATGTACAAATTTAATAAATTCTGACCATGAATCAATGAATCAAGTACTCAAAATCGTTCCAACGATATCTCGATAGTGAGGATCGTATTAGAAATAATGATTAGTGAAAAAGCTTAAAAAATAAAAAATGACGAAAAATAGCATTATCTTTAATCCGATTGCAAATATTTTTTAAAATTTTTTGATGCAGTTTGGAATAACTTTTTCTGTACTATTATTCCTGACCATGCTATTATTCCTGATCACTACCGCCATCTACAACTAATGTAGTATGAATGTAATTTTGAATGTATCACGTTTGATCCAATTAATCACGATGCATTGGTTTTCACTATTGTTGTTTACACGATTTAAGTCATAAGAAAGACTTTTATACGTAAACGCAACTTCAGTATATGATTTGTTACGTTTTTTTAGAACATATTAAAGTGTTTACAATGTCGACCCTCAGGGGAGGGGTTTGAACCACGAAATCCCCCCTTGGCTACGACCCTGGTGTGTTCTCGAAAACTTAATTGCACAGGCAAGTTCAGTGAATCATGAATACCCCTAATGTTATCTTTGGGTTTAATGCAATTGTTGCTTTGTTTAGCAACTAGATATGGATACTTCAATTTTTTGTTACACAGGATGATTCACAATAATATCGGATTGCATGTTCAGAGTATTGGACTGTATTGGAGTATGTTTAGGGTGGTAGCAGTGATGCCAATAACTTAAGAAACTTAAAAGTTTTAAAAAAATATTATTTTCGCAAAATTTACCACTTTTGGTCAAAAATTACCTTTTTAACCTCTGCCCAAAAAATTAGTAAAAAAATAACTCATTTCAAGAAATATACCTCAATCTGGCAACAGTGGTCTGCATTTTGAAAATTATAATTGCGCTCAGAGCCGCCCAAAATCAATGTTGCATCCTCAGTGATATAAAAAACCGGGCGTTTTATAACTTTAATCGCATGCATTTTGCGATAAATACAAAATAATTCAGTTATCTTTTGAAATTTAAAATTTTGAGAGAAAAAAAAAGATTTGTTTTTTTTATTTTAAAAATTTGCCTGATATTCTACAATGTGAGAGGTTCTAATGGTACCTGCGAAAAACGGTTAGATAATTGGGTCCATATTCGCCACATAACTGATATTTTGGCATATCGTCGTTCGTAAGTTATTGTGTTCTATAGAACACAAATTTGAAATATCACAAATTTGAAAAAATGAGACAAGACTGATTTTTATGTAAACTTTTCGAAATCTGTCGATCTGTATGATCAGTTTGCTCTTATCTTTTATAGTTTACGAGATATGAGACATCGACTTTGTGCTATACAACACTAAAGTGACAAACTTCGTTACCTAAACAAAAACTGAGAAATTTTGTTCAACCAAATTCATTTTGAATCAAATTGATCGGACGCAAACTGACTTAGCTATGCTGTCAACCAGGTCAAAAAAATGATTTTGAGTAAACGACGTTTAAAGTTTTAGTTTAAAGAGCAAAGAGCGCTCGACAGCATGACAGCATTTGGCGCTCTTTTCGAATACTTAACGCTCAAGTTTTCACTTAAAACTTGAGATACATATTCTGTCGGTAGTAAACTTATGATATATGAAAAAAAAAACAAAATAATATTTTGGAAAGTTTACACTGTTCAGACCCGTAAACAAAAACAAAAACAAAATTAGTGAAAAAGAAAGAAATACCATGGTAGAATTATCCAGGTAGCATTGACAACTACTTATTTCCCCTTCAAAGGAAAACATAGCCTATCAAAAACAGCTGTTAGTGAAACAAAGCGAAAATGTTGTTATTTGTAAATGTAATTTTAAATGTTATAACAAAGCGAATTCTGTTGTAATCTTCTATCTTCTATCTATATATATAAAATAGGATGTGTGTATGTATGTAATGTATGGACTCCAAAACGGCTGGGCCGATTTTGATGAAATTTTCAGGTAATGTTCATCTTGGTACGGTGGGTAACATAGGCTATATTTGGACCCGATGGGTGGCGCTGGGGTGGACTTATATCGAAAATTTGAATTTATGGACCAATTTAACTGAAATTCAGAATGTATGTTTGTTTGATCATAAGAAAATAATTTGTGTATAAATGGACACGGTAGGTGGCGCTGGGGTGGACTTATTTCGAAAATTCGATGGCGTGAAAAATATATAAATACTTTTAATTTTATTTTATAACGAGGGGAGTAGCGAAGCACACCGGGTTCAGCTAGTTTATTCTAAAAATGCGGCGTGCAAAAGACTCAAGTCTTATATGCCAACAATATTTTGAAATAAATAAAAAATAAATAAATAAGAAAAATGAAAGCAAGTGTCGAAAACTAACATTATAATGCAAGTAAAGTGCTGCCCGCTTAAGCCACTCAAACTCGGCTTAAAATAAGATAAAATGTAATAAATTTATCATAGCACAAAACTTATTCTGTACGTTCGAAAATGACACCACTTTTAATGAATATTTATTTTATTTCAGCCAAGGCTCATTTATAAGGTTGTGGCACTTGAGAGCGAACTCGGTCTGACTGTCAAAATAGATGAAAATAAATCAAGAAAATGAGTGCATAGAACAAAGAAAAGCACAGTTGATAAGTGCCACAACCTTATAAATGAGTCTTAATTTCAGCCATATGCATCTGCAGCTGCTGAGATTGTTCTTTTTTCACTTCGACATTTTTAACATTGGTTATGTTTTCACTTATTGACAATGGCCGATTGAAAGTCCTCTCTTTTTGGAGTATATTTTTTGACAGTACATGTTTTCTATAACCACTGTCAAGGCTACCTGGATAATTCTACCATGCCCCATATAAACCGCGCTGTAAAACGCTGAAAAAAATCTTGAAAGGAGCAATCGTCTTAATATCCAGAATGCGCAAAACTTTTTTTTCATAACAGCATGCTCTCGCTCTCACGGTTTCTTTACATCTACGCTCTTAATCCTCTCAAAATTTTTCGTTCCTCTTTCCGCCTCACCTCCGAATTCAACCAGCAGACGACAAAGTGCTCTGCCTGCACTCTGTCGACGCACGGGCGAATTGTAAACTCTAAAGAATCGGTCTTTATTACGTTAATTTAAAAACTTAGGCATACTTAAATAATAAAACGGAAGAATTGTTAATAGAATGGCAAACTTGTAAATGAAACGCATTTTTAATTAGAAACTACTAAAAATGTATTAATGGAAAATACTTAATAAAGGCTTGTATGAATAAATATTAAATTTTTGTTAAAGCTGCACTACCAAAATATGTTCTCTCTGCTGGATCCACTCAAGGGACGAAAGTTTTGAAAAAATAGAAAAAACTTTTCCCCAACGTTTTTATACTCAAAAAAAAAAGATTTTTTTTTGTAAAAAAAAAAATCATTTATGAACTTTGAAAAATAAAGAGAACCAAATTCAAAAAAAAAAAAAAAAAATTAAAATTTTTTGGCACTTACGCTTTCCAAAAATATATAATTTTTTTCCTTTCAGTATGGGACGCAAGGTAAAAGCTGCTAGTACGAAAGGGGCTGCTGCAAATAAGACCAAAAAGGAGAAAAATGTTTTCAAAGTTGCCGATGCGAAATCCAAGAAGAAGCCAAAAGAAGTGAAGGGAAAACTGAAAAAGGTACAACGGCCAAATACAATTAATTACGTCAAAATTTCTTATGTAACTTTTTCTTTACGTTTTGTTAAAAACCCAGATTAAGGAGGTTGTTACGTCTAAGCAGGAAAAAGCCGATGCCAATCTCAAGGAATTGCATAAGGATCTTGTTGTTAAGAAACCAAAGGCTACAACATCAACTGCTGCGGTGGTAAGCAACAAAAAGACCAAGAAAGCTGCCGGAAGTGCAAAAGTCGTCGCGGAAAAACTAGAAACCATGACGGTGAAATAATGTTCGAATTCGAGTTACACGAAGCAATGATGAAAAGGCAAAAGGCGAAATAAATATTTGTAATGCGTCAAAATGCATCTTTTAGTTTAAGTTATTTTTTCCCTTTTTTTTTTGTTGCAAGAATTCGCAAATTCAAGAATTCTTATTCACTTAAAACAAAGAACATACTATATTATCATTTACCAACGATATTTAACACAATTTAGAAAAAGAATGAATTTTAACCCATTACCATGAAGTTCTGTTGATAAACATTATTTAAAAACAAATATGCAATAAATAACAAGACCAAATTATAGCCAATATTTAAACTTTATACTTTTTATTATTATTTGGAAAAGTTTTATTTGCTATTGCGATCAAGTGCCAAGACTTCATTTGTGTTGAAGAGCTACACTGCGTATGAGTAACTTTTGAAGGGAATTTTAAATTGTTGCGTATACGCTGTGGTGTTGTGTAAAAACTATATCGCCCATTTCAGATTGAGGTGACCTATCAGTCGCACTGACCATCTCCGATTTGGCTCAAATTTTGTTTTAAGGTTGGTTTTTTGTTAATAAAACCAATTCCGGAGTTTAAAGTTAAAAAATTTTTTTTTGCGGAGCCACAGCCATTCGAATGCCAAAATAGGGCCTATTTTTAGACAACGTAGCTCAGTCAATTTAAATCCGATTTTCGTAAATAAGGTATCATTGGAAACTTTATTTTGTCTATTCTTCGTTCTAAAGTTTAATGCCATGCCAACAACAGACGCTATAATTTTTTTTCAGTTTGTTAATTTTGGTTTTTTGTACGTTTCAATACCTTCCCAACGATATAAAATTAAGGTGTGCTCTTAAAGGGTTCAGAAGTTATAGCGTAAAACGTGCAGTGTTAAACAATTTTCAATACAAATTCAACTAGCTATCAAAGCTGTACAGCAATCATGCTCAGCAAGTACAGTTTGTTTTCTATTATGAACTTGTGTTTTGCAAAAACTAAAACACGTACACACAAAAACACAATTTGTGCCATTGATATTATAGTAACTTCAAGTATTTTTTAAGGATGCTGTTCAAGCACAGAACTGGAACCACACACAGGGCACACTGCACCCTTTCGCCATATATTTTAAAAATGGCAACGGACAGCTAAGAAATAAAACTCTCCTCATGATTGCCGAAAGTTTGGAGCACACTTATGAAGCAGTGCATCATTTTAAGCAGGTGCTCTCTAACTATTTAAACGAACAGTTCGTTTTTATAACCAAAACATACTTTTTCTCCGATGGAGCGCCTTTGCAGTATAAAAACAGAAAACATTTTTATGAATTATGTCAACATAAGAAAAATAATAACTTTACAGTGGAGTGGCATTTCTTCCACGCGTCACACGGAAAAGGTCCCTGTGATGGAATAGGGCGAATATTCAAACGCAATGCAACAAGAGCAAGTCTTCAGAGGAAATATAATGACCATATCCGAAATGCAAAAGAATTGTATGCGTGGGCGATTCGAAACGAAGATTTAACCGTGGCATATCGCTATTGCTCAGGACAAGAATATAAACTTGCACAAACAACATATCAGTTGAAAAACAAAAAAATAAATGTAGCATCCATCAAAGGAACGCAATAATATCATTGCTTCATTCCAATCAACGATACAGAAATTAGAGCTGCTCAATTCTCAACTTCTGAACAATTTTTCACTTATAAAATATAACATTACATTTCCATCCAATTTGTTTTCTTTATTTTTAACAAAACAGACATGAAAAAAAAGTCAATAACTACTTGACTTTGTTCAAAATTATGCGATCGCTTACAGCAGCTTGTGTTTTTGTGTGTACGTGTTTTAGTTTTTACAAAACACAAGTTTGCATTAGAAAACAAATTGTGTGTCGGGAAAAGCGAGCGAGACAGACTACTTGCTGAGCATATATGCTGTAAAGCTTTGAAAGCTAGTTGAATTTGTATTGAAAATTGTTTAACACTGCACGTTTTACGCTATAACTTCTGAACCCTTTAAGAGCACACCTTAATTTTATATCGTTGGAAAGGTATTGAAACATACAAAAAACCAAAATTAATAAACTGAAAAAAAATTATAGCGTCTGTTGTTGGCATGGCATTAAACTTTAAAATGAAGAATGGGCCAACTTACTGCAATTTTTCCATGTTTTATATTTTTTCCTTAAAATAGACAAAATATCCTGTTCAATGATATCTTATTTACGAAAATCGGATTTAAATTGACTGAGCTACGCCGTTTCAAAACACACCCTATTTTGACCTTGAAAAATGGTTCTAAAAATTAATAACTTCGGATTTAGTTTTCTAAGCCAATCTAGGAACAAAATTTGAGCCAAATCGGATATGGTCAGTGCGACTGATAGGTCACCTCAATCTGAAATGGGCGATATGGTAAATTTTTTTGTAGGAGTAACGGACGAACAAATAACTTTGCTCGGCATAGACCGTATATTCTGTTTATTTACATATATACCATACCATCGAGAAACATAAATATCAACGCAGTTCGTTTTTGTCGCTCTTCACTATTTACATACGCTCATTTCGTGTGTGTCGCGCACCTGATCGAAATGGCAAAAAATTCAGTTGGGAACAAAATGTTACATTAAAGAACGCGAAGAACACATTTTTTACATTAATTCGATTTTAGTCGTTTTTTTATCCCTCCTCTTCGATACATGTAGTTCTTTAATTTAGTTTTTCTCATTGACAACTTCGGCCATTTTTTAGAAATGCAGACCTTACTCAAAACTCACTTTCAAAAAATGAGTAACATTAAAGACCACATTAAACAGGTTACATCTTCAAAACGACAAAAGTTAGAAGACAGGTTTGTTCACATAAAAGGCAAGTCTTGAGGCCTACTTTTATGTACACATACATACAATAACTTTTTGTTTCATGGAATATTTTCGATATACTTGTGGAAATATGCGTTCGAGTGTAACGTTAAAGAGAAAAAATTGACCGTTTGCATAAAAGTCAGTAAAAGAAAAGATATGGGTGATTTTGCTGGACTTAGTCAATGTTGAGTTAAAGATACTAATAAGCCTGTTGTCTGAATTCGAGCAATCATTAAATTTCGAATATACAATATGCTAAAAAACAGATGCGTCGTTGTACACACGAGAGAAGCGAAGTGATATTAATATTATTATTTTTTTTTATGTTATATTCATTTGGAATTATTTTGTTAATGTTTTCAATTTTTAAAATGGAATTTTAGTAATGAAATTATGGGCTTATAGTAACTGAAATAGCAAACGTATATTAGATACAGATGTTATTTCGCCAATATATATAAGGGTGCATAGTTTTTTCTTTTTTTTTAAATTCACTTCTAATAGCATTTTTCTGGTGCTTTAATTCATAAATAAAAAACCTGTGCAAGGAGAAGGTCAACAATTGATTTCTTTAGGTGGCGCCATTCCCCAGAAAGACTGCATATCGTGAAAATTCGACTTTTCGTGGTTATTTGATAAATATTGATCTCTATAATATCGTAAGCGCTGAATATCAGTGTATCCATTTTTTTATTACTGAAGTATTTGTAGACTATGTGATAAAAACCGAAATTATAAATATATATAGTTTTCTATTTTTCAGCACGATATTTTTTAGGAAATTTTTTTTCCAATTCCTGAGAATATCGCGCACTTTCTGAAAGAGTGCGCCAAATAAGTGATGTATTTAGTAAAAGTTGTAGTAGTACAATTCAATATCTTCAATTTAATAGTTTTTAAAAGTCTCCAAGTGCTCTGGAACCAAAGTTAAAGTATTTTTAAGATTTTGTAATTCAAGAGGTTGCAGATCTGCCAACGCTCATTTTTTACTTCTGGATCTGAAATATCCAGTTAGCTAAGTGCATAGGATGTACGATTTTACAAATTTATCGATTTTAAAGCAATATTTCTGTATTAATATTTTTGAATATTACTCTTTCTTCCAGCACTCTTGCAGATAGTGGGATATTCTGCCTCTATGAAATAAGGCCCCAGGAAATAAGGCCCCAAACTACAAATTAAATAAGGCCCCAAACATTTCTATACAAAAAAAAAACATAAATAATTGGGGTTATTTCCTATTTTGGGGCTTTATTTCATTTTTGAAAAATTGGGCTTTATTTCATAATGAAATAAGGCCCCAAGAGTAAAATGAAATAAGGCCCCAAAAATGATGTTAGGAAATAAAAGCATGAATATTTGGGGTGTTTTTCGATTTATTTGGCCTTATTTAATTTTTTAAATTATTGCTTTATTTAATTGTAAAATAGGCCACCATAAATTTTAACACTCCTTGAGAGTCAGACTTGGATACGGTTGTTATAACGTACTAAAACATACCCCCCATTGGCAATTAGGATTTTCCACTAAGCACATTAATTGGCTTTTCAGCGGAATTTAAAAACTGAATATATATAAACGCGTATTTAAGTATACTTGATTCTATATAAATAAGCAACATCGAATTAAATAATAGTAATTATCAATTTAAGGTACCCGAAAAACAATAAAAAACACTAAAATCATTTTAACTGGTTTGCGGCCATTGTCCAACCCAAGGACCTACGTGGAAATGAGATAAGTCTCATATCCGCCAAATCAAAATCCCAATTAGTTGGATATGCATTTGGGCCAACGCAGGCATAAACTTGTATGGAAAAGAGATATACTCTGGCACACCAATCCAGGTGATAGTGTGAGTTCAGTCTAATTTGAAATCAGGAAACCACGTAAGCGCGTAAATCCCAATTCGATTAAAAATTAAAATATTGAATAATTAAAAAGTAAGTTTTAAAAACGATTCATATTTGATGGTGCTTACTTTATAAACATAATATCGAGACAAAAAAGAGAAACAGAACAATCTCAATTGCCAATATTTCATTGTTATAAAATTGCGTTAGGTATAATGGGATGAAGTTAAATTGATTTAATTATTTAAATGTAATATAATTTTCCGTTTTAAGACATCTACCGAATCAGAAAAATTAATCATGTTGAAGTTGTCATTGAAATAACTGCGCATACATCGTAAACAACCTTTAAATTTTTGTTATTTAAAATCCATGATTCAATTATTATAGGTTGTCCATTCGTTTGACAACACCCGTAAATTTGTAAAAAAAATATATTCTCTCTCAAATATAAATGACAACCAGGGTTTTGTGGTCTTCTATGAAAAAAGTTATGTTTCAGTGTTTTGTTGTGTATTTTTTTTTTAAAAGTAGTTATTCTATATTTTGCTGTTAGCAGGAAAAAATAGTGTGCATTGCGTTTATAATAATTATTGCTTTGATAATTATTATTGAAAATTGTTTTAAAATTTTGTTGCGAGCCGTTTTTTTTCAATTAATATATAAATCGCGACTATTAAGTTGTAATTATTTAAATACTCTTCAACGTGCGGTATTGGCAAAACAGTTTATTTTGGTGATGAAATTCCAAAATATAATGTGCCAGTTATCCAATAAGTCGTCAGCGGTGTGAATAGATTTGCACAAAAAAATATTGAAATTAGTTTTTTAAAAACTCACTTTAATTTTATATCAAAGCAAACAAACAGTGCAGAACGTAGTAGAAAAAGCAGCAGTGAAATGAATCCTTGGGTATTTAGTACTGCGAAAAAGTATGATATTCCTGCAACTGTTTACTTTGATGGCATTAAAAAATTACTCTTTTGCTCTCCTCTTCAATTTTACGGGTGTATATCTTCATTCTTGTGAGTAAACGTCAAATGAATGGACAACCTATAGTAATTGAATCATGTTTAAAATCAATTGAAAATTTCTCAATTGAAAAATTTTTAAAAAATATGCTAAGTTTTGATATTTTTGCCGCATAGTGCGGACATAATAAAAACATTAAAAAATAAAATGGATTGTGAAAAATTTCATGGTTAAAGAAAGACCAGTGAACTTCTCTATGTCCTTGATCAAAAAATGATATATAAGAAAAAATCCACTTATAAAACGATTACAAAATATGAATGTCGGCAAAAGACCTGCAAGGCAAGAGTTAATCTTTTGTGGGAAGGAAAATGCGTTCTTGCACTAAACTACGTAGATCATAATCATGAGATCGAAGAGGAAGATTACAAAGAAATCAAAGCCTTAAATGCCATTAAAGAAGATTGCATGCATATTGCGGGCACTTTAAGCGGCGGAATGAACACAATGAACACTATAAAAACTGCTTTTCGCACCAATTGTGAAAGGTAAGTCAGATTTATGTAATTTTTATAAATAGAATGGGTCATTTTCAATAATCATTTATTTTCAAGACACCAAGAAGAAACAAAAAACATAGCATTTTCAAAGGTGAGAAGAGGACTGCAATATATAGCTAGTAAATCCGTTATTGCTTCACCCATGAGTGCTATACAAGTCGTTGAAACATTTAATTTAATGGCAATTTGGAACAATTTTGGAATAACAAAAGACGAAGCAAATCCAAGAGCATTTTACACGGCGTGTATATCAGAAGAAAATTTTGCCTTTTGTTTATTTTCTTCTTTAAAAATTATTGATCTTATAAAAAATCACATTCCGCCAACAAATAGGACAATGCTTATGGATGCAACATTCAAAATTGTTCCACAAGGATGCTTCAAGCAATTACTTATTATATATATCGAGTGTTTTAATGAGGTAAACTTATAAATTAAAATCTTTTAATTTAATTCAACTAATGCAGAAAAACTTAATTTTCTATAGATATTTCCAGTATTTTTCATCTTAATGAATAAGAAATCTAAAATTTGCTATGAATACATACTTCAATACATTAAAAATAACGTATTTGATATGAATCCAGCAGTATTCATAACAGATTACGAATGCAGCTTAAGGCAAGCTGTAAAAAGCGTTTATCGTCTTTCAAGAAACGTTGGCTGCTGGTAATTATTACTAAAATAAAAGAACAAAATTTCAGTTTTAAGCTCAAGTTTTTTGTAAATTTTTTTGTAGGTTTTCATTTTTGCCAGGCTGTAAGGCGAAACCTAGCAAGCCAAAAATCTCTTTTAAATTACATAAGAGCCTCCAATCATGCCTCAATGGCTTATCATAAGCTTATGTCTCTTCCGTTGCTTCCAGCACCATTAATTCGCAGTGGTTTTGCAGTAATACGATCAAGTATTCTCCTAAAGGATAGTGAAAACAAGTTCTTAACATTTTTAAAATATTTTGAAAAACAATGGATACAAAAGGTGGGATTATCTATCTCATGCAGCAAATGTTTTTGAATTATTCTTAAAAATATTTTAGGTTGGCTGTGAAAATATGACTGTCTTCAAGCAAAACTCGCGAACTACATCTGCAGTCGAAGCCTACAATGAAGTGTTGGGACGGTCTATCCAAAAACATGGAAACTTTTTTAAATTTCTCAGTTTAATTCGAGACGAGGAATTTTTTAAAAGTAGACATTTAACAATGCTATATGAAAGTGGCGGATATGTTGCCAAAAAAAGGAAAAAATATAATATTGAAAGAGATTCCAAAATTGAAGAAGCCACCCGTTTATTGGAACAAGGACAAATTAGAGTGGCCACATTTCTTGCTAGAATGGTTTTCAAAACCAACGGAATATGCATTGATATGATCCCTAGCGATGACGTTTTTGAAACAGAGGAAAAAGAGGTAGATGATGAAGAAACCTTAATAGGAGAGACATCAGTGCCTAATGCCAATGACTACTACTGTGTTGTTTGCACAGAAAAATGTGCAAATATAGTTTTTCTACCTTGCAAGCATTTAAAAATATGTGACGAATGTAATCTTAAAATGCTGGCAGACGCCACTTCCAAAGGGTTGCAAAATTACAACTGCCGTTATTGTAGAATCATTGTACAAGACACTATTTAAGTGTTCATCTAATATATTTTTTAGCTCTTCAAAGGTAAATTTGTTTAATACTTCTATTTAGGTTTGTTAATTTTTTTATACTACTGCTTATTTTTTATGTGTTAAACTTTTTGTTAAATGCATCTTTTGTTTGTACTAGAATGTTTGTACTTTTAATGTTTGTACTAGAATTTGTCAAATAAAAACTTTTTTAATAACTGCATACTTTGAAAATAAAAAACTTTAAATTTGGTAAGATAAATAATATAATTGATAGAAATGGCATGCGAAAATTAAACGACGTTCGCACTTCACAAGCTCTCTAACGAGTAAGAAAACAACTCTTTGAAATTAAATTTATTGTAGGGGGTCATTCTTCATAAATTTTGCGGTGCTATTTTCTTAATATTGGGGTAGTTCATCCCAATGGAGTGTATTTTCACGCAGCCTTTTAAAAAGTAGACATATTTAAGTTTGGGGCCTCATTGCATCATGTAGGGTTTTATTTCATAAGAACTTGTTCTAAAAATAAAATAAAGCCCCAATTTTGGGGCCTAATTTCATTTTAGGTTGGGGCTTTATTTCGTTTAATTGGGGCTTTATTTCGTAGGGTGTTATTTCATAATGAAATAAAGCCCCATTTTTGGGGCCTTATTTCCTTTTTGCTTTGGGGCCTTATTTCCTGGGGCCTTATTTCACAGAGCCGGATATTCTCACGAATTGGAAAAAATTTTTCCTAAAAACTGTTCAAAGTATCGTGCTGAAAAATATAATTCTGAGTATGCTAGACTTCGAAAAATGAAAATTAAAAAAATTGTCAGACGAAGGATTTTAAAATTCTGAGTTTGCATTGCATGCAGAACTTTTAAAAACGAGTATTAAGAGAACTGTCTTTATACAGGGTTGCCAATATTCGAAGCGCCCATTTTATTTTTAAATAAATCAAAGAAACCACAATTTTTTGTCTGTTCGTCATGAATATCATTTAATTGGGTTCAAGTAGATTTGCTTACATTATTTCTTGAATATGATATCTCGTAAATGATCTCCATTGGCCTCTACGACATATTGTGCCCGTTTTGCAGCATTTTCCATGGTTTTCTTTAACATTTCGATGGGAATGGCGGTTATTTCTTGACGGATGTTGGTTTTCAGCTCTTCTAGGGTCTTTGGCTTGTTGACGTAAACCTTTGATTTCAAATAACCCCACAAAAAGAAGTCTGGAGGCGTTAAATCTGGTGATCTTGGCTGCCAATCGAAATCACCATTTTTTGACATCAAACGGCCAGGGAACAATTGCTTCAAAAAATCGATTGTAGTGCGGCTTGTGTGTGGTGGCGCGCCGTTTTGTTGAAACCAGTAGTGCCTGATACGCTTTCGACGAACGATTGGCATGAAAAAATTGTTTATTATATCGCGATAACGCTCCTGATTGACAGTAACTCTGTGGCCATTATCATCTTCAAAAAAGAACGGCCCAATGAGCATTTTAGCACAAACGCCGCACCAAACAGTGACTTTTGCATCGTGAAGAGGTACCTCTTGAATCTCTTGTGGATTTTCAGTGGCATAAATACGGCAATTTTGTTTGTTTACCGTTCCGTTCAACTGAAAATGAGCTTCATCGCTCATTGAGTTGAGTTTTCACTATTGACTTGTTTTGTTGAATGTAAATTTCAACAATTTTAGAGCGTTCGTGTGGCGTGTACTGTTCCATTGTAAACATTTGCTTGGAATGACGCTTCAAACGCGGTATGTCATTAGTCGATTTGGCATCACTGCGGAAAGTTACAGTGTTGCCAGATGGGCGCTTCGAATATTGACAACCCTGTATGTAAAATATAAAATAGTTCAAAATATGTTGACTTTATATGATTTAAATACAAATTCCAAATGTTTGATAGTTTAAATCATACTTGATTTTAAATACAAATTCTAGTTGTTTGATAGTTTAAAATCGTTTATTGAGCTTAAGGTCAAAGTTAGAACAATTAATTGTTCTAACGAATCTTTGCAAAGAAACAACAAGAACAACAAAGTTTTCAATATGAAAAGGAAAAAATCACTAGCTGATTTTATTGCAATTTCGGCCGGGCTAAAGGCTTCATCAGAAATCTTTGTGATACCCGTGCAAGCGTGCACTAACGCACTGCACCACAGGGGCGATGAGATTTGAAGTGTCAATTTCTCAGTTTTTCTCAATTTCATAATTTCACATTTGTTGTTGTATTTTTGCTTTACTTTAGTCTCTATGCTTATGTTATTATTTGAAGTGTCAATTTCTTAGTTTTTCTCAATTTCATAATCTCACATTTGTTGTTGTATTTTTGCTTTACTTTAGTCTCTATGCTTATGTTATTATATGGAGTCCAACAGCCTGCTAGAAGTCTCCAGAACAATTAATTTTTCTAACTTTGACCTTAAGCTCAATAAACGATTTTAAACTATCAAACAACTAGAATTTGTATTTAAAATCAAGTATGATTTAAACTATCAAACATTTAGAATTTGTATTTAAATCATATAAAGTCAACATAATAAATAAAGAGGTCATTTAGGAAAAAACTTTAATAATTCAAAATATTCAATAGAATAGCAGTCGTCAAACTTTTAAATGTGTTAACCTCAAAACTTGTTTTTTGTGGGCTAGCGTCTAGTTGCCCCGAACCCTTCATTTAAAAATAATTTTAAGAAAACATTTAAGTTATTTTTTATCATGGGGCATTCCATAGTGATTACTGGGACATTTAACTATGTGCCACATTAATTTTTCCACATGTGCCACATTAATTTTTCTGGCACAAACATTTGAATAAAATTGGAATTTTTCTACATTACAAAACACTGAATGAAAAGAAAAACATTGTTAATAATAAGTTATTTTAATCAGTTTTTTTTTATTGTTTTATTCATGATACAAAAGTTTATCAGGTAGCCTTGACAAAAACCTATATTCTTATGAGCTGTGATAAACGAACGTCAAATACAAGAAAACAAAGCGAGCGTTCAATAACAGTTTTTTTCAATATTTTTCTTAATGCACTGCCGCCTCCGCTGACATCGTATCGTGGAGTTTTGCTTTCTATCAGCAAAGAAAATATTAATTATGGAATTTATTGATTTGCGCTTCCTACATTCAATGGAATGTTTCTTGTTTATCCATTTCCTGGAGGGATTGGATCGTTTGTAATCGAGGTGTTCGCTTGAGTTGCGCCGGAGCAAACTCGAATACTTTCACGTGTGTTAGCTGCGATTCGGATTAATTTTCATCGCCATTTTTCACTTTATTGTATTATTTTCAAAAAAGTAGTTCTTCAAATTAATACTTGTGCTTTCTACCCAGAATGAATGCCTAACTAAAAAATTTAATGTTCCAACGATCTTATCTGGAATAAACAATGTTCAAATTTTATTTTTGTGGGCATTTTTTAAGAAAAGAGAGTTTTCTCATCCCACCCATGATTCAATTATATATAAGGTTGAGTAAGCTGAGAGCACATATCTCTCGGCGAATGTCAGAAACAGCTGTTTGGTGTTGTTATCTTTTACTTTGACATTCGCCGATCCAAATTCCATCCATCCAGCGTTTTCGTTTAAAAAAGTCACTGGGCACTTTAAAAAGGAAACGTTTTCCTTGTTCCAATAGTTTTGGCGAATCGCATACTTTTTCGGCATTTTGAGGTAGTAACAAAAACTCAAACTCCAAGAAAATTGTTTAAAAATTATTTGAAACACAAATTTAATATTAAAATCCAATAGTTTGACTTCTAGTCAGAAATTTTAATTTGATTGTTTACTTGTCTTTTTTGTTTTATGAGTTTTCTCGATCTTGGTGTTATTATGGATTCAAAACTTCGCTTCAATCTCCACGTTAATATGGTGATAAATAAGGCAAGAGGAGTCCATGGTTTCATTAAAAGATGGGCTAAAGAATTCAGTGATCCCTTTACTACTAAATTATTATATACCTCTCTCGTAAGGCCAATTCTTGAATATGCATAAGTTGTATGGAACCCACAATATAATGTCTACATCGACGACATAGAATCCGTTCAAAAACAGTTTTTACTTTTTGCTTTACGTCATAGTCGTTGGAACCCCAATATTATGCTTCCATCGTATGAAATACGCCTTAAAATTATTTTACTACCTTCCCTAAGAAGCAGAAGAATGATGCTTAATGTCATGTTTCTGTATAAATTACTTCGTGGCGAGATTAATTCGGAATATCTCATCTCAGCTCTAAATTTTAACATCCCAAGGAGAGGAACTAGACATTTTCTGTTTTTCAAGTTGAGTCAGTGCAGTTCTAATTACGCTCTTCATGAACCTTTACGATGTATGTGCAGTAAGGCGCCTCAAAAAAAAAGTGGTCCGGGTCACCTCCTGAAAACAAACTTTGGTTTATTTTATGATGATTCCCAAAATATTGCAACTCTAGCTTTAGCCGTTCGTGAGCTGGAATGGTTTGAAATAACCTCTAAAAATCGCGTTTTTGATTAATACTATTTATACCACACTACCTTCGGTCAAAAAAATTGTCACAAATAGTGTAAATCGATGAAATACATAGTTTTGTTTTTTTATTTTTTTTTAAATCTGCCCACACACTTAGTTATTGAGTTATTTGCAGTGATTTTTTCAATTTTTTTTAATGCAGTTTTTATAAAAATATATATAACTTCCCCATTTATAGCCTGATTTACCATTCCGTGGTATCATTGGAAAGGTACTGAATGCTGCTTTTCATTTCTGTCGTTAATTAACCCTTATAAGCACTTTTATAAAAATGCATTTTATTTTATTTTTATTTTTTTGTGATGGCCTTTGCCTCAATTCCTGAATTTGTTCAAATATAAGAGAAATAAAATTAAATCATGTAGATAAAGAATGCATTTTTTAAATGGACTTTGGAATAAAGTATAGGAAAATACTTTATTGTACTTAGACAAAACAGCTAAGAGTAAATTTTACCACAGTTCTTATAAGTAGTCACTCATGACTTTTACATGACTTTTAGGTTTGACAATGAGTTATATTATATTATATAAATGTGAGTTTTTGAATTGTGATCGCTTAATTGTTCAAGTTATTCATAAAAAAAAGCTTTTCGTTTCTCGCGAGTTAAATAAAAATCAATTGCCAACAAAAAGTGATGTAATAAAACATTTATTATTTTTGCGCGAAAAAAAATAATAATCGGTCTTACGGGCTATCTAATTATCATCAAAACATGCTAAATGATTTAAGCAAAATTTGGAAAAGAGCAGAAATTCCGGTTATATCGAAGACTGCGATCCGCAAAAAACTTCAAAATTTAACGCTTTTATATCGGGATATCACAAAAAATCCATCGCATTACAATGCAAGCGAGTGGGCCGAACTATTTTCAATTTCTGTTTGCAAATGTGCTCTAAAAATTAGAGTGTCTTGTAGTTGCCCAGGTGAAAAACAAATGCCATTGCATGTTTGGAATTTTTACCTTGATCAGTCGAGCCGAAGGTTGCTCACGCTAGATGACGTTGAAAACCACATCCCATGTGATTCTATTACGGACTTCGAAAGCGAAAGTGAAAACGAAAGTATTGCAACAGCCACTTTTGTACCACAACTAAGAGAAATGGATGTGGATGATCCATATTCATCATCGTCTGAGGAAGATCTTAAAGATCTTGGACCAAGCGTACAAAGTTTTTCCTTACCAACATTCAGTGCTGCGTTGGACCGTGCCAGTGTATCCAATCGCTTTGGGGCTCTGCTCGCAACAACATTGCTAAAAGACTTGGACATTCCAGGCATAATTATTGATCAGCACAAAATCCAAAGGGAGCGAACTAAAGCTAGGGCGAAATCACTAAGAGACATAAAAAACAATGAAATACTAAAATGCATTTCTTTTGATGGAAAAAGGGAACGCACTTTGAAACAAGTTACTGTGAATGGCAAACCACGCAACGTTAAAATGATGGAGGAGCATATAACTCTGGTAAACGAACCCAGCTCAAACTACATTGGTTACTTAACTCCCGTAGACGGAAGCGGTGCTGGTATCGCAAACGATATTGTCAATTACTTGAAAGCTGAAAAGTTTTCACTAGAGCACGTGGTCGCTGTAAATTGCGACGGAACCAGCACCAACACAGGCAAATTTAATGGAGCGATTTGTAACCTAGAACGACAATTGCAGCGCCCTTTGCAGTGGCTAATATGCCTCTTTCATTTTAACGAGTTGCCATTCACTGCGTTACTCAAAGAAATGTTAGGAAAAGCTAATGGGCCGCAAAACTGGCCAGGAATAATTGGGCATACATTACAGGGCTGCGAAGATGTGCCGGTAAATTGTATTCAATTATTTTGTTGTTTTTTTTTAACTGTTAATTTCAATAAAATATTAACTTTAGATTGCTCATAACTTTGATCCAATTGCGATGGGCTGTATGCCCACAAATATTGATGACTGGGTTTTGCGAGCTGATCAAAAATATCTTTATGATATGGTACGAGCAGTTGATGCTGGGGCGTGCGATGAACATTTGGCCAGCATTAAACCTGGCCCGCTCAATCTTTCACGCTGGTTGACAACAGCATCAAGAATTTTGCGGCTATATGTTACGAAGCCTGTGGCTTGCGAAAAGTTAAAGCAGCTAGCATTTTTTGTTATGAGGGTCTACGCACCATTTTGGTTTTTAATAAAAAGCCAACCAAAAGCCATTCATGGCAGCCGCCACTTGTTTAAATACATTGAGTGGACGCGCGAATTACCGGCAGATATGCAATTTATTGTACAACGCTCTGTTCAAATTAATGGATTTTTTGCTCACCCAGAAAATATTTTACTGGCAATGGTTACAGATGAGAGCAAGGCGACACGAAAGGAAGCCTACGATATTATTTTACAATCGCGTGCTCATGACACACAAGGAATTCGCCAATTTAATGTCCCCAAGATACAATTCAACTGTGATTCCTATAAAAATATGATAGATTGGAATAAATTAAGAGCTAATACAGAACTGCCATGCATCCAGTTCTATACTCAACAATACTTATTAGAACTACACGACTCCAATGAAATTGTAAAAATTCCTGGTAATGAAAAGTTTTTAAAATAATTGTTATGCTTTTCTTAACAAACAATTTTCAGAATTTCCATGTCATTCACAAAATACGGAACGTTTTGTACATATGGTAAGCCAATCCTGCGTTTCGGTAATTGATAAGAACAGACCTGCACATATTGCAAACAAGATTCAATCGCGCAAGCGTTACTGTAAAATTGAATCACGAAAAGAGTTGGAATAAAAAAAAAATTATTTCTTTGATAAAACTCTAAATTGTTTTTTTTTTATCTTTTAATTAGCGACTTAATAAATAACCACAAATTTTTTATCATGTTGATAAAAAATGCATTTTTATAAAAGTGCTTATAAGGGTTAATTAACGACAGAAATGAAAAGCAGCATTCAGTACCTTTCCAATGATACCACGGAATGGTAAATCAGACTATAAATGGGGAAGTTATATATATTTTTATAAAAACTGCATTAAAAAAAATTGAAAAAATCACTGCAAATAACTCAATAACTAAGTGTGTGGGCAGATTTAAAAAAAAAAAATAAAAAAACAAAACTATGTATTTCATCGATTTACACTATTTGTGACAATTTTTTTGACCGAAGGTAGTGTGGTATAAATAGTATTAATCAAAAACTCGATTTTTAGAGGTTATTTCAAACCATTCCAGCTCACGAACGGCTAAAGCTAGAGTTGCAATATTTTGGGAATCATCATAAAATAAACCAAAGTTTGTTTTCAGGAGGTGACCCGGACAACTTTTTTTTCCTCCATACAAGTTGAGGCGCCTTAATGTGCAGTGATTTCAATGACAACTTCAACATGATAAATTTTTCTGATTCGGTAGACGCCTTAAAACGGAAAATTATATTACATGTAAATAATTAAATCAATTTAAGCTCATCCTATTATACCTAACGCAGTTTTATAGCAATGTAATATCGGTAATTGAGATTGTTCTGTTTCTCCTTTTTGTCTCGATATTATGTTTTATTAAGTAAGCACCATCAAATATGAACCGTTTTGAAAACTTACTTTTTAATTATTCAATATTTTAATTTTAAATCGAATTGTGATTTACGTGCTCACGTGGTTTCCTTTGAAATAAGACTGAACTCACACTATCACCTGGATTGGTGTGCCAGAGTATATCTCTTCTCCACAGAAGTTTATGCCTGCGTTGGCCCAAATGCAAATCCAACTAATTGGGATTTTGATTTGGCGGATATGAGATTTATCTCATTTCCACGTAGGTCCTTAGGTTGGACAATAGCCGCAAACCAGTTAAAATGAGTTTCGTGTTTTGGATTGTTTTTCGGATACCTTAAATTGATAATTACTATTATTTAATTCGATGTTGCTTATTTATATAGAATTAAGTATACTTAAATACGCGTTTTATATATATTCAATTTTTAAATTCCGCTGAAAAGCCAATTAATGTGGTTAGTGGAAAATCCTAATTGCCAATAGGGGGTATGTTTTAGTACGTAGGTGCATTCTGTCTGTCCCGGCTGATTCTTGAAGATTCTAGAATGTAAATCGTGCATGCGTATAGGACGGGTATACGTATCTTTGGAAGATTTCATACCTCCGGGGGAATAAAAAAAAACACCTCATAACTGTTTTTTGCGCCATTTTCAAAACAAAAATTTAAAAATTACCCTATTTTTTACATTTATAACGCTCTAAAAATTCGAGTTTTAGGTTTTAATAGATGATTGTAGGTAATATTCTTAGAGATTTTACAATAATAAATATAATGCAAAACAGTTTGAGCTCCAACAGACATTATCGTTAATCTTTGGTAACGTTTTAAGAAATCCTGAAATTTTTAACCCACATCTTTTTCAAGTGAAGAATATCCCTTAAAGGCAGTTTTCATATCGTTCCCTCTACACCAAAAAAAAAGCTTGGTACTATGTAAAAAACAATTTTTATATTCTACAAAGCTGTTTGTTCTTTTCAGCCTACGAACGACTTTGTGAATAATACAAATGACCGTTTGTGCATTGTACAAAGAAATAGTTGTATATTTTACAAACGCATTCGTTGCATCTACAAAGAAACGAACAAATATACGAACGCTGCTGCCACCGCTTTGTATATGATCAAACAATGTTTGTTTAGTTCACAAATTTATGCATTATAGATTTTTACAAACTAGCGTTTGTAGAATGTACAAAGTTACGAATTCAAAAATTTTTTTCATGCGGCCAGCACTACAAACGTTTGTACTATGTACAAAACATTTGTACATTCTACGAATAGCCTCTGTTTGTATTTCTACAAAGATTTTATTCGTAATTTTATCCTAAATATTTTTTGGGTGCAGCAAACGCAACATTTTATTAACTGCAGGAAGGGATTTTTTATTGCATTCTGAAACATTAGCTGTACCCGAGTTCTAATGCTGTACCCGAGAGTTTCTACGCCTTCGCATAGATTATAGAATGCTTAAAATTCCGCTTTCAATTGAAGTGAATTCAACAAACAATTTTTTGGTAACAATTTTATTGATAATAGAATTCGCTTTTGTTCAAGTTAGTAGAAGATGGAATTGGATTAAAGAGTTCATACAGAGGCTTTGTTGTTTCTAAGCAACTGCTTAATTTATCTCGCATCAGTGAGGTTATCTTAACCAATACAAGTTTAAATTCTCTTCTATAAAAACAGGGGTCGAATTACAACACCCGTGATCGAGCAAAATTGTACGAGGTTGATAGGCACTTATCTCGTGCCTATGAATGCTGTAATTCGGCCCTGTTGATCAAAAAATCAACCGCGTTGGCATTGTTATCATCCAAACGTTTCGGCGCAAGACGACGGCGATGGCGAATTGAGAATTCCTTTTCAGCATCAACATTAAAAGATTTTAACAATGCGACAGCACTACTAATTAGGTTATCCGTACCTTCAGAGTCCGAATTTATTTTTTCTAATGATTTAAGGATACAAGAAATAAATTTCATAGCATCCAAAATATTCAGTTCGACGGCTTCAGAGTTTCATATTTATTTGCCCATTTTTCATAAAAACAAGACTTATAATAAAGTCCACAGAAATGAGTTGGTTTGATAGCGAATATGCAGCATTTCGAGTCCACTTATCAATTTTCTTAGAGCTTTGGGAAATTTCGTTTAGAAAATCAACAATGACATAAAGCGATGCTTTTATAACAAATGAATTTTGAATGCAGATTTAAAAATGGTGTTCTTTTGCCATCATCTCGAGTTTAAAAGTTAAAACTGACCTTTTTTCAAAAGTTTGACTAAATCCTTTAAATTCATTATTTATTTATTTATTATAATTGTATTTAAATTAAAATGTTAAGTCTATAAAATGAAATTATATAATATTTTACATCAGAGTTCTTGGACTAAGAAAATTTCTTTAAATATGTTGGCCGATTTCGATCATTAACTTTTTTATTACAAATGTTGGGTATTTCTGGATAAAAATTTCAATCTCAGAAAGTTCTACAAAAATCTATTAATTAGGTCTTAAAAAGGGGAACTGGCGACTGAGTAAGCCTTTGTTCGTTTGGTCTTGTTTTATTCCACTTATTTTTTTCAACTTTTTGACACGGTATGTATTTGTATCACGGACTGTTATCATTAAGCTATATCCAAAAACGTAAGCAGTAATCATTATTTTATGATTTTAAAGTTTTTGCTCAGATATAAAAATAGTAATCTGATTTTATCTTTTAAATCTTAAATAAAAATCATTAATATTTTTCTTTGGTCAAAAAAAAATATAATTTTCGGTTTTTATTTTTAGTCAAGGACACGGTTGCATAATTGAACTAAAAAGTTCCATTTTTTCCAGTTGGTTCACTGCTCTCTTTTGCATTTCTATTTCCGTACTTTTTTAACAAAATTTATACTACTTTTCTGAACTTTTTCTACATTTTGTCACAAAGGAACTCTGTATACGTTTACTACAATTCAACTCTGATACGACTTAAAATGAGTTGGCCGACTGAAGTTTGTTTAAGGTACGACTGAAAGTGAATTGGCCGACTGAAGATAGTTTAAGGTACGACTTAAAATGAGTTGGCAGACTAAAGTTCGTGAATTGGCCTACTGAAGATAGTTTAAGGTACGACTTAAAATGAGTTGGCCGACTGAAGTTAGTTTTTGTTATGAAAATGGCAATAAAAAGTAGGACTGGCTTTGATGCGTTCATAATTATTATTTATAAAAATCAATATTTAAAAATTTTTTAGTAAAAATAAAACTAGGCCGACTCTAAAAAAGTAGGGAGGGTAGTAGTTACCCCCCTTACCCCCCGATAGTTACGCCCCTGCCCACCTGTCTAAAATAACAGTTGGAACCATTCTTTCAAAACCACGCAAATAAAATTTGAACATTTTTCTTTTCAAATAAGATCGTTGGAACATTATATTTGTTAGTTATGTACTCATTCTGGGTAGAAAGCACAAGTATTAATTTGAAGAACTACTTTTTTGGAAAAAACGACCTTGTGCGACCTCTAAACCTTTTTAAAAATATCTGGAAAAATTTTAAAATTTTTTTTTGTGACGAACTTTCGATTTCCGCTTCAGACCCCCAAAATTTTGACATGAAAGAAAAAGTTTACGCCCTAGTGTACAATTTGAAACAATTTGATCAAACTGCTGACGCCAATAGGAAGGCTTTTTCTCGTACGATAAGGCCAAGCTTTAAGATTTTTATAAACGAAATTTTTAGGCGATTTTTTGGCCAAAGTTAAAGTGTGTCCAAGATTACCCCGCCTTCCCTACACAATTCAATTTCTTATCCCTTTTCTATTCAAAATAAAAAAAGGAATAAGAAATAAATAAAATGTTACAAATGTTACAAAAAATTGATTATAACTTGAATACTGTTTTTATGTTAACGTTCTGACTATTGTTCTAACGGATTAGCAACGGACTCGAAATGGGTACGTCAAAACATAATAGAGTAAATTCCGCGCTGACGACCTCTGAACGGGTTCAAAACGGATCCGCATCCGGGAAAGAGTATTCGTATTATTGTGCGTCCACTGTATATTGTTCTTTATTAGTAATAGAACAGTTAAGTTTTAAGACACATCTCGTACATTACCTGTAAGCTACAAAAGAACGCGATAACATAAGTTATCAATTAATAAAACACACATTTTCCGTATCATTCTCTAACGAGTATGTGCTTTCTTTGCTTATATTTCTCCACTTACATCTCCGCTTACAATCGTATGCGCTGAAACCAAGATCTAATTGTGTAAAGAAAATTGTACGAAACATCCGGATCAATTTCAAAATTGACACTCGACCGCGGGGTAATGAATGGCCAATACAAAATAACAATACATAATATTTAAAAATGATTTTTATTTAAATATTTAGTTATAATTTCTTATTAATATGATATCAAATAGAATATTAAAGCTTTTGCTTTGGGATCTCAGCAATTGATCTCGCATAAGATAATTATGTTGTATCATTTTGTATTATAATCTGTTAGCGAACGACACTATTCATGATGGCGAAATAACGACGGTGACTCATTATAAATGCAGCTCTAAATTAGTTTAAAAGAAAGACATCATTAAACTGTACTACTCCTTAAAAAATAATTTTGTGTATCATATGATGCTTACAATCAAGAAAGCAGCGCCAATCACTAAGACTTTCAACTCGACATTCATGCCCTCCGTAAAGAAAACAACCCAAGTTTGCATTCTGTGTAATCCTGCGTTATCGTCTATTTTCATAGCCGATTTATAACAAATGCTACCTATCTCGGCTTCGTTCAAAGTGTAAACCTTAAAATAATACGAAAAAAAAGATTATAAGAATAGTTCCAATGTCTTATCTCAATACGTGATACTTTGAAGACATCCAGCTTTAAATTCTGTCCTTTCACAATGGCCACCTCACAATTGCTTGAGTCGCACAGATGAAAAATAGCATTTATAAGATTGCATTGCTGACGAACACTGCCAACGATATGACGCTTGGAACTATTGTAGATATCCACCATTTGTTGAGAACATGGACAGCAGAAAGCATCACAGCGCAGACTGCGAAATAAATGGAACGCGTCGTACTTGCTGTCTGTCGGATAGAGCAGCTTGAAATCGAGCAGTGGATATGGGATTTGTCCGAAACCAATGCGTGTGCAAAAAACATTCTCGGTAGTGGCACTGAGAATTTGTTTATCGTTCTCGTCACAAATGCGAAAATATTTTTTTGGTTTTCGATCATCGGAATTATTGGCATTGCACTCATTTATACATTCGATGATAAGAAGATTATAAGATTTGAGTAGATTCTCGACTTGCTTCTGTGTGGTCTTTTGCTTTTCATTGTCGGCTCGTGGTTGAGTGACAATAGCTGTAGAAATAGAAAAAAAAGTTATTTATTACTTTGAACACGATTTGATTTGGTTATGGAATATTTGTACAGAACACTATCTTCAATTCTATCTACTATAATGTTTTTTCTAACATAGCGACCAATAATACCGTGCAACTTGTATCGCTCCTCGCTGTGTTCTTAACGACAAAACATGTTTGAAATTTTCAAGATTTTCTTATTTTAGAACTGTTTGAGCTTTAAATATTATTCGGATAAAAATGTGTGAACTTATCAAAATAATTTTTTGCTAATTTTTATTTTACTTTTATTAAGTAAAATTTTTGTTTATCTAAATTTTATATGTGTTAAAAATTTTGTAATAAAATTTAAACTTTTCTGGACTGCATATAATCTATATAATCTGCATAAATCTAGTATTTGCAAAATACCAAAATATGGTTTAATACAGCTCTGGTTTTAAATTTAGAACAGGCTTGAATTAAAATATTAAAAAAAAAACAAAATAACAAACACCGTCATCAACATGACATCCAATTTGTAAGTTCCTACACGGAAAAAAATCGCGGCTTTTAATTTGTTTAAAGGTAAACAAAATATGTTTGTGGAAAACGTTGCAAGTAAAGTTTTGTTTAAAACTAGCAAGAATTTGTTAAGACTGGATAAAAAATGTTTGTGACACCTAAATTGAGAGAGACTCAAAAGAAAATGTTCATTAAAAATTGTTTTGTGTTTAGTTTTTATCATGGTAGAATAATACAGGTAGTCTCGTGGCTAATCGTGATCTCTTTGACAATACTACCAGAATTGTCAAAATCAGTTTTTTCTCAGTGCTTACTAACATAGGAATATTTTGAATTTTATATCCTCTTGTTGTAATAGACGGAAGTAAAAAACAACAACAACCCTAAGAAAAAGGCATGGCAGAATAACCAGGTAGATGCAATTCGGAGAGCAAAAAACGAGAGCAAAACATTGGCGTAGCTATAATGTCACCATTGACAATTTATTTTTATTCGTTCAGCCATATGGATGTATAATTTACTCGTAACCGTATAAATAAAGCGAGTACCCAGATTTTTTGTGTGAAAATATAAGAAATATTATTAAAATCATTACAAATTTAATAAAATGAGCTGTGTTTATAGTTATAATACAGAATTAATTGTATTTTGGCTGTAAACAAAGCAAATAAAAATTAAATTTTAATAAAATTTTCATTTGACTACTAGTTAGAATGTTCAGTAACCAATTTGTTTGTGTCGCTATGTACGGCTGCTTTGAATTGACAAAATATATATTGACATTATAGCTACGCATTTGTTATTGTTTTATTTGTCGTAGAGAGCATGTTTCTAGTGAGCCTACCTGGTTATTCTGCCATGAGAAAAAGGTGTATGGAAAAAAGTGTCGTTTTTGAGATTTCACTCAAGCAAATCACAAAACGAGGCGTAAAAAGCCTCGCTTCAAAAACATTCTGCCTAAGCTCAGGTTTGAACCTTGGTTCTTTAGCTTATAAGGCACCTGCTTTTCTAGTAGGATACGTCTACCTTGCAATCATACATTTCCTTATCGATGGTTAAGCGCATAAAAGTGATAAGTGAACATTTTTAAATTTTCAGAAAAGCTTATTTTTAATACATTTCAGTTAAAAAATAAAAAAAATTTTTCTGGAAAGTTAAAAATTTTGACTTATCTCTTTTGTGCGCTAACCATTGTTTTATTTGGTAATTGTTTGACAAACCAGTTGTAGTTAATACCACGAATGTAATGGAAGAAATTAAGAAGTTATTTGTACGAGAAATTGAAAAATGTTAAAGAATGATATCCCTTATTAGATGATCATTCTTCGTAGCAACAGATAGCAAGGGGCATTTAGTTTAATAACGAATATACACTTTGACGAAAAGCAAATTTATGCTTTAACGTCGTTGTAAACAAGCAGAAAACAAAGTAAAATAATTTTTATAAACTGTGGGCAGCTCAAAATCTTTTAAGTCCAAGATGATTTGAACGGTCTTCCACCTTTGGTAATGGCTGGGGTAGATATACAATTTGTAAGAGTCGTTAAGAGTCTTGGATTCAAAATCAATTGGAATTTGAGCTGTGTGGATCAAGTTAACTTCACCATAGGCAAAATGTATTCTGTGCTTAGAAAACTATGACATACGACGGATTGTATACCGCAAGATACTAAATTAAAGCTCGTGCGCGTTTTAGTTATTCCCCATATGTCATATGGAGAGTTAGTGTATGCAAATTTTGATGCCGCTTCCAAAAGGAAGTAATAAAAAATGCAGCCAGTTATGTATTCGAGAAAAGAAAATACGATCATATATACGAATTTGCAATAAAAATACTGCACTGTGATATGACAAAATATTTTAACACTCGCAACCTTGTATTCTTACATAAATTAATTAATACTCGTTGTCCTGAATATTTATATAGAAACCTGACATTTGCAACATCTAGACGCACGCTTAACTTAATCGTTCCTGAATTCAAGTCTGTAGTAACCGCAAGAATGTTCTTTGTCAGTGTTGTGAATATATGGAATGTTTTACTTAGATACACAAAAAGCGTAATTATAAATGCTTTAAAATGGCAGTAACAAATTTCACAAATTTACCAAATTAATTCAAATGTTTATACAAATGTTTATATAAATTCCGTTTTTTTTTTATTTCAAAATCATCTTTCTAAATTTTTTCATTTTCAAATTAACTTTTTTCCTTTAATTGCTTTTTTCTTATTAAAGTAATTAGTATTAAGTTAACATAAATTAACTAATACTACCACTAACTACTTCTACTAACATAATTCCATAAAATGTTGTTACAATTGATGTACTATAAGAGACTTTTAGCCTCAAGTGCACAATATAAACTCTTAAATAAATAAATAAATAAAAATAAATAAATGTTTTCCAAAAAGTCGGCATAAAAAAATATTTTTCTGTCATAAAAATGATCCGATTTCGATAATTTTTTAATTTTTCCCAAATTTATGAAAATAGCTATATAAATAACAGCCTTGCAGCATTTAAATTTGGGAAAATTGCAGCAATCTGGTCGAGGGCAAAGCTTATAATGCAAAAGTGCAAAAATTAAGAAATTCTGAATAAAGTAGGCTAATTTATCGCCCGAAAAGGGCGATCTACCACCACTAATCTCATGATTATGGTATCAGATGTTTTAGTCAAAATGGAAAAAGGGCACCAAATAGATGCTGTTTATACTGATTTCAGTAAAGCTTTTGATCGAGTTGATCACAACATTCTTATATATAAGTTAGAAACATTTGGTGTTGCGGGGTCCATACTAAGTTGGCTAAAATCATATTTAAACGGCAGATCCCAGTTTGTTAAATTCCAGGGAGTTCTATCGAAAAAAATTGCAGTCTCCTCGGGAGTTCCGCAAGGTAGTCATCTTGGTCCTCTTCTTTTCAACATATTCATATCCGATCTGTCAGAAGTTCTTAACGATATCCCACATCTTATGTATGCAGATGATTTAAAAATGTACTATTCAATTCAATCAGATGTAGATGTAAATTTTTTGCAATCAAAATTGTTGTCTCTTGAGCAATGGTGTTTTCAAAATAAACTACATCTTAATGTCAATAAATGCAATGTTATTAGCTTTTCTCGTAAAAACAACGTAACATTACATACCTACCACCTCAATAGTACCGAACTAAAAAGGGTCAACCATATAGTGGATCTTGGAGTTGTCTTAGATTGCAAGATGCGCTTTAATCTGCACTATGATAAAATTGTGTCCAGGGCCAGCAAACAGCTCGGTTTTATAAAAAGACGTGCAAATGAATTCAAGAATATATGGGTCACTACATCCTTGTACCGTGCATTAGTGCGCCCAATACTTGAATATGCATGCATAATTTGGAATCCATCTTTCGATTCCCATAGAGAAAGAATTGAGTCTATTCAAAAGCAGTTCTTACTATACGCGCTTAGAGATATGTACAACCCCCATGATTATTGTAGCCTTCCATCATATGAACATAGACTCAGCCTTTTAAATTTGATGCCACTATCAACAAGAAGATCGTTATTGGGCTCATGCTTCACATTTGATGTAATTAATGGTGCTATTCACAGCGAATATATTTCTAATATGATTTCCTTTAACGATCCAATTAGGCGCACTAGGCATACTCGATTGTTAACTGAATATCAGCACCAAACTACATATGCAAATGATGAACCCATCAATCGTTGTTGCAGAGAATTTAATAATATCTCTATATACTACTCACCTTCTATGTCCAAATCCTCTTTCAAGCAAACCCTATATAAATCACTCAGTAATCAGAATTAACACAGGCCTCAGATAAACTACATACATGTATGGATTTATATGTATAAGCATTTAGTTTAATAAATCAAAATTCTTTAACATCCCTCTCCAAATCTCCCATTTACATCCTTTTGTCCTTATAGTCTTTAAGAATAATATATATACATCGTATCTTAAGTGTGTATATAGTCTTTCTTGTTTTCCTCCTCTTCTCTTAGTTTTGACATGGTTTTTGAAATCATGTCAATCCGGTGGGCGGAGTAAGCCCACTAAGAGCACCAAATAAAAAATAAAATAAAAACAAGGAAAGGGGAGAAGAAAAACAAAAAACTTAGTAATAAGTAAACAAAACCTGTTAGAATAAGTTAGAATAAGTAAATTGCATTGCCTTGTTTGGCCTATAAATAAATAAATTATAGATCAAGCAATGATCAGTGAGATCCGGTCAAAAATATCTCCCTTAGCATGCGGGAAACATTTATAGAATAGCGACAACTCTAATTTTTAATTTTTGCAGATTACATGGATTTTCCTAAATCCAAATCTGAAAAATTTTAGGCCGCTCGTAATTGGTTTAGGAGTTATAGGCCTCCAAAGTTAAGAACACGGCCTAAAAATCTGGTTTTTCAGTTTTCCAAAGAAAAAAAATATTGTTTAATATTGCGAAATTTTTGTATTCTTATTTGATTAGTTGAAGACTTGGGTGCTCAATAGTAATTAATGCGATTTCATTTAATGATAAAGGAGACCTCACATTATTTATTTTGATTTCGAAAAAAATTATTTATATGTATTACATGACAAAATTAAAATGAAATTTCAAAATATTTGAGCATGATAAGAGCAAAATTTAAACTAGTGTGCGATGATACGCATTAAAACTAGTACCAAAAATATCAGACAATAGAATTATATAGTTTTAATTTTTTTTATGCGCATTCTAGACTCCTTTATGCCCTTGTCCCCCCTAGAACAAATTCTGCGGATGCCCATGCACACCGTTGCTTTTTTATTATAATTTATTTTCCTATCGTTCTTATTTGGTCTCCCTAAAGAAATGTTTTCTTTCTTCTTTTCACAAAAAACATCTTATGTCTTGAAATGAACATTTTAAAAGCTGACAGATTTTTTGGAACATTATTTTAAATTTTCCCAAAGACTTCATTATATTGATAAAACAAGAAATTTAATTAAAATAACATGCTTCACTTACTTGTTTCGTTTGATCCGTAAATTTTCGCCGACATTATGTGTGTATGTAACAAGTAGTTTCACCGACTGAATGAAGTAGTTTTATACACTTCATACTGGTAATATAATAATAGAATTAATGCACCTGTACACGATAATGAGTTGATACGTGGATTTCTTAAATTTCAGGAATAATTGTTATCATAAGGTTAAGTGCTCAAAATCATTAAGAAAAAGCATTTAATTGATTTGTATTATTTTTTTCTATTAGTTGAAATTAATTTAAGTCGTGGTAGCCATGTGTATATAAGAATATCGGCAATTTTTTTTTTGGAGTGAGACGAAATAAAAAAAAGTACATTCTTATAATTGAAGAATTTTAATTTTTCTTGATCGAATTATTTGGAAAAAAATTAAAGGCTGTACTAATATCAATATAAAACCGTATACACATAAAAAAATAATTTATATTGTGTTCTGTTTAAGTTACTCATATTTATGTTATACTTTAAAACATTTTTTCTATTATAAGTTTTTGCATAAAGGTTTTTAACAGAAATGAACTTCACACGCTCACTCAAAGTAAAGTGAATGATTTGATATGCATGTGTTGTGATAGTTATTCTATAATAAGTTTGATTTGAATTGTATAGTATGATAAATTAGTACACGGAGAAAACTGTTTGATAAAGTTTTATTGTGGTAAGGCACAACTTGCGCTTGAATCTCAGCCATTTCAAAATTATGCTCGATTTCTGCAAAAACTAATCGAAACTTGTTATTCCAAACTTAGCAAAATTATGATTAAATTCAAGCAAAATTTTGATAAGTTATTATAAACTGCAAATCAAATTTCTACTTAATTCAAGCAAGTATTTGCTAAGTTATTATAAATTGGAATAGCAAATTTTGATTAGTTTTTCTAGAAATTTAGCATATTTTTGAAATGAAATATTTATAAACATTAAATTAAATTGAAAAATAACCATTATCCGGAGACTTGAACCTCAACCGCGTGAGTGCAAGTGCATGGGTTTATCCATTTGACCATCACAGTTGTTAACTAATCGTCGCCTAATTTTCTCCATTAAGAATAAACGTATGCTCGTTTGCTTGAAAGAAATTTGCTTGAATTTAGTAAAAATTGAGTTTAGTAAAAATTTGCTATTTGAGCTTATAATAACTTAGCAAATATTTGCTTGAGTGAAGTATAAATTTGCTATCAGTTAATAAAAACTTAGGTAATATTTGCTTACATTTAATATAATTTTGCTTTTTCCTAAGGAGGAGTGATTTCAATTTAGGAATCTATCTTTTTCTAAAATCTCACCGTGATTGAGCAAAGTTTTGCTGATTTGCTTTTAAGCAAAAAATTTGCTCGATTCAAGCAAAATAATTATCTCCGTGTACAGGCCCGTAGACTAGGGGGCAGGGGGGTGAGTTTGGGTTTCAAGCGTCTTCCGTAGTGTCCGATTGTATGGCATACATTATTTAAAGTAAGACTAATCGAGAATATTTTAAAATTATTGCGATAAAATTTCTAATGTTTAAAAAAAAATTTTTTGGAATTAAAATTTAACCACTTAACAATCCAAACTTAAAAAAATTCGTTTGAACACTAAACATTTTATACAATAATCTTGTGCTTGTATGAATTCAAAAATAAATTTAGCTTATACTAAAACTTTTAAAACACAAAATATGACTTTATTTTAGATATACAAATAAATTTTACACTGCACCTTAAAAAAATAAGGATAGATCCGTATGAAAAAAAATCTGCTATTTGGGAGTCTTCAAAGCTTCAAAAAAAGCTCTTCAGTTTATGTAATAAAATAGCTTTTGTTAAAAAAATCTGTTCTTTTACATGTTACTTTTCATTTTCACAGAATGAATACTGAAATTTTCTAAAAAATTTGGATTTCTTAATACAAATGTTTGGGCAGAAAAAATATTTTTAAATTATATTTTAGTATACCCTTAGTAAGTTCCAAAAGTCAAACCAAAAGGGTATGTGGATATGTGGCTATATCACATATAGACTCCAAAACCGCTGAACCGATCATTATGAAATTTTCAGGAAAACTGAAGCCACTTCTTATGTTCCTGTGAGGTTTGGTAACAATTGGATAAGCGGGCGTGTTACCTCCCATACAAGCCAAATTTGCGCTATCGACCACAAACCAAAAAAAGGATATATATCAGTCGGTTTTGATCGTAAAAACTAAAAGTACTTTTGTTCAGATGGTTACTATCAGTAACTGCACAAAAATTGGGCGTGGTCGCTATATATATACGCTAACTTTTTCGAAATCATGGCAATTCCGGAGTTCTACACATTTTATAGTGAAACTTTCTGTGTATGTGCTCCAAGAGGTGGTCAGTGACTGGTCACTATATATAAATGTTTTCAGTTCCAATTTTAACGCCCACAAATCAATATCTATATATATATAAAGCAAAACGATGTGTGTCTGATGCCTATAGACCCCAAAACTACTGGACCGATTGACCTGTAATTTTGGCAGTCGATTTGATTCAGGTACGAGATGGTTGAGGAAAAAAGTTGCCGCACCTCTTTTTACCGCCCCCAAATCAATAAAAATGCTATATTTCAGCCGGTTTGGGTTGCATAAGGCTAAAATTTAGTAATTTAGTTTGTACGGTTACTGTTGGCAACTGTATTAAAAATGAGTTTTCACGCCCCATTTTACCGCCCACAAATCAATGAAAATGCTTTATTTTAGACGGTTTTGGTCGTATAAGACTTAAATTTGGTAATTTGGTTTGTGTGGTTACTGTGAGAAACTGTACGAGAAACTGCCCCCTTTTCCGCCCACAAATCAGTGAAAATGCTACATTTCAAGCTATTTTGGTCGTATAAGACTAACATTTGATACTTAAGTTTGTATGGTTACTTTTGGCAACTGTACTAGCGCTATATATCCACACCCACTTTTTGAGAAATCATTAAAATTGACTACTGTGTCGATTGAGCTAAAATTTTGGCTTAGTTTGTAAAGTTACTGTCATCAACTGTACTAAAAATTGGTATCCACGCCCCCCTTCTACCGCCCACAAACCAATGAAAATGTTTTATTTCAACGGTCTGGGTCGTATTAGACAAAAAATTTTGTAATTTAGTTCATATGGTTCCTCTCGGCAAGTGCACTACAAATAGGCCTGTCCCACTTTAGTTAAACTCACTTTTCGGGGGGTCAGCGTGGAGTGAAGCAAAGTGCGCCAGGCTTAAGCTAAATTGAGCTGAAATTTGGGCAGTCGATTTGTATCGATTACGAAATGGTTTAAGGGAAATAATTTTTCTGCACCCCTTTTTACCTCTTACAAAACAACAAAAATGGTATATTTCGTATGGTTTTGATCGTATAAGACTAAAATTTGGTAAGTTAGTTCATATGGTTACTTTCGGCAGCTACCCGAGTAAAAATATGGCCGCACGGCCGTACAAGGGTCAAATATGGCCCAAAATTAATCCAAAAAGACTAGCGGCCGAAAGTCGGGTCAAACAACGGCCATACAAGGCCTAAATTAAGTTGTATGACCGCAGTATGGTCACTGAACGGCCGCAAAACGGCCGATGTACCCCCGTTGAGTGAAACCAAAATTTTCAAAGCTGTTATTCAACAAACGTATGCGCAACAACAGAAGCAAGCCTCACTCAGCGATGTTAATATTATCGCCACTTTTTTGTATATGAAATTATTTGTTTGAATACAATGCCCCTTTAAATTTTCAACTAAAACAGTATAATTTTCTTAACGATTACAATTAATGGCAATGAAAAAAGATTAATTAAATACAAAAAATTAATTCAAAAAGTTTTTTAATTAGTTTTACATTAATTTATTTCCGCATGAAGTTACAATTGAAAATCTGATTTTCATTGTAGAAAGTAAAAATGGTGAATATATTTGGCATTTCTTGACATTTTCGTGTATTGCAGTAAGGTGGTCTGTGGCAGAACAACGTCTGCCGGGAAATACTAGTAACAAATAAAATCGAATCTAAATATATTAAGATCGATCTGTGTTACAGCCTACCAAAGCAATTTTCTCGAAGATATTTTAGACCTTTAATGAAAAACGTGTACCAAAATTAAGGAATCAATGATTCAAAACTAGTGAATCATCGAATCAGTGAACAACTCTCTTAAGGGATTTTGCTTGCAAGGATACAAAATATTTTAAAATCAAAAATAATAGATATTTATTTGATTGATGATGAGAACATTTTTTTAATTTTAATCTCAAATTTCATGCAATTCTATAAAATTTCTACAAGAAAATTCCGGAAATATGAATATGTGTTTCTGCTTTATTTATTGAGCAGTGGGAGTGGGCTCCCCATTCGCCACTGGTGCCCCAGGAGCAACTACAATCCAATCCAATTGGGTGCGTATAAAATTCTCTAGCTGCAATACATCAACGTTCTGTTCCTGCAGCAGAGCGACGATGTTCTGTGTCTCGGGAAAGAGAAGAAAGCGATCAAACACTACACTTAGACCACGTAAATGTTGCCAGAATTCGGCGAAAGACCCGCCCTGTTGTTGCTTTAATTGTATGTGCTGACGAACGGTGTATTCCGGATATAGAATGTTGAACTCCGTAATAAATCCCTGCCAGCCGTAAACTGAGTTTCCACAGTGATTGATGATTTCCAAATCTCCTGATCCTTCCGCGCTGGAACCATTACCACCTGACCGTCTTAGCTCATCTTGCATCCATCTTCTAAAGGCCATCGTTTCTGGTTGTGTTTTAAGTTTCATGAACGCTATGTATGCCTCATGGGAATTAAGCACTCGAATGATTCCCTGGAATTCAGCATCTTTCAGTAGATAAAGATTGATGAGACTTTTAATGTCCTTAAGCTGCATAAGACTTTTGAGTTCTTTCAGATCTTGCGCCAAAGTTGACTGAGCTGGATTTGAAATCGTCTGTATTGGCCCATCAACGACTGAAGCAACTGGTATTGCTGGTTGAGCCAATCCTAACGAGAGCATGGCACAAAACAGGAAAGCAAAGTACTTCATTCTATAGAAATTCGAGATAAAGCCGCTCTAGCCAAAGTACTCGTCACGATTGGAGTGGGATTAAAGTCAACTGTGGCTAAACGTTGTCAGTACGGTAGTATTTATGCTAAAATATTCTTTTGCGGCAAAATCTCTCTGGTGACAGTTTGGTAAACATTCACTAAAGATAATAAAACGACATATGATACTGTACAATATCTGCCATAATTCTTCTTCGATTAGTCACGTGTTGATCTTGTGATATGTCTGTCGCAGAAACTTTTTAATGCCAAAATGCTTCTTTGGTTAGTTGCTTGGTCGCCACGTGTATCTTTCAGTTAAGAAAATGTATCTGTCTTTCATCTTCTGGACTAAGTTTAGATTGAGATAAGACAATGGTCTGGACTAAGTTTATATTGAGATAAGACAATGGTCTGGACTTGCAATCAAAAATATTTTTCGTCATAATTGTGATAACAAATAATAGCGAAGTTTCTTTTTACAAAGAGCTTAAATATGAACAAAAACAAAAGAGTTACTATTTATAGCATGATGGATAGATAATAAAGTGGATAAGCAGATGATATAGTGATAATGGCTAACACATACCGCAGTATGGTAGAAGTATTTGTAACAATGGAATCAAGAGCAAAGCCGTTTGGACTCAAAATAAATTAAAATAAAACAAAATACATGAGAATGTCCAGATTCCTAGTATAAGAAGACCTCAAAATATAACCATCGCTGAATTCTACTTCGAGGGTGTTAAAAACTTTAAATACCGTGAAAAACTCTTAAGGAATGATAATAGCAGAGTGCGGTGGAGGTGAAGCGTTTTTTTTTAAGCTCACAGCAGAAAACTATAATTATTGAATGGTTCTTGGCTTAAATCGCAAGAATGGACATTTTCTTAATTTCTTTGCGCTCGGATTTGAACTTTTGCAATTTCGGCAAAAAATTATGGGGATACTTCGAAAATATTCTTTTTTGATTTTTGAAAAATGGTGGGGTTAAGCGTTTCACCAAAATAACTTTTCGTTTTCATGTAAAAACATCAACATAAATCGGTTTAATGGCCTCGGGCAGGCTCCTAAGTCAGCATGAAACTGAAATACTGAATTAAAGTCATCGATGCCAATACAAAATAATTTTATTTTATTTCTAAAAAATATAATGAAAAATGAGTGAAAAAACGACTGAAAATTTATAATTAATTGCCCACCAATATCGTGGTCAGAGCCGTAGTTTTGAGAGGTGAGAGGCCACGGTTGAACATGTCAACGCATTTCAAGTGATATGGGCGGTAGCATTTGTTGCAATGAATAGAATTGTTCGATGCAATATTGCGAGTGAATGTGAGAACATGCAAGATAAAGAAACACATCACACTGAGTGAAAAAAGGAAATATTTGAGAAAAAGAACTCATGTTAATCGTAATTTTAAGATATTTGAAAAATCGAGTTATTCGAATCGAAAATCGAGTATAGTCGCACTAACTATTTGTGCTGTGATGACAAGGAAATTTACGGAAAATCAAATAAGTTCGTTACAAGACCACCTTTTGTTATTCAGAGTTATGTTTTTTCAACATTTATACTACAAAAAATATCAACAGTAATTTTATATCGAAACTAGCGAAACTTATATCAACTAATTTTTTTGCGATCATTTTCATTTTGTGAATTTTTGAAAAGTGTGGAAGTGTCCAAAGAACGTGCCATTCGAGCTACACATGCTACACGTTTCTTTTTGAAGATTCATTTCGTGACTATCAAAATCATCTTAAATAAAGCATTTTTATTTAATTGTGGGTAGTAAAAGGGGGTGTGGTTATTATTTTACTAACCGAGATAAAATAAAAATAAACTGGCCATTTCAGCCCTTGGAAGGACTTTGACCTAGCTTCTATTGATCAATTGTAGAATTGTACAAAAGTGTTTCAGGTACGAAAGATAATTTCTGAGTTGTGCATGTTTTTATATTGAAACTTGGTGTATATGTGCTATGAGCCCAAGTGGTAATCACTTTATACATAAATGTTGCCATGCCTACTTTTACCGCCCCTTCTGTACACACTAAATCGTTTGTGCAGTGTCTTTTGAGATCTCAGGAACGGTAACGCCTTAGGCCACCAAATTTACAACATCTGTTATCAAGGTTTATATCTCGAGTAATAAAAAAACAAAAGTTTTAAAAGTAATAAAAAAACAAAGAAACACACAAAAAGTTAAGTATGTACTAATTTTATTTTTTGGTGAAGTAGAAATAAAATTAATCAAAAATGAAAGTGCTGGCTTTGAAAGTGAATAACTCGGCCATGTTACAAAAGATTGCATTTCTTTGAAAATTTTTTTCAAAGGTTTTTAAATTTTGTTTAATTATCTGTCCAAGCGTGTTTCAGTCTTTTTCATTTTCGTTTCTCTTCTCATTTTTATAATTTTTCAAAAACAATCTTAACGAATTTCTTTATTTTGCAAAAAACTTTGGTAAAAATATTTGCTGTTGAAAAAACATTCAAAACCAAAAATGGCTTTTATAATGTTCTTTCATATGATATGCCTAAATGTAGGGTTTATTTAAAGTTTTTATTGTAAAAATTTAAAAGAGTTTTATACGATCGAAAAATCAAGCCTAACTATCATAAGAATTTAAAATTTTTTTTGTTTATGTTTATTCATTCTTTATTTTTGTAATATTGGTTGCATTAAAAGTAATGGTGTAGTGAAAGAATCATGAAAATTACTCAACCCGTTTCAGAGTTATACTATCAAATACCCTTTAAACGCTGCCACAGCAACAGCAGCGCAACTTCCTCCCAGCAAAAAAGTGCTTCCAAAAGAAGGTAAAGTGAAAGGGAAAGTCCTGAACTCCATCCCTTCCACTTTCATGCCCAGAAGGTATTCTTTTAACATATGCATGTCATTGGCAGGAATGATTTAATTAGTCTTGTCTAGAAGTGCTTCCAGAATTTTTTCAATGGAAGATTTCTTGGAGCCTTTAAATGAAAGGATTCTAGTAGGTGTTTTTGAGGAGAACTTTAAGAAGGCATTCCATGGAATGAAATGGTTTTTGTGGTTAGGAGGGCTGAAAAAATTCCATGCAAAATATCCCTTTTCCCGATTTGCACGGCATGTTGGTGTTTGAAGTAGGAAGTGTTTGCGTTTTGTTAAAGATTTGAAAAATCCCACGGAAAATGAATAAATACATCAAAAAAATAATTCAAATTAAATGCCACTTTGAGAAGTGGTTTATGAGAATGCTTCTTGAAAGCACATTCTGATAAGGCTAAGAAGAAGCACAATTGGATCTATAGAATGTCTTCTGGAAGCAGTGTCCCTAAGAATGCATGTCATATTTGTAACAAAAATTTTGCTGGGCTACCGGGTCAAATTTGAGATTTAAATCATTTACAGACCCAGCCACACACACATCGAATTTCATCAAAATCGGTCCAGGTGTTTAAGAGGAGTTCAGTGACAAAGCCACCCTGCAGTGTAACCAACTAGCTTAAAACCAGTCTGCATACTAGTTGAAGACTCAGCAGTACTAGTTCAAGATCGTCTTTTTTTTAATATACCCAACTAGTATTTTTAACATGTCGATGTCATATTAAATATCAAATGTCTTATTCTGAACAGATGAAAACTAGTTTATAGTATATATAATTATATTTAGTTATATTCTAGTTTGTTGTAAATAGTTGTAAACAAATAATATATTGCCAAATTTTTACTAGTTTCTAGTTTAACCTTTCCTGAGTGGTTGGCAAATAGTCATGCTTTAATTAACAAACCAATGATTTACCAGTTTTTTATTCGGCAATTTATCTTCTGAATTTGGAGCTTCAACTAAAGCGAATATTAAGAAAAATGCTAGTAAAATTTACATAGTGTTTTATTATTTCATATAAAAGTAAATTTTTTAAAGTTCATAAAGTACAGCTGTGGAACTGTTTGATTTTAACAATATGTAATATAGTTTGATTTGGCTAGTTTTACAACTGGTTTATTGAGACTTGACATAAACTAGTTGGATTTAAACTATTTTTGCAACTAGTAAATCGTGACAAAATATAAACTAGTTTGTTTTAACTAGTATAAAGACTAATGATTTTTACTGCTGATTAGTCTTACACTGCAGGGCGTGTGCAGAAGAAATTTATGTATAAAAATATTCCCCGGCAGACGTTGTCCTGACACCGCCTCACTGCCATATACGAATTTTCATGCTAATCGGAGAAAACATTTTATATTTTCACCATTTTTAGTATAGTTGCCGAACGTAACTAAAAAAAACGAAATTACCAAATTTTAGTCTAATACAACCAATACCGTCCGAAATATAGCATCGAGTGCCAAAATTTGAGCTTAATTTACTTTATGCCTAACGAATTTTGCTTAACTCCATACTTATCCCCTGAAAGAGGGCGTAAACATAGTGCGACCACGCCCATTTTTAGTACAGTTGCTGAAAGTAACCATAGGAACTATATAACCAAATATTAATCTTAAACAACCAAATCGTCTGAAATATAGCATTTTCATTAAATTGTGAGCGGTAAAAGAGGGCGTGGAAACCCATTTTTAGTACAGTTTCTGACAGTAACTATACAAACTGAACTACCAAATTTTAGTCTTATATGCCCAAAACCGTATTAAATTTAGCATTTTTATTGATTTTTGGGCGGTTAAGAGCGGGCGTGGAAACCCACGTTAAGTACAGTTTCCGACAATAACTATTTAAACTAAACTACCAAGTTTAAGTCCTATACGACCAAAACTGTCTGAAATATATAATTTTTTTTTTGATTTGTGGGCGGTGAAAGGGGGTGTTGCACAAATTTTATTTTTTGCAAACCTTCTTCTGATAATCACAAATACAATAAACAAATACGTGAAACACATTTCACGACTTTGTTTTATATATGGGCATTTACAGAAAAGTCTACCGTGACCAAAAATTTAGAACTTACTAAAAACTTTTTGTTTTATGATATTATTAAGAGAATCATTTTAATATTATTAATTTAAGAAATTTCTAAATAAATTCATAAACCATGATGATCAAATCGCCTGCACTGTTTCACAAATGTAGTTTAATTTTTCGTAAATGTTTCGTAAATTTTTTGTTTTAGTAAAAATGGAAGGCATTGGCTAAAGATAATAGAAAAATGGTTGAGGCAAGAAAAGGACAATATATTATATTTGTTTGTTAGTTACTAAATAACATAATTACTTTACTAACTAATTACTTAATCACCCAATTTAAATTTAAGTAAATTTTGTCGCGTGGGCTATGTCGCGAGAGTTACGGCAAATATTTTTTGGAAACTCAATATATTACTAAATAAGCAAAGTCCATAGGTAAAGTGGGTTTAATATGAAATTTTAGTGTTTTCATGTTATTTAACTGCCATTCTAAATTAGCTACAGGAACGACAATTTTGCTAGATCATACCATTACTATGTCTTACTCATTACAAGCGACGATATGTACATAAGAAATTTTTTTACATTAATAACATAAACTTCCTAGAAAACGAAGCTTTAAGTGGTACGCATGTCGCATGAGTTACGTTGGAAATGCCCATGTATAGATAACACTATGCGACAATTTAAGGGTCATGGAATCTAAAGAAAAAGCGACCAACACAGATTGATGGTACTGATGAAGACCAACAAAACCCTAAAATGGTTTTGCAAAGTTACAATAGCTCGCTTTTAAAAGATACAGGTATTGAAAGTTTGCCTCTTGCAGAGTATGTTTTAAAAATAAATTGCTCATAAGGGCGTTAAATTTTTTTTTAATTTCTCATTCTAAGAGGTCTCCAAAGTTTCATAGGGTGGTCAAGATCTCCCACTAAAATTTTTGGAACAAAAAGAATGTCTCTCTCTCTTTCGCAAGGACAAAGTTGTGTTTTGAGAAAATTAGTAAAAATAACCGACAAGATGCCACTCTTGATTTTTACCCACAGTGTCCTGTGTGAAGGATATTCGAATCTTAATGTACACTCGAAATAGCACAGAACTTTTGATTGTTATCTGATTGTGTTAATTTTGGTGGTATTTATTAAAGTGTTTACGTTTTCCTTATATTTGGTGTGTTTAAAATTTTCACATTTTTTGCTTATGCATTTACTGCTTTTTGAGAAGAGCATATTTGAACGCTATTTTTCAACTTTTTGAAAAAAATTAATATAAAGCTTTAGATCTCAGGCATCAGAAGTAGTACCGAAAATAATTTTCGCTATTTGGATTCTTCAAATATCTCCTTTAAGGTTATTATTTTCTGAAAACATATCTTAAAAACAGTTGTTTTTCAATCAATTGAAACTCATCGAATGGCAGGCTCAGAAAATCAAAATTTTAGTTTAAAATTTTGGTAAATGATGAGGTGAGGTGTTTTGACGAAATGATAAATTTCATGCTAGGAAGAAAAACTTTTATAAAAAATCAAAATACGAAAAATAATCGTGATCTTAACCTGGTGTTTTAAAAAAATAGTTTCAGACAGTGTTTCGTTCAGAAATATTTTAAGAATCTAAATTCAAATGCCCAAAATATATACAACCTTATCCTAATTTGTTTGAAAAAGATATATAATTGCAATTAAAATGCATTTCTCGGGTTAAAGCCTGCATTTACTTTTGCTTTAAGACATATGCAGTTTTTCTTACAAAAATCAAAGCATTTTTAGGTCGTTATTTTTTACTTTTTTTCTCAAAAAACAACTTTGTCCTTGTTTAAGAGGAAGACGTCCTTTTTTTTCTTTTTATTTTTTTCAGATCTTGACCACCATGAAACTTTTGAGACCTCTTAGAATGTGAAATTCGAAAAAAATTGTAATTCGATGCGCCCTAATGAGCACTTTATTTTTAAAAATACTCTGCAAGAGGCAAATTTTCAGTGCCTATATCTTTTTAAAGCGAGCTAACTTTGCAAATTCCTTTTAGGGTTTTCTTACTGTGCACTAGTACTATCATTCTGTGTTATCCGCTTTTCCGTTAGAAAAATGTGTTGCACAGTGTAATACAATCTAGGTTTTCGAAATAATAAAACGTTCTGTGAAGAAGTCCAATAATATTCTGCATGTTATTATGCTTTTAGAAAAAACCTTGCATAATTCTGACCGTAAAATGTTTGCTTGAACTCCTTTGAAAGTAGTGGAGAAATTTAATGTACATAACACAGGCAGACAAAAAATTCAATGAATGTCGGCATAGCAAAATAAGAACGTGTATGGTTTTAGTGCACCCGAAAAGGGGGTAGTGTGTTCTACCTGCTCTAACTAGTGACTGTTTTTTTCAATTCAGTAAAATTCGTTAATGGTGATAATTTACCTTCAAACGATGTAAATTTCTTAAAAACTTACTTGATCTAAAGCTCGATATCAAATTCATGTTATAATCTAATAGATCATTAAAACTAATTAAATAACTATGTCGGAGCACGGCCAAATAAGTTTAATTAATGTCAAATTAATTAAATAGTCTAATAATTGATCGATTTCGGTCAAAGTCATGTGTAATTGAACATTTGGTTGTGAAAATAGCCACCTTTCAGTTAGAACACTGGCTTCTGGCGAAGCAATAAACTCGTTTCATTTCTATGGTGCATTTGCTTCTGCTTTGAAATGTGTCATATGATTAGCAGCCATACAATTCAAAAGAATGAATTCCAAAATCTGCTCAGTCATATACTAATTTAAACAGTGAGCTGATCACAGCTTAGTTACTCAAGACTACTGAAGAGGAAAATGTAGCGATTTCCGAAACAGACTGTCTAGTCAGCATAGTGATTGACTCTATACAGAGTTGTTGTTGTTGTTGTTGCCTTCTTAAAAACTTACTTGATCTAAAGCTCGCAATTTAATTGATGTTAGTGTCAATTTGACACGATCAGATCGATTCTGTGCGTTACCGGTAATAGTAATGTTGTTGCCGATCTTTGCAATCGGTATTCTGTGCTCTCGGTAACGCTGTCAAACGACGTTAACTCACCTCATTGAATAAAGCACTCGCAGTTCATAAAAAAAAAAAATGAAAAAAGGAGTGTAATGCCCGTATCGCACTACGTTTTTTTTATGTTTTTTTAGTGTATTTTATGATGTTTTTCGAGCGAAAGAGCAGGTTATATTAGGAATCCGAAGTAGTATAAACGAGAAAGCTAATTGCAAAAAAACGAAGTAAAAACAAACGAAAAACAATCTAGCCTATTAAAAACATAGTAGCCAACTAGGTTTTTTGATAGTTGTCTGTATTTCGTTATTTTTTCTTTATTAGGCCGAATGTGTTATTTTATAAATACAAATTAAAAATAAAACGTATTGGTCTGTCCACTTAAGTTTCATAATTAAAATTTTTGAAAATTACTCTTTTTAACTGAACGCTGTTTGAATATATTTTTTTCAGAAGGAAACAAAATGTTAAAAATCATTTTTTTACGCAAATCATTTGTTTCCCTCGTTTGCCGAATTGTTTTTGTAATTTAGTTTTCGTCGGATTTTCGTTATATTTAAAATAATAAATACAATAAAAAAAAAACAGAACAAAAACGTAGTGTCATACGGGCATAAGTACAAATAAATTATTGCATTTTGTTAACTTTAAAATAATATTTGCTTTTCTTAGCAGAAAATAAGAACGCACTACGCCAACACAGCTGCAGTTTTATGTTAATTTTGTTCGCAGCTGCCCAGAGCAAGTTTTTGTTTTTACACTGAAAAAAATTCCACAAAAAAAAATCCAATAGATGTGGGTTAGTAGGTTAGTAGTGTAAGATTAAGGTGGCGGCAGGTCTCTAGACCAGCCCACTTAGATTATTTTATTGGTTTATTGTGATACCATAGAATGAAGAAGGGAGTAATCAGGTGTTGTAGAAACATGTAATATTAAATCTGAAGCAAGTCTTATGCCTTGACCGCAGTCAAATCCAGTTACTAAGCGTTCTTTTCCACAAACTTTTCCTAACACCACCAACTACAACTTTTCGTAGTAAATTGATGTGTTTTAAAGCTCCCTTGATTAGAAATAAGGAAAGAATGGTATAGCGTAGGAACACGGCCCGGCCAGGATTCGAGCTCCGGACCCCTGAGCGACATTCTAGCGTGCTACCACTAGACTATCGAGGCCGCCTCCAATAGATGTATGTATATACAAAAAACTTCCTCAAAGGGTATTTATGTGCCAAATTTACACTTTCACTTAAAAATTTTTATAGCATTTTCTCTAAAATATAAACATTTTTAATTTGTGCATAATTTTAAATATCAATAGTTTTTTAAAAAATCTCAAATCTTGGATTTTTACTATGAATAAAAATAGTTTGAAAAAAAAAGAATCAAAAGATTGTCATAATAATGTCAAAATAAAAGATTTAAACTTTTCGGAATGTCACAAAAAAAAATGCCGTTAGGTACATTTTAATACAGACAGAAACGACAATAGCATATGTTTAACTTGTCATGGTGCATGACTTAAAGATCACTTTGTACTATAAATAATAACTTAGAACTAAATAATAATTTTCGCATATATCTTGCAATAGATTGTCTTGTTTTATACTTTTCTTATTACAGTTTTTTTTATGAAAACATTTTCAGGGGGACCCGTATGTTGTAACCCCTGGGTTCGAACTTGGCTCTCTATGGGCCTGAATTTTCTGTAAAAAGTTTTTGTAAGCACGCTTACGAAACTCAGAAGGAAATTGTATTTTAATATCTAATACCGTAATCTGATTGTGTAATTTCATTACGTAAAGTTTACTGAAAAATGTACAATATCATCTCTTAACTTAATTAGTTTTTATGATCTATTGAATAATTACATGAATTAAGATTATGAGCTTTAGATCAAGTGAGTTTTCAAGAAGGCAACAACAACAACAACAAATCTGTATAGAGTCAATCACTTAGCTGACTAGACAGTCTGTTTCGGAAATCGCTACATATTCCTCATCAGTAGTCTTTGAGTGATTCAGCTGTGATCAACTCACTGTTTAAACTAGCATATGAATGTGTAGATCCTCTAATTCATTCTCATGAATTGTATGGCTGCTAATCATATAACACTTCAAAGCAGTAAGCCATTTTAGATCACCGCCATCAACTCTATCAAGGGTTGCCATCTGTTCTAGTTGCTTCTTCATTTATTTCAATATTCACAACATTTGGTTGTGAAAATAGCCACCTTTCAGTTAGAACACTAGCTTCTGGCGAAGCAAAAACTCGTTTCATTTCTATGGTGCATTTCGACAAACAATCGAACACCAATGAATATTGAAATCTCAGATTTCGCTTTGGCATAATTAGTTTTGACCACACCTCTTCCACCCTTTTACAAGTAAAGGAAATCAACCAACAAGCATACTTTTTTAGCGAAAAGCTTCGTTTAGTTAATTTTAAAAAAATTCTGCAATTTTGACACTAAAAAAATTCACATATCTTCAAGATTGCACAAATTTTTAGTACAACGTCTTTTTCTAATAACGCCGTTTTCTTAGAATGACAAAAAACCATTGTGCATATTACCATACGCTTTACGTCAAAAGTTTATTTTTTTCTGGCTAAAAATCGTTATTTTCTGAACGAATCATAAACATCAAAATTTTACGTTTTTTCCCCCGAGTAACACTGGGTATATCAGCTAGTAAATAAATAAAAAGCACTGGCTTTAATGCATTACCTTGCGATAGCCCAGCTTTTATTTAGCATATTCTTATAAAAACTTAGATTTTGAAGATATGACATTAAAATTAAGCAATAAAGAGCTGGAAAATAGAAACCCTTCATGCCAGGCTCGGTCAAAAATACAGAGTCACAATACTTTTTACGCTCAAATGAGTCATTTTTTATCATTCCATAACACTGCTCGGCAGTTCCAAGTTTTTTTCCGATATTCGAACTGATGCCAAAGGGATGTCAAAGGGAGTTGCTCTTTAAGTATTGGCAATAATCTAATACCAAAAAACTAGTAAGTCTATACGATTCAACAGCTTTTTCAGGTTCTCCTAGCTTTCCTTTCCTAGGAAGTGCTTTAACTACAACTGGACCTTTTTTATTGTAGCCAGGAGATTTTTTGTTGTTTATACACAAGATTATAAAGCATTCTCAGTTTACTTTTTGAGATATGGTACACATTTTCATACTAAATCTGACAGATAGTAGGAGCTGTTATTGTAAAAGAAACAAAAATCTCTCATTCGGCAGAGAGTCGGTGGAGCTGGAAAAACCGTTGGAAAAGACTTTATTTACTTTGAAAAATCTAGTTTTGTTGGAATTTTTTTAAACTTCTTGTGCTTTAAAACAGCGGTCATCAGCGCCTAACTCTTTCCACTCTTTCCACTCTTTTACAACTTCAAGATTTTCATGATTGTTGTAATTCGCCGAATCGTTTACAGGCGCAGCTGCACCGCTACAACACAGCGCGTGTGTGTTGTTGTTTCCTCTTGTTGTTGTTGGTAAATATAGTGCGTGTTGTTTTTGGTGTCTTTTTCGTTGTTGGTTAACGCATTGCATGCGACCGCGCACAATTATTGCTATACTGAAGGTTTCTTGTTGGTAATTTTGAGTAGTGTTTCGTGGCTATCGACATGCGTGTTTTTGCTTTTATGTGTTGTTTTTATGTTAGTAATTCCTTATTGTACCACGGAGCCAACTATTTCCTGTTTTTGTTGTTTTTTGTTGTAATTGTTGTTGCACTCTTAAAAAAAATTTTTTGGCGATCCCTGCTTTAAAATTTAAAAAAAAGAAATGTCAAAAAATAAATTATTATTTTAGAATTATTGCCAAATAGGTCACAACTTGTTTTATGTTATAGATTTAATTTAATATTTCTTTAAATTTAAGAAACGTCCTGAAACGCAATGAGTTTTTTATACTTGATTAAATGATATTTTATACCAAAACTTAGCTAAATTCAAACTCCTTTAAAAGTATATAGGCACACTTTTAAAATTTTAATTTTTTTTTTCAGTAAAGGCCTGTTTCTAGCTTTCAAGTAAAGCATATTTGTCATACAAAAAACTGAAAAGTAATCAAAAAGAAATTTTTTTTTATCAAAATTACTTAGAAGTTAATCCAGCTCTATAGAAAAAATTTAATAAACGTATTACCTTTTTTCAATAGAAATCAGGAACGGAAGCACTGTGAATGAAAGGAAATATATGCGTCTCGATTATTGTTTCTTTAATTAAAGTTGTGAGAAGTATCTTCTTTGCAGATATATTTTTTTATTTATTTTAGCTATAGTTTGGTGATTGCTTACGAAAATGACGATGTAAATGCATTTAAGGTAGAGATACCAAAGAGTTTATGCAATCCTTGTAAAAGAAAAGTTTAAGCAAACTTAAAAATAATTCAAATCTTGTGCTCGTATAGGAATAGGCCTTAATACTATAAAATATACAGAAATAATCTTATTTGAATAAACATGTGGTTTTTTGGTCATACCTCCCAAACCATACATCCTACAAGGACGATTTATGCACCAAAATGTTTCTAATACATATACCCACAAGACTGCATTCTTAGAAAAAAAATACTTTCTACTAATGCAAAAGTCTTAGTTTTGTACGTCATTTTTTGTGATTTTCTAGTTTTTTTGTTTTTTAGCCATAACTCCTAAACCATACATCACGAAAAGACGATTTAGGCTAATTTCATTAAGATTTCATGTTAATTTCATATGTCCTCTTTTGTGAATTTTTTTATTTAATTTTTTTGCCATAAATTCGCCCTAAAATCCAAAGTACATATCAGACAAGGACGATTCATACATTAAAATGATCACCATAGCATCTTGCTTAAGGCGGGTTACTTCTCTGTCGAAATGCATTTTGCTCTATCTCTTGTAGTTTAGGAGTTGTAAAACACTTTTTGGAGTACAAGTAAGCCAAAAACATGTGGTTTTTTCGTCATAACCCTCAAAACATACATCCGACAAGAAAGATTTATGCAACAAAATGTTTCTAATATATATACCCACAAGACTGAGTTCTTAACAACATATTTTTCTTTCAAGAATCTTAGTTTTCTACGTCATTTTTGGTGATTTTCTAGTTTTTCTATTTGTTTTTTAGCCATAACTCCTAAACCATACATCATAAAAGGACGATTTATGCACCAAAATATTTGTTAACCCGGTATACTTTATATATATATTTTATTTTTTAGAATTATAGTAGTTAGAATATGTCCTAATTAATTTTACATATAATTTTTTCTTGTTTTATAATAATTTATTTCAGTTAATGAATAATGCGCACAAACATAACAAACAGACTTAAAAGAAATACATAATGAATATATTTAAACAAATAAATAATATCGATAACTATGGCGAATAATATTTTTTAAACTTCAATCATTTTTTAAAATACCTCAGATTATATTATGTAAAAATTTTTAATGCATTTCAAAAACTTTCGTGTAATTTAAAGAAGAATGATACATACATACATATATGTAAGTATGTAAGTTAAAAAGGCAAATCCCAGGAACACTTTAATATCAAGACCCCATCAAAACCTCCATATCTATCAGTCCTTCTTTCTCTTCATCCAATGCGGTATATGAGAACTTATTGCCTCGCCCAGTTGGCGATAGATTAAGAGCGCCAATATGGGCAGCACTAAGCGGGCATCTTTGAAGAGATAAACATAGCAAGCGACAACGAAGAGCACCAAATCGGTGGAATAGCTAAGAGCAGAGCGTACTTTTTCATGTGCCTCTTCGGACATTTGATCGGCGCTGCGGACTTCTAACAGCTGACCGTTCGATAAGGAGACTATGAGTTTGGATGTAGGTGCCGGTAAGTCAGTCGAGTTGTCAGTGACTTTTAGATGTCTTTTGCCGAGTACGGGTCCAGGTGATTTTGATTCTCCCCGTACTGCGCTGCGCGTTCGTGAGTTCAGGCGGCGCTTTGTCTGAGCTTCATCCGTAGCTGTCACAGCGGCATTCTGTGTGGTTGTACGATTTGTAGGTGGGCGACTGCTGGAGGCTTCACGCGAACCTGTAGTCGATGGTACACGTTTTTTGATAATGCGTTTTACTTTGACAATGCGCGTGCGTCCACGCGAGTCTGGACGTTCGACATAGGTTTCACTTATGACAGTGGAGGTTGTTGTGGGCGTGTTTGGTGAAGGCGATGACGGTGGTGAGAGCGGTATCGATTTCGTTTGTTGCAACCCACTCACACTAGCCTCACACTCCGACTCACTGGGTGTATCTGGGATAGATTTGACCAGAGCCTTGGGCTGCATATAAGCCAGATTCGATGCTGTTTCGCGTACATGCTTCAATTGACCCCGCTCTGATATGGAGAGTCTCGGTTTTGTGCTCATCTGAGGCGGCTGAAGAGAGTTCAGGTCTGGACGCTTTGTCAAATATTCGTCCTCCATATCCGTTTCGTTATCATCTAACTTCGAACCGCGCTCTTTAGCTGCTCGTTCTCTTGCTTTTTTTAACTCATCTCGGTCGAGGTATAGCGGTGTGTGATATTTGTGCGTGGTACTCACTTCATGCATCAATTCGCTGTAGTGATCCGCTGCCGCTTTTGCCTCCTCCAGCATAATACGTTCTGCCTCAAGACGTTTCCTTTCCTCTTCCTCCTTGCTGCGACGTTTTGTTTCCACCTCTACTGCAATTATCTGATCCTTGATGCTTTGCGATATGTTCTCATTTTCTTCCGTATTCTTCTCCGTTGTGGATTTCTTCTCACGCTTAAAGAATGACTTTATGCCTTTGGCCAAGTCCAAAGACTTCTCATTTCCGCCAGGATTTGGACTCACTGGCGGTGGACTCGCCTCCAATACCATGTTTTCATTGGAGGAACGCTTGAGTATAGGTTTCGGTACAAAGTCAGGACTAGGCAATGGCAAGGGGCGATTAAGTACCACGGCAGATTGCTCGGGTGTTGGTGCACGATAGGGTGTAAAAACACCAGATTCCATATTGCGTGGATGATAGGTGTCTAATTCACGCGGACTGGGTGAGTGGGTGCGCGCTATAAGCTCCATTTTGAACTTTTCAATCGAGTCGGCCTCGGAGGATGCCGTGCTCTCAGTGTAGTCGGAGCCTAGTTCGAAGCTTTCCTCCTGAGCTGTGGCACTGCGTGTGTGTAGCAGATCGCTTAGATCATCGGTATCTCCGCTCTCCTGTCGCTTGGGCTCTCCGAATTTTCCGTTAGAGCGCTGTAGCGGTTTGAGGTTGGCTATGTTCTCGCGTGAACTCCACTTTGATGGTAACTTGAAATCCTGTCCAATATCCGCCGATTGTCGTCGCAGTTCGCTGCGTCGTTCGAAAGATAAGCGCTCTGCTTCAGTCATTGTGCCCAAACGCTTACGCACCGTTGCCGGTTGTACGTTAGGTGGTGCCGCTATTCTGTCTTGTGCTATTTTCAGTTTGCGTGCTTTTTCGGCTTCTTCCAGTTCGACAGCTTCGTAGAATCGAGCCATGGCACGTTCGTAGAGCAGTTCCGTCGAACTCACCGAACGTCGTAGCGGGAAAGAATGCAGATTGGTAAATTCCAATGATGCTAAATCAGGTGAAGATATTGAAATAGGTGGTGGTTGTAGGGCGTCCTCTAGGTCCAATTCGAAGGAATCTTGCTCTGAAAGAATATTTTTATTAGTGTTGTTCTAACTGCGGAGTAACGTTTACTGATTTTGGGCCTAAGGCATAGTATAGTTATAACAAAGTAGGAGCGACAATTTTTGCTGCGGCCAACGTATGTCAAACAAAAGAAAATCAAAACGAGAGCGTGCTTTGGTTGCTATGGCAGCTGATGCAAAATGGAAATATCAAAAATGTTTTGTGTCACACAAAGAAAATCTAATATATAAAAATCTCGTGTCAGGGTGTTTGTTACAGAACTCCTCCGAAACGACTCGACCGATTTTTATGATATTTTGATGTATATTTTGTAGGTATGAAAAAAGGTCGTAAAGTATAATTCACCCTCTTACCCCCAGTGGGCGTGGCACCTTCCTTACAACCCAAATTTGCGATATCGAATAGCTTTGGAGTTTTAGGCCGCACAGCCTCGGAATTCGGTATTCGACCACAATTTACACGTGGCGTTTCTTTGATAACATTTTCAGGAAGTTGAACAAATGGGCGTGGCACTTCCCATACAAATCAAATTTGCGATATCGAATAGCTTTTGAGTTATAGGCCGCACAGCCTCGGAATTCAGTATTCGAACTCAATTTATACATGCAGTTTTACTGATAACTTTGTATGGCGTTGGATTAGGGGTCGTGGCACCTCCAATACAACCTTAATTTGAAAAATGCAACAGCTTTTGAGTTATAGGTCGAACAGCCATGGAATTCAGTATTCAACCACAATTTACATATAATATTTTATTCGCGTTGGGCAACGTGGCCGCGGCAGCAACGCGCCGGGCTTAAGCTTGTATATAAATAAATTTCATGTAAGTTAAAAAAAAATTGTTATTGGAATCGCGTTTTATATTTTCTTTTATCTGACGTTCGTTGACCGCAGCTCGTGAGAAAATAGGTAGTCGTCAAGGCTACCTGATTAATAATTTTACTTTGGTGCTAAGGTACATGCCGCCATTTTTATTTTTTTATTTAAAGAAATTAATATTCCGAAAATGTCATTCGGAAATGAATAAGAATGAAACTTTTGAAAATGTTATTTATTTAAAATGCCAAATTTGGAAACGTCTCTTGATAAATTACAGCACAACTTAAGCACATCACAGCACATTATGTAGATATCTGCAAAAACACTATCAGTATTCATTATTTAACAACAATCGTACCGTTATATGAAAACTGTTTCCAATGCGGCACATGATAGCACACATTGGGCACATTGCAGGACAAATACTCTTATTTTTTTGATACTGAATTTAAAATTGCGGCTCCTACTTTACAAATATCCACTTACTATCTTTATCCTTGACTTTGCTGTTCTTGTCAAAAACGACGAGCATAAATTCGTTGCTCGTATGCACATCGTCGTGTTTGTCCGTGGCGGACAGAGGGCTAGCTGGCGGTGAAGGAGATTTACGCTTTGTTGTTGGTACATTCTGTTGTGCTGTGCTCGTTGATGGCGGAGGTGCGCTGATTTGTATGGTAGGATTAGTCAGGGTTGAAGCGTTATTCCTACCGTTGGTATTACTATTACCATCACCATTATTAGTTCTTCCATTTCCGATAACTTGTTCCGTGCCATTTCTTCTCCCATTTGGGTTATTTTTACCATTTTCAGTGTTGTTCTTATTGCCATTTCTTTCGTTGCCTTTGCTTTGATCATTTTTATATTCTTTACTGTTTTGTTTATCTATTTCTTTTGCATTTGTTGCTTTAACCTCTATTTTAGCACCTCCATTTCCACTAGCAACTTCTGGTGCCGACACGTTTTGGTGGAATATGCCCGAGATGTTGTTGGCCATGCCTACGTTACCTAGAGCAATGGCAATGGCTAGAGCTGGTGCATCTTTTGCTGGACTCAAAGCACCTCCCGAAAACCTTCGCACCTGTTGATTATTTTCTAATTGAACTGGCTCAGTGCTGCGTTCCAAGGCCTTAGTCGATCGCTTTAATTCCGGCGTAGCGCTTTTTCGTGGTGGAGTCACTTTCACGGGGGAAGCTGGACTCACACTACGATTTCGATTCAATGTAGGTACTGCAATTGTCTCGGGTGTTGTGGAGCGTTCCGGTGAAGCCAAGCGTGGTTTGAGTAAAGATTTCAGGAATAATGAACTTTTCTCTGTTGCCATTGGTAGTGGTTGGGGGCTGGACTTAGGTTGCGTTGGCGATCGAGGCGGAGATTTTGCTGGACTGACATTGGGCTTGATGTTAAGCTGAAGATTTAGTTTCGTTGTGGGCGGCGTTGAATCGGCGCTACTTATGGACGAACTTTTTTGCACGTCTTTCTTCAGCACCTGATCCGGGGTTCCGTAGGACATTTCGTTGTGCAGGTCCTCACTGTCTAAGAGTTGTGGGCGTGCCTTACGAGCTACGTTTGGGGAAACACGTTTGATGGCAACAGCAATATCGGTTGCAGCATCTTGCCGTGGTGGCCGTGTCGGTGACAGTGTCTTTCGAAGTGGTGGTACGGGCTGAGATAAATTCTGAGGTTCAGCTACCTTGCTGGCAGATTTCGGTTTAGTAATACCCCGCTTCGGATCAGGTATGAAAAGCACATCCGACTCTTCACTGGGATCACTTAAGCCGTAAGGATTCTCAGCCTTGACGCGAAACTTATACTCGGAACCTTCTATAAGATCATGTAATGTTGTGCTGAGTGATCTGGTGGTGGCAGCTTTAAGCCAGACATTCCAGCCTAAGCGAAAGTATTCGACGATATAGTTGCCAATTTTGCAACCACCATCATCTACTGGTGCTGTCCACGACAAAGTTGCCGACTTGCCGAATGACATATTTAGGCGAACTTTTCCAGGTGTATTGGGTCGTGCTGTTACTGTTACCAAAAACGAACTGACATCCTCACCCAGTCTGTTTGAGGCACGTATGCTATATTCGCCGCGATCTTTACGCTGTATATTGTCAATTTTCAACAGAGAATTTTTGTCGGTGTTAACTATTTCGAAACGACCACCATTTTGTACCACCTCACCCTCATGTAGCCACGTGACAACCGGCAGCGGTTGCCCAGCAATGCCTACCTTCAAACGCACCATTTCGTCGGCCTCTACTATCATACCGTCTTCGTAGGTTCGCGGCAGACGTATCTTCGGTGGCGCGTGTACTAAGAGACGCGCCTTGGTCACCACATGACCAGCTCGATTAGTCGCAGTGCATCTGATTTCACCCTCATCGGTTAGCGCGACCTGGTGTATAATCAGCACACTAGCGTCGTTGTCGTTTACGATTTTCGTTCGTCTACTACTGAAGATCTCGTAGCCGTCCTTGAACCAACTGATCTCTGGCTGCGGTTGACCGAGCATGCGCACCCGAAACTCGATGCGTTCATCTTCGACGGCTTGCACATCCTGTAGTTCATCAATGAAACGTGGTACGCTGATAGCATTGCGTTGCAACGTCACTGTCAGCGGATCGGAGAGTTCGCTTGGTTCGGAACGCCCAACGACATTTTCGGCAAAAGCACGAAATTGGTAACGCCAACCGGGTTCAAGGCCACTGATTGAAACTTCGCAGCTTATAACGGGTATTGGTGTGGCACGCACCCAATGAGGTGAGCCCATGCGACGATGTTCGACCACATATCCGGTTATCGGAGAGCCACCATCGATCTTAGGACGCTCCCAGCTTAGATTGACAACATCAGGTTGCTGATCAGAGAGCGGGATAAGCATTGGTCGGCCCGGAGGTGAGGGACGTTCTGAAAAGTAGAAGAAATGAGAAGAGAAAATAAGTAAATTGTTTCAGAAGAATAATATACATTTTTGATGTAGTAAAAGTAGTACTAGTTACATTAATAGCTATTACATGATTTTTTCTATAATAAAATTTAAAAAATGCATATCCTTCATATATTTCGAAAGTGAATCAAACAATCATCATTTTTCATATACTTTATAATCTTCTACGGTAATTCTTATACAGTGGGGAGCATAAATGGGTACAAGGGCGTCCGCAGAACTTTTTCTAGGGGGGGGCCAAAGGTGTGCTCATATATGAGAATGAACGTGAAATGTTACCTATGTAATTTTATTGTTTGAGATTTTCGGTGAAAATTTTTTGAACACTGCACGTTAATGCACTCCACATATGCAACATACTAATAAAAACAATAGATGCACAACAGACGACAAATAGAAAAAAATCTATTGTTAATCGTTAATCGCTGATCAGGGCTGCTTAAGGGCCATATAGACTGCACAGACTATTTGCGCAAACAAGACTTTTTTTCTCGTCATAGCGACGACCATACACTTCATAGACTTTATTTTTCACATTTTTTCGCAGACTTTTAATTTCTATTAATTTTTTCTTTTCTGCTTTCATTTTTATATATTTTCCTTCACAAAAAGTGATTCACAGCTTATTCTATGCAGTGCATACTTTCAATTTTAGGGCTTTATACATAACAACGAAACTAACAGGAATAGAAAAAATAATATAGTATCATTTAAAAGAACAAGATGTTTAGTTTAATAAATTAACTTAATTTATTGTAAAAGTATATATTAAGTTGGCTTAAAATTAAGAAACCAGAAAATACTGTTTAATTTTATATCACAGCTTATTTTATGCAGTCACTTGTCATTTATAAATTTTTCGTATTAATTAATGATATTTGATATTTTTATTATTTGGTATGATAGCCCTTGTTGTCCACAACAGATCTGAGGTGGTTTGGCATTGATGCGACCAGTTTTTAAGTGATAGTCGGCAAAATATTCGCCCACTTCGTTTTCAATATCTCTTTCAGGTGGTTTTTGTTTGAAATTTGATGTTTTCGGATTTTATTTTCCAATAAAGATCACACATTTTCAATAACATTAAGGCCTGGCGACTGTGCTGGCGGCGTCATCAATTGTGGGCAGTTGTATATTAGCCTGGTTTGCACAATACCCGCTTTGTGCTTTCGATCGTCATCCTGGTAAAATCGGAAATTCAATTTTATACCCAGAACCTTTGCACTCTGCAACAAATTGTTCTTCAGGATCTGTAGGTACTTAGATTTGTCTATTGCTGTTTTAATAAACGGCAACTTCCCAGTACCAGCAGCTGACATTCAGGCCCAAACCATGACGCTGCCACCGCCATGTTTCACGGTTTGTTTTAAGTTTTTTTTGTTGACCTCGGTATTCGGTTTTCGCCACATATAGCACATACCATCTGAACCGAATAAATTGATATTCGATTTATCTGCAAAAATATTTGAATTCCAGTATTCTGGAGCCTTGGACATATGTTCTTTGTCGTAGTTGAGTCTGCATAATCTGTTTTTGGGGATAATAAACGGCTTGTTTCGTGTTACTCGGCCATGAAAGTTCTTTTTGCGCAAGACACGTCGAATAGTTTTAGCACTACTCTGTTTGCTCAGGTCAGTTTGATCTTCAAAAGCCATTTTCGGAGCTGAGAGTCTCGGATTAGCCTTTATCTTCCGTACAATATGACGCTCGTCGGTTGCATTAAAAATTAGGTTTGGTGCTTCTTTGCTCTTATTGTGCAATCGATTCTTATGAACGAAGCGCTAGTTGATTTTTTTGCCCTGTAGAGGAATTGCTATTAACCATTTCAGCCATTTTTCACTCCGAGCTGCTGTTTTTAAAATAGTATATAACCAATTCTCGTTGTTGTAGCGTTGTGCGCGCTCCTATTTTAAATAATCATAGAAGCAGACACTTGAAGCAATAAAATCCGACTAAAAAGCTAACACAAAGCAATTATAGAAATATAACGATGGCATAGCTAACGAAAGTACCGTTAGACAGCGCAGCATTATAGTATCGTAACAGAGAGAAGTGACTGCATAAAATAAGCTGCGAGATGAAATTAAGCAGTATTTTCTGTTCTCTTATTTTTTGAACATCTAAATATATGTATTCACAATTAATGGAAAACCTTTATTTAACTAGACTTTTTGCTCTTTTAAATGACACCATATTATCTTTTGTATTCCTGTTAGTTTCGTTTTTATAAAGCCCTAAAGTTTAAAGTATGCACTGCATAAAATAAGCTGTGAGCCACTGTACGTCTTCACTGTATAAAACTTTCGGTATTATGGCAAGTTTGCGCAAACACAACCAAAACTTAAAATATTTTATAGCAGACATCAGCACAAACCTAAAAACAGCCAAATACACTGTCGAATAGAGTGCGCAAACACTTGTTTGCGCAGACAATCTGTGTAGTCTATTTGGCACTTTATGCAAACGTATTGGAGCGTGTTGTAGCGCTATACAAAATTGCTGTATGACCAATGCGTATAAGTAGTTAACGAAATCGTAACAAAACGTGACAAAACTAAGATTTTTACCACAATATTTAGATATTAGGACTCAGGCTTAGAACTTTTTATTTTTTAAAATTTTTTATGACTATATAACATATACTCATTAAAAATAAATATTTATAAAATTTTTCCAGTCTAGGGGGGGGGAAAGTGCCCCCCCCCTGCACCCCCCTGTGGACGCCTATGAATGGGTACATGTTTGAACTTCTTGCATTCCAAAGCGCATAAAAAGAGCGATAACTAAAGAAATCGAACAGTTTGTTTTTGTTAATTTGTTGTTTAATTTTTATCACAATAGTTTACAACACAAAATGAAAAAGAAATAATTCAAAGAAAAATAAAACAAAATCAACTCATATGTATTCAATTTTGCACTTTTTGAAAACAATAGTACTAGAGTCAGGGGCGTACCGAGGCCATTTTGGTTGGGGGGTATCAATGTATTTCGGCCGACAGGATGCCCTTAAGTCCCGACTTTTTTTTAAATACCATATAGTTGAATTATATAAAGTTACTCATCCGTTTGATAAATACAAATAAATCTTAAGGGGTCTTTTTAATTTGAACGGCTAAGAAAAACACTTTGTAATTATTTTTACTAACAACTTTTTTTAAAGATGAAAAAAGAACTTGTGTGCATCAAAATACATATAATTAAGTATGTTTTGAATTTTTTTTGGTTTGGCCTTTTATCTGCTCTCTTAAGCTTTTCGCAATTTGGACATCATTTTTCGAATCCAAAAAGGTGGCAACGATTTCTCAGCTTTTACTACAGGTAACTGAAATTTTTTCATCTAAAGGATAATACTTGAAACTATACGATTACGTATAATCAGCCAACTAAACTGCATACCTGTTCTTGGCGCCATTTTCAAAACAAAAATTAAAAAATTACCCTATTTTTCTACATTTCTAAAGCTCTAAAAATTCGAGTTTTATGTTTTAATAGATGATTGTAGGTAATAATCTTAGAGATTTTTCAGTAATAAATATAAAGCAAAATAGTTTCAGCTCAAACGGCCTTTTTCGTTAATTATTGGTACCGTTTTAAGAAATCCTGAAATTTTTAACCCACATATAGTAACGCTTTTCAATCTTTCGATCTTTTTCAATTGAAGAAGATCCCTTAAAAGCAGTTTTCTATCGTTCCCTCTGTCAAAGAAAATAAAATAAAAGTATTTCACCATTATCGAATCAGCATTTAAAATTTATTTTCGGTTTTGTTTTAAAAATTCATAGTTTATATGTGTTAAAAAATAAACAGGACTCTCAATTTTTTTTACATTTTTTTAAATTTTTTAAATTAATTAAAATATAGTGTTTAAAAAAAAATACAAACTTAATTTTTAAGTATAACATTTATATATTAATTCTTCTTTTTTGTAAGGTAACCCATTGCTATGCAATATTATCTAAGTTAATGAGATCGACTATGTCCTTTTCCGATGAAAGTATTAATAAGTCATTAAGACGTGAGTCACTTTGCGTGGTTCTTAAATAATTTTTAACTAATTTTAATTTGCTGAACATTCTCTCATTTCCTGAAACAGTAACAGGCACTGTGCACAGCAAACACAACACTTTGTTAACTGCAGGAAGAGATTTTTTATTGCATTCTGAAACATTAGCTGTACCTGATAGAGTTTCTTCGCCTTCGCATAGATCATGGAATACTTGAATACAACAAACAATTTTTTGGTAACAATTTTATTGATTCTAGAATTCGCTTTTGGGTCAAGTTAGTAGAAGATAGAATTAGATTAAAGAGTTTATACAGAGGGTTTATTCTTTCTAAGCAACTGCTTAATTTATCTCGCATCAGTGAGGTTATCTTATCCAATACAAGTTTAAATTCTCTTCTAAAAAAATAGTTCATCGAAAAATAAGCCGTATTAATACGTAAATATGTATTAATTAGGTTATCCGTACCTTCAGAGTCCGAATTTATTTTTTCTAATGATTTAAGAGCACAAGAAATAAATTTCATAGCATTTAAAATATTCAGTTCAACGGCTTCAAGAGATTCAGTCAGGAGTTTCATTTTTACTAGCACATTTTTCATAAAAACAAGACTTATAATAAAGTCCGCAGAAATGAGTTGGTTTGATAGCGAATATGCAGCATTTCGAGTCCACTTGTCAAATTTTTCAGAGCTTTGGGAAATTTCGTTTAGAACATCAACAATGATATAAAGCGATGCTTTTATAATAAATGAATTTTGAATGCAGATTTAAAAATGGTGTTCTTTTTGCCATCATCTCGAGTTTAAAAGTTAAAACGGACCGTTTTTGAATACTCTGACTAAATCTTTCAAATTCGTTATATATTTTTTATTATAATTGTATGTTCAAATTAAAATGTTTAGTCTATGAAGCTACAGATTTTACATCAGAGTTCTTGAGCTAAGAAAATTTCTTTAAATATGTTGGCCGATTTCAATCATCATTAAATTTTTTAATTACAAATGTTGGGTATTTCTGGATAAAAATTTCAATTTCAATAAAAAGGGGAATATGTGTAGCGACTGAGTAAACCTTTGTTCGTTTGAGCTTGTTTTATTTCATTTATTTTTTAAACTTTTTGACAAGGTATTTGTGTGAGGGACTGTTATCATTAAGCTTAATCCAAAAATTTAAGCATTAATCATTATTTTATGATTTTAAAGTTTTTGCTCAGATATAAAATAGTAATCTGATTTTATCTTTTAAATCTTAAATAAAAATCATTAATATTTTTTTGGTCACACAAAAATAGCTAGAAACGGTTGCAACATTTGGACTAAAAATGGTAAATTTTTTCCATTTGGTCCGTTGCTCTTTTTTACATCACTATACATTACTATTTCCGTACTTTTTTGACAGAATTTATACTACTTTTATGAACTTTTTCTGCATTTTGTCACAAAGGAACACTGGATTCGTTTACAACAATTCAACGCTGATACGGCTTAAAATGAGTTGGCCGACTGAAGTTTGTTTAAGGTACGACTGAAAGTGAATTGGCCGACTGAAGATAGTTTAAGGTACGACTTAAAATGAGTTGGCAGACTGAAGTTCGTTTAAGGTACGACTGAAAGTGCATTGGCCGACTGAAGATAGTTTTGGGTATGAATTAAAATGAAATAGCCGACTAAAGTTGGATTTTGTTAGGAAAATGGCAATAAAAGGTACGACTAGCTTTCATGCGTTAATAATTATTTTTTATAAAAATCAATATTTTAAAAAAATTTTGTAAAAAATAACAATTAGGCCGACTCTAAAAAAGTAAGGAGGGTAGTCTACCCCTTGCCCCTGCTAGTAACGCCCCTGACTAGAGTATATTTTCAATATTGGGTCCATAGCCCCTTGTTTTTTATTACCATTTTTTACGATTTGGCATACTTTCAACCAATTTCTGTATTATGTCTTTTGGAATTTTTTGTCACTCCCGCAGCACACGTTGTCACAGATCTTCAAGGTTCGATAGGGCTTTTTGGTACTGCTGCAATCGTCTTTTCAAGACTGACCAAAAATTTTCAATCAATTTAAAATTTTGTCCTGTCAGCCATTCTCTTACAATTTTCGACGTGTGTTTTGGGTCGCCATCCTGTTGAAATATTATTTCTTCTTCAGGATAGAAACTCATCTCAACAAAATCGGGAAGATGGGTCTGCAAAATGTTCAGGCAGACCTCTTTTCTCATTATACCTTCGTTTTTTTGGAGCGTTCCAATATGCTACTATGTGAAGCAATCCGACACCATAACTTTTTCTCCTCCATGCTTCACTGTTTGCTTGGCATGGTGTCTTTGAATCGCATAAAAAGGTCGGCGCCAACAATACTGTTTTTCGTCAGACTGGAAGTGGTAAAATTCCGATTCATCGGACCAGATGACACGTTTCCAGTCGTCAGCAGTCTAATTTTTATGTTCCTTAGCAAACTTTAATCGCGCCTTAACATTTTTTGCTGATAATGCAGGATTGCTTTTTTACAGCTGAGACGTAACCAATGTTGTGCAGTGAACTTCTTGCTGTCCATATGCTAACATTCCTATTCCTTGCTTCAGAAGTATCCTTTGGCGTTAAACACTTGTTTCCTCTTATTTCTGCCATCATGAGACGTGCGTCCGCATCCGTTAAAAGTCTTCGGCGACCTCTAACTTGTACCTTCGGAGCAATATTTCGCCTCTTCTGCAACCTTTTGACATTTTAGCTAATTTGAAGTTATTTGTTGGTTATTCCGTCAATGATACGATACTATCCTCAACGCTTCGAGATAACTTCTTAATTTTTTTTAGTAAGGTGTTATTAAACTGAAATTTGAAATTTTTAAAAAATTTTGTTCACTTCGGTCAAAGATTCCACAGATTAGAAACACAAAAAATATTGGGTTTATGGAAAAACTTTACTCAGAGCATGGTATTTATAATAAGTGCAAAATTGAAAATACAAGTTGTTTTTGTCTTATTTTTATTAGGCTTTGAATTCATTATTTTTTGTTTTATATTCTATACTATTTTGTTAAGAATTAAACAATAAATAAATGGGGAAAAAATTATTCGATTTGCTTTGTTATTGCTCTCTTTATGCGCTTTGAAATGCAAAATGCTCAGACATGTACTAATTTTGCACCCCACTATATATTGAATTTATCATTTAAAGTTTAAAAAAGGGCAGTTTTTAAAATTCTTTTTCTTCATTGTATGTTTTCATTTGATTTACACTCAGATACATACAAATGTGTTTAGAAATCACTCTGCAAACATTTGGAAGGGAGAGATTGGAATATCGATCGCCCAACCGCTCATTTCGTTGATCATTGGAAGAAGGCTTTTTTATAAAGCAGACTCTGTAAAATTCTGAAAACTGATTTATTGAAATATTCTGAAAAAAACAAACTGAAAATATTCATATCAGTACGATTTGCGGTGGTCGATCTTTTTGTTGACCGATTTGACAAAGAATGTCTCCTACAAAACAATTTTTAACGTTCCCTTTAGGCGATTTTTTGCAAATCTTTGCGAAAAATCGCTTTTAAAGATTCAGTTGCTTACAATCGGCAACACCCGGATGGCTACCAAATGAGGTCGATGACGATTGTCTCATCTTCCAAGCGATTCGCTGGCAATTCTGAGACTATTAAAAAGAAAATACTTGTACCCAAACCAATTTTTTTGGAAACGAATAAAAAACAAATATAATGCGAAATAAACGTATGAATTTTTGACAGTATAGCAGTAGACACACTAAACAAAATGATACTCAACTAATTTTGCTGTAAAACTACTGTAGAATTGTTTGACAGGAAAACCACAGCTGAAATTGTTATTCAACAATTTTATTAGTAGAGCCTATATCGTGTATTTAATTTTTTAATTTCTTACAAAATTTTTTCAGAAGCTGTTTATTTTATATTGTGTATTTTGGTAATTAATAATTAAGACGTATACATTTTAGAAATTCTGGCCATGAATGCTAGCAACATCCTTGGGAGAAATGTGCATCAGAGCGATATTGGTAAGTTAATAAATTTTTTAATAAATTTATGTATTCCTGAACGATCTTTGCATTTATCATATAATGAGTAAACTTTGCAAAAATGAAAATATTAATATAATTTTGCTGATATAATATAATTTATAAATTAGCTGATCTTCATGGATTATCGCAAGCTACTGTTGGAAGAATAATTAAAGATATTTCGAGACGCATCGCCTTATTGCTATCACATTTTATTCACTTTCCAAATGGCGATGATATTACTGAAGTTAAAAATCAATTTTACAGTATTGCTGGATTCCCCACAGTAATTGGAGCTATCGACTGTACCCACGTAAGCATAAAGTGTCCGGCAAAAAATGTTGGTATAGAAATGGCGGGTCATTACCTTAATAGGAAAGGATATTATTCTTTGAATGTACAGGTATTTTTTCTAAATATTGTACCAGATTGTGTGCGATGCAAATTGCAGAATTCTCGATATCGTTGCGAGATCCCGTGGTTCAAAACACGATGCTCGAATTTGGAACACCTACCAACTGAAAACTCGCTTAGAAGTAAGCAAATCAGAACACAATGGGATCTTACTTGGCGACGCAGGCTATCCTAACTCAACAATTTTGTTAACTCCAGTTAGAAATCCTTCAACTCCTAAGGAGCAAAGGTAAATTGAAGTGTGTTTCAAATTATTTTTTTTTCATTGAAAGCACTTTTACAAAAATTGCTTTAACTGTACCGTTAAGTCAGTGTAAATCTTTTTAATCTTATTTTTTTCCAAAATGTTGTTTTTGTATTTTCTACAAAAAATTCTAGTCTCAAAAATACATTATGTGTAATAACTACCCCAATGTCTCTTTCCAATCAAAACTTATGGTTAAAAATCTATTTTTGCATACCATTGACTATCTATTGTATAATAACAAAACTAGTTTTTGTATTAAAATTCTCTATCCTTTATGCCCACATTTCCTGAAGTAATTTTTAAATGTTTGCCGTTTTAGATATAACAGAAGCCATATTGTGACTCGAACCAAGATTGAATGCTTAAATGGGCAGCTTATATCTAAGTTTCGATCAATACTTGAAACGCTGAGAGTTGACCTGAACACAGCTAAGAATATAGTTGTAGCTGTAGCCGTACTCCACAATATTGCGAAAGAACGAAATTTTTCATGTAGGTGATTTTCCTATAAAATTATATGCTTTTTTAAATAAGATATTTTTGTTTTAGATTTAGACACTGATTCCACTACAAGCCGAACATTGAACAGCAGTGAGGTTATAGAAGTATCCTCATCGAATTCTGGAAGAGCGTACAGAAGCGCATTTATCAATACTTACTTTTGAATTACATTGGCACTTATCTAATTATAAAGAACACTGAATTTATTTGCTTATAAAAAAACAAGTATTTATTGCAAAATTTATCTATAAAAACAAAAACAAGTCTTTTCTATAGAAACTTAGCTAAAGTAAAGCAAGTCCAGTTTTTTTAATTTATTCTCATAACTGGAAAAAGCACGCACCAAGAAACTCTTCTAATGTATATAAACTAATTAAAAAAGAAGCAGTTATGTTTAAGTTCAATTTTTTTGGTTTAAATTTCATTGAGGCACTATTTATATAAAAAAACAAAAAGTCTATTCTGAAGACATCTCAAAACTACACCATTTACAATTGTAATTCAGAAAAAAACAATTTAAATTCAGAAAAGATATATTGAAATTCAAAATTTTTATTTGAAATTCAGAAAAAATTATTTGCAATTCATAAAACGTGAATTTCAATTGATCTTTCCTAGATTCCAAATATTATTTTCTGAACTCCAAATGGAAACTTTGAACTTTAATTTATCTTCTTTATCTGAAGGCGAATAAGTTCACACTTTAAAACGTGTAGCTCATTTGACTGCTCTTGTTGCCTTTTTAGCAATTCAATTTCAGTCTTAAGTTGCTCCATCTTCATCAAATGAAGCTCGTCCGTTTGTGCTGATTCTTTTGAGATCTGTTGTTGTCTTTCCTTCATTACATCTGTTTTGGTTACGGATTTTTTAAGATTCCGCAATTTCTCCCGCAATCTTTCGCTGCGGATAGGCACGTTGAGCGGCGTACAAGCGGCAACCGCATCATGTGCTACATCATGTGGAACATAGTCAGATGGCGAGCATTCAACTGGGCTACTCGGAGCAATAATCGGCGTAGTTGCAACATTATCGCTGTCTATTAAAATGGTGTCCTCCTCAAAATCAAATTCTAACATGGACTGAATTTGAAGGTCTCCTTCGTCCAATGTTGGAATATTAATAACATTTCCTGTAGCTGTAGTCGCCTTCCTTTCATCCGCCACTGCTCTTTTAGCACCCTGTTTCATCCTCATCCACTGCTGTTTCAACCGTGGTACGTTCCGATTATAGCCAGAGGCCAACATGTCCACTCTAATGGCGTTCCAAGCAGCTATCTTTTTGCTGATAATTTTTAAGTCGTTAGTTTTACTCTCAACTATATTTATGTGAGCACGCATTAGCTCCCGCAAACATTCCTTTTCAGCATTGCTCCAGTTGTGTTCACGCCTTCTTACCTACGATTTATGTTGTTTAAATTTAATAAATAGTTAATAAAATTGTGTATTTCTTATATTTACCGCTTCTGCCATATTTTCAAATTGTTTTTCTTCTAGCGATGTGTATTTGGAAAGTTGGGCAATCGATTTTTCTCTACAATAAACCACCAGAGTTGCCATTCTGATCTTAAGAAGTCACTACTACGTAGAAGCATGTACTAAACTGACTATGATAATTGAATAAATAAAGTAGGCTTTCTTTTTTTAGTTAATTGCTAACTAAAGTCGACTTTAAGGTGGGACTATGATTACGCGCCAATGATTCTATTTTTCGGTTCAGAACGCCATAAGGTCGCCAGTAGGCCCTACGGAAACCATAAAGACGATACCTGAGAAGTTGGTTGTGCTCCAGACAGTTCATAAAGGTATGATAAAAGTTAAGTTTCCAACAATTGTATAAAAGCAGAAATAATTTGAGGAAAAACCGTATTGATATCAAGTCCGTTTGCAATATTCTAAAGCATTATTTCTTAAATTTGAAGAGATATAAGTTATAATACTTGGATATTTCATAGAAATACATGTAAGTTTTTCTTTTTTTGTACACCACAAGTGATTTATTTTAAAAAAGCTTTTCTTATATTTCTATATAAAATACTTTAAAATTACTTACAAAGCGAACGATTCTTAATGAAGTAAATTAAGCGATGATTATTTAACAACTGCTATGGTCGAATGGATAAGCTGATGGACTTACACTCGCGCGGCTGAGGTTCAAGTCTCCGAACAGTGGTAATTTTTCAATTTAATTTTATGTTAATAATAATAATGTTTCCAGTTTTTCTCCAGTATAAAAATAATAATTCTCAAAGGATGCTTTTTAAAATCTTAAAAAATTGTTGTCTTTTTTTGTAAAAATTCCAAAATTCAAAAATTTCTTATTTTCAAAGAAATAGTTTCTCTTAGTTATAGCCGATGATTAATAAACAGTATAAAATTTCTTATTTTTAATTTATAATAGTTATGATAATTTTCCTAAACTATTTCACACTTCTGGTGTCAATTTAACAAAAAATATATACTTCATTTCTAGAAAATTAGCTATGGCGCCAAATTAAGCCCGATTTTCTAACTGTTGGGTGCTATTTTTCTAGATTTTCTGGAAATTTTTTTCTGAGTGTACGATCTCCAAAGCTTTAAAAAGCGTAGAGCATATCGCAATGGGTTGGCAGCTTGCAGGGTTAGTGGCATAGCCATTCTTATGTACTGGCTGAACATTTGCGACCTTCCCTTCCAACTAGATGGAAATACTCCGGGCGTTATCAGATGAAGAAATTCTTGCATTGCAGAAGATCTATGCTATTGCTATCCGAAAGAGTGGAATTTTGTAAAAAACAATCCAGCCAATAAGTTCGCTTTATCAGTAAAGATTTGGTCATCTTTTAAAAGAGTTGAAATCGATGACATTGCCTGATTCTTTACTCTTTTAACAAATGCCTACTTTTGCTCACTTTGGGGCAGAGAATACATTTTCTCGAATGCAAGTTTCGTGCAGAAACTTTTCGTCTTTCAAAATTGTATAACAGTGATTCCTTGCCTCGATGCGAAGTCTTTTGTTATCATTAGTATTCTTGTGGGAACGCCAATTTTGAAAGGCTCATTAGACCATGAGTGATCTCTTAGTTTAATATTTCTCATTTTATTGGAAATGAAACCATGCAGTCCTCTTCGAAAGTTATAACAGGAATACTTAAGGAGGGGGTAAAGTTTTAAAACGGTTTTTTATTTAGTTGTTTCTGAATGTAAAACAACAACTCGTCGAGAGTATTGTGTTAAAATTTCAAGTGAATCGGAGCAAAACTAACGAAGATACAGCGTTTCAAGCCGGCCCTCATACTGGAATGTTCGAGTGTTAAAACTTTAAAGCGATTTTCTCACAAGTCGTGTTTTCAAAGTCGGTGAACACTCTCCAGCCAAAACGGCTGAACCGATCATTTTGAAATTCGGTACACTCATTCACAACTAAATTCATGAGGCTGTCTAGTTTTTATTTTTTATTTGCTTATTTTTCATTTTACAGTAAGAAATATGTCGGTTTTTTGGACAAAAATCGATTTTTTGACTTTCAAGTGCTGCCAAAAATCTAAAACAATTAAAAAAAGCTCGACAGCGTTACCTCGAGAATTTTGTTAGCTTCTCAAAACATCTTCATTTTTTTAATTCAGTTGATCCGATGATGGAAGAGCTTCCGTAAACGGCCGCCATTTTGTTAATTCTTGACATTTTTCAATATAATTGTTACTAGATATTCTTCAAATGCTTTAGTATACTCTCATCAATTTAAGTTACTTCCACTAATAGTAGCGCGTCAAAAAATTCGTAAAAATGGAAATTTTTTAGGCCGAATTAACCTTACCACCCCCTTAAATAAATTTACAATGATATTTCTACATTTGGATATACATTGCAAAGGTCACGTTATTTATTTTTAATGCAGAACTTATATTTTTTATGTTAAAGTAATAATTTCTGTAACCCAAAAAGTAATCGAGTTTTCTGCAATAATTAATTCATTGCCTGTAATTTATCAGTCCTCAAAAATTTTGCCGCCCCTAACTAAAAAATCTAGTACTGAATTTATTAAGTATATTTTTCGTTCTTATGGCAACTATATTTACATTTCTTGCAAGGAAAAAGAAAAAAAAAAATACGAAATAACGATCCGGCAAAGTATGTATAAGAAATTATTTTGTACAAAGTTGATATGTTTTAGTAAGTTCACTTCAAAACCTGATTGAAAAATCACTACAATCTCGAAATTTCTCGATTGGTGGGTAGGGAGAGGGAGGTTGGGTGCTCAAAGGATAAAAAATTATTAAACAAAATTGAGTTTTTAATGCTATCAAAACTATTCAATTGTATGGAAAAAATAGACGTTTGAATGAAATAGAACAACAAATTTTGTGTCAAACTGAAACTGTTTTTGCGTGAAAAGAAAATTCATATTAAAAAGTGTAAAATTGCGATTTACGGTTTTTATTATTTTTACAACAAAAACAATTTTTGCGCAATATTTTGGACCTATTTTTAAAAAAAAAAAGAATTAAAGTATAAAAGCTTAGCTGACGGTACTGCTGCAATATTTTTTTAATAACTTTGATTAAACTTTTAGACATAACAAGATTGAATGAAATGTATTAAAAAACAACGAAGATACATGCATCGAAAGTCAAACTTTGAATCTGGAATAGTTTTTTGGCTAGGTTCATTGTACTAGGCTTTTCTATAGTTTTGAGGATATGAGAATGTTATTGGTGTAAAACAAAAGGAAAATATTTTTACTTTATTTGTACAGCGCAAAAAGAACCCCGTAGTTCGGTGGTCCTACTACTGGCTATGAGGGTATTCATATACCCTTAGTGGTAGGGGCATGCCCTTCGCCTTTTTATACGTCCTTTAGACACATTGATGTCATTGCCAAGGGCGAACGGATCAAACGTGCATTGCCATGGGTCTAACAACTTTCCTGTCCTATTAGGCCATACCTGTAGAGGCTTGAGAAGTGGCATGTACAAAGAGATATGCTGCCACCAGCCAAACTACAGGGAATTTCGAAAAAATATTCAAAGTTAAGATTTTTTTAAAGTTTTATTAAAGATTCAAAATATTCTTTAAGTAATCTAAAAAACCTCTCAGTTGTTAGCTTTTCAAAAATTAGCTTTTCAATCTAAACCTAAAGCTTCTTTAACCTTTATCGGTTCTTTGTGTAAATTTTACTCACTTTTCAACTTCAAGTTGATATTTCTTTAATCATCAAATCGAGCTAGGATTTTGGTTCAATGCCAAAATCGTATGCAAAATAGGTGTCACTGCTACACTATGGAAACAATTTCCTTAATAGGTTCTTGTGTGTAAAATTTACACACCATAATCTTGGCGCGCCTATGTCACTGTTCTTCTGCTTTGATGTTAATTTTTCTTTCAATATTTCCACAATTTTTATTTTTTTATCTAGCTGAAACCCGGTGCGTTCGATCAAAACCGTCTTATATATAGAAGTTCCATTGATTTGTGGGTGGTAAAGTGAGTGTGGCAACATTTATATATATAATTCACTATTAAGATTTGTAGAACTCAGGAATTGGCATGATTACGAAAAAGTAGGAGTAGATACAGTGCAACCACGCCTAATTTTGTACAGTTGCCGATAGTAACCATCTTAACAAAATTTTAGTTTTTTTCGATCAATACCGTCCGATAAATAGCATTTTTTATGGTTTGTGGGTCGCATGGGCGGTACCACGCCTTCTTGTTCAATCGACACCAAACTTTCCACGAGCACTCGCAAGATGTTGTTCAATTTCCCTGAAATTTTCATAGAGATAGGTTCAGCGGCTTTTGAGTCTAAACGTGATATACATTCATACATACATACCCACATACATGGGCTTCCGAAGGGAAGACGATGGGGGGAACTTGCCCTCCCCTAAGCAGTAAAATTTTTTGTATGTCTTCATATTAAATCAAAAAAATCGTAAGTTTATATTAAAAAATTTTAAGAGAGAAGCAAAAAACTTTCTAAATTGAAAGTTGCGCTTAAGGGCATTAAGAACTTTGTTAAAAAAAATGTCGTTTTTAGTTGTAGAAGTGTACAATTTTGCACAGCATGTATTTTGATGAGGTGCATCATAATCAATCAAAAAGTCGATTTTAAATTTTTTGTAACTTTCGGCTTTTTCTATTTCATATGACGATATGTTCATCACGTATTTAATATATTTTGAAGAGAATACAAAAATGATGGTTAATTTATAAATAAAGCTGAGCTAAACCATTAATTTTTAAATAGTATGTTGTAGCTTTTGCTGTAAGTCCGGGTTAAAAAATTTTTCATCTTAAGAATACGTATTGAAAAGTGTCTGTGTAAAAAGGTAAATAAAATGGTATCGTAACTTATTAGGCCGTGCTCATATTACGCGTTTTTGTTGCTATTGCGACACCGTTCTCACTTTTTTTCGCAACCGCGGCTGAAAAATACTGATTATTGTATGTATTTGAATACATTTATTTATTTAATATTCAGTATTTTTCATCCACGTCTGGGAAAAAATAAATAAGAGCGGTGTCGCAATCGCGATAAAAACGCGTAAGATGAACATGGCCTAATAAATTACGATACCATTATATTTACCCTTGTTTTACAGACACTTTTCAATATGTATTTTTATATTAAAAATTCTTTTTCCACGAATTTTATTCGTTATTTTCAGCCACGAATAGAATTCGTAGAATGGAGGTTTTTTGGTATACATTTCAAATATTTTAATCGTATTCGTACAAAAATAAATGTATGTATATTATACGAATACGTTTACGAATAATACTAATACCTAGTTACGAAAAAACCTTCTGTTCAGCTGGGTTTTGAACCGCGGTTCCTTAGCTTATGGGACACGTACTCTTCCAGTAGGCTACGGCCACCTTGCAATCACACATTTCCTTATATTCGGGAATTGTCCGACAAACCAGTCTGAACGATTTCAGTTGCAAATTTTTTAAACTCAACTAAAACTTCGTACCTTCTACGTACGAATGATAAGCACGGCCAACCTACGAATGAATTTTTTAATAAATACTACGAATGTAATGAAAGACATTACGTAGTTATTCCTACGAGAAATTGACAAATGTTAAGGAATGATATCCCTTATAAGTCGAAGATCATTCTTCGTAGCAACAGATAGCAAGGGGAATTTGATTCAATAACGGATATAAACTTTGAGGATAAGCAAATTTATGTGTTAAAGTCATTGTAAACAAGTAGAAGACAAATTACATAAATTTAATAAAAAAATTAATGTATTCCAAAAAATGGGCTTGTTTTTCTATCATAAAGATGATCAAATTTGAATTTTTTTTAAATTGTTCCTAAACTTAATAAAATGACAAACAATCCTGCATTTAAATTTAAGAAAGTTGCAGCTATCAAGGCGAGAGCAAAGCATTTTATTCAAAAGACAAAGAAAAATTTACGTTATTTAATAAAGTGGGCCAATTTCAGAGCAAGGACTAATTTTTTGAAAAAATCTTATATCGTATTAAGCAAACGATTTTACATAAGAATTTGTTACAGTCAAAAGTTTTTATGACATAAATGTAAATAGGAAACTCGATTTGAAACAACCATTTTATGGTTGTACTTATACATACTTCTTAACATTCTTCTTATTTAGCGGCGCCCACCCAGTTTGAGAATTTTCTGAACTTTTTTCGAGTCACGTGCTTATATTTAACTAGGATTAAGAAATAAGCCTTGCAGGGAGGTTCTGGTATATGTTATGAAAATGTATGAATCCCAAAACAAATCTAATAAACATGTACATCTTTATTTATTTATTCATACGTTTTGAATTAAAAAAATTAGTTTTTTAAATCATTCAGATAATAGGTATGTTGTCGTACTCGATTGTAGTAACTTGCAAGCTGCTAAAACTGAATCATGTTGGAAAAAGAAATAAGTAGATTGGTGTCAATGAGGCGTGAGATCCGGTGAAAAATATCTTCCCTAGCATGCGGGAACATTTTTAGAATAGCGACAACTAAAATTTTTAATTTTTGCGAATGAATTGGGTGTTGACCTTCTAAATCCAAATCTGAAAAATTTCAGTCCGCTCGAAATTGATTTAGGAATTAAAGGTTTCCAATGTTAAAAAATGGCCTAAAAATTTAGTTTGTGTTTTTCAGGTTTCCAACAAAAAAATATCTATCTATATATATAAAAATAAAACGGTCCATCTATGAAATGCCATCACGGGCGAACGGCTGAACCGATTAGGCTGATTTTTTTTTTATTCAATTCGAAATTTTTAGTAGATGGTTTATATAGAAAAAAAACTTAATTCGACAAAGGGGCATGGTACCTCCCATACAAATCGCAGATTAAAAAACCGATATTTCTGCTCCTATTATAGGTGTTTGAACAAAATTTGGTACATCCGTTTAATGTATGCGTTCCAAGCTTTACTCCAAATATGGGCGGGATTGGACAAAGGGGCGTGGTACCTCCCATACAAATCTATATAAATAAAAATCAAATGTCGTTCGTTGGTAATTGCATCAGTTGAGAACGGCTGAACCGATTTGGATAATTTTTTTTTTTAAATGTTCGTAATAGTCCAACTTAGGTTTTTACGGAAAGAAAAATTGACCACGCCCACTTTGCACCCACTTTTTTTGATTTATCTAAAATCGGAAAACGGCTGGACCGATTTGGATAATTTTTTTTTTAATGTTCATAGTAATCCAATTTAAGTTTTGTCGGAAAGAAAAATTGACCACGCCCACTTTTGCGCCCACTTTTTTCAATTTATCTAAAATCGGAAAACGGCTGGACCGATTTGGATAATTTTTTTTTCAAATGTTCGTAGTAATCCAATTTAAGTGTTTGCTGAAAGAAAAATTGACCACGCCCACTTTTGCGCCCACTGTTTTGATATCTATATAAATAAAAATCAAATGTCGTTCGTTGGTAATTGCATCAGTTGAGAACGGCTGGACCGATTTGGATATTTTTTTAAAATGTTCGTAATAGTCCAACTTAGGTTTTTACGGAAAGAAAAATTGACCACGCCCACTTTTACGCCCACTTTTTTATTTATCTAAAATCGGAAAACGCCTACACCGATTTGCCTAATTTATTTTTTAAAAATGTTCGTAGTAATCCATTTTAAGTTTTTACTGAAGAAAAATTGACCACTCCCACTTTTACACCCACTTTTTTATATATACCTAAAATCGCAGAACGCCTGCGCCAATTTGGCTAACTTTTTTAAAATGTTTGTAATAGTCTACAAACGTTTTTTACAGAAAGAAAAAATGGGCGTTGGACAAGGGGGCGTGGCACTCTCATACAACCCAAATTTGCGATATCGAATAGCTTTTTAGTTACGGACCGCACAGGCTCGGAATTTAATATTCGAACTCAATTTACACATTAAGTTTAACTGATAACATTTTATGGTGTTGGACAAGGGGGCGTGGCACCTCCCATACAACCCAAATTTGAGATATCGAATAGCTTTTGAGTTATAGTTCGCACAGCCATGGAATTGGGTTTTCGACCACAATTTACACGTGCCGTTTTACTGATAAAATTTTATGGGCGTTGGGAAAGGGAGCGTGGCACCTCCCTTAAAACCCACATTTAATATTTTGAATAGTTTTTGCGTTATAATTCACACAGCCCCGGAATTCAGTATTCGACGACAATTTACACGTGCTGTTTTACTGATAACATTTTATGGGCGTTGTACAAGGGGCGTGGCTCCTCCCTTGCAACCAGAATTTGCGATATCGAATAGCTTTGGAGTTATAGACCTCCACAGCCTCGGTATTCGAGCACAATTTGCAAATGTCGTTTTACTGATAACATTTTATGGACGTATGGTGTGGCAACCTCCCATAATTTGCGATATCGAATAGCTTTTCAGTTACAGCTCGCACAGCCTCGGAATTCGGTATTCTACCACAATTTACACACGCCATTCAGGGGGCGTGGCACCTCCCATACAAACCAAATATGCGATTTGCGATATCGGATAGCTTTGAAGTTATAGCCTAAGAATTCATTATTCTACCACGATTAACACATGCCGTTTCACTAATCAAATTTTATGGGAGTTAAACAAAGGGGCGTGGCACCTCTCATTCAACCTAAATTTAGATCAACCCAATGCAGGTTCACTGATAACATTTTATGGGCGTTTGAATAGGGAGAGTGGCAGCAACGCGCCGGGTTTCAGCTAGTACTATTATATAAAAGGAGACTCACGAAATTGATCCAGAATAAGCTCGGTAACCGCTGAACCGATTTTGATAATTCTTTTTTTATTCGATTCCTATGATAATATAGATTGTTATAGCTTACCAAGTTTTTCGAAAAATTTCTTTTTTTAATTATTACAAAATCACGCATTTTATTTGATGCCTTCATTCAACCAGCAGCACAATATAACAGCAAACAAAGCTTTTCTCTCTTTGTCGAGAGAGCTTCTCTCAATATAACACGACAGCCATGTTGTGTAGTTGAGCTGAATTCACTGATAACCTTCAGCATGTTTTTGTGTGAATTTAAAATAATATTAATCAAGTTGAGAGCGTGCAGAAATTTTTTTCTCTGAGCGAAAACTTCATATAAAAAAAATTGCAAAACATGCTGAAGGTGATCAGTGAATCCAGCTTTAAGGCCCAGTTATAATAGACGTAATGTAAAGTAACGTAATGTTGTTAACTGTCATCGTGACGGGACGTAATGTAAGAAAACGTTGTAGCAATTATAATAGGCAGTAGCCAGGCAGTTGTTTGTCGTAAATAATTGCACGTTCCTGTACAAATACAATTAAATCTTCGTCATCTATATCTGTGGATACATAAAACTATCACATTAATAACGAAAACTCAACAAAAAGCGTAGTTCAACAATATAAAATAGCGCAATAATCGAATTTAACCTCAAGTTTAGTTGTTCTTTGAACAGACGTAATGTAAAGTAACGTAGAAATCGAAATCCAACGGATCTTTACGACCCGTTCCATAACGTTACTTCTATTATAATCACTTGTATAAGAAAAGTATTGATTGAAACAGTAAGTAACAGAACACACTGCTGTAGTGGCATTTCACTACATTACGTTACGTCTATTATAACTGGGCCTTTACTTTCATTGAGATTCTTGCTTTCATACATTGTTGATTAATTGTCTTTGCAAATGTTTTGAGGGGAGTTGCCAGAATTTAGTTATAAGCATTAAGTATGTTTTGCAGCCTTGCCAGCCAGCTTTTCCACACTTGAGATTGTGTTAGTCTATCTATACAAATATATAAAAGCGTTGTAACACTGCACAGATGTTTGACAATTACGCAAGAACCACTCAACCGACTAACACGATATAGGTATCAAACGATTTGTTATTTCAACTTAGTCGTAATATGCTATGTTAGATTTGCCACGTCTACTTTCCATGCCCACTTTTTGCAAAAAATGCTATATTTCAGACGATTTTGGTCGTATGAGACTAGCATTTGGTAATCTACGTTGTATGGTTACTTTCGCTGCCTTTACTAAAAATGGGCATGACCCACTTTAGTTAAGTCTACTTTTCGGGCTCAATTGAGCTGAAATTCTGCCATTCTATTGTTTCGAGTATGAGATGGTTTAAGTAAAATATTTTGCCACACCCCCTGGTTCTGATCGTCATGCATTGACGATTCAAACGGAAACGTCTAGCATGTGTTTTGTTCGAAGGTCAATTTACACATTTACAAATTCACAAAACGATCACAAAAAATTCTTTGAATTGGGTCAGGACAAATTCTACAATAACTATAACGTTAACTGTGAATATATAGATAAGGAAAAAGATTAAAACATAGATTTATGTATATAACTTTGGAATAGTTTGAAATATTTGAAATATTTTTCACAGAATTATTTTTTAAGCTATATTTGAAAATGTTTTTCACATAAATTAGTTTTTAAGTTGTGGAACATTGCAAAAACAATAACAAAAGCATTTTAGGCAAATTATTTTTCATCAAAAAATCATAGAACGGATAGGTGGCCAATGATTTTTAATGATAGACGCTGTTTGTGTCAAAGAGATTAATTTTTGCAGATAAATTATGTTATATGAAAGAATTAGAAAAATAGAAATTAAAAAAAATTTATATTAAAAATTAATATGTACAACAAAAGTAACTCTTGGCTTATTTTTGAGTACAAGTTGGATATTTAGAGGTTCTTTGAAAACAACATAAAACATTGTATTGGCGAGGTAACAGTAAACCTTTTCTCATTTTCCCAATTTGGTTAATTGAACTTTCAAGCAAAGAAAATTTGATGAAAATCGATTTGAAAATGGCGGAAATGTTTGCTTGCTAAGTCAAAACATGAAATTTCAATCGTTTTTCTCATTCTGAGGCTTAAGAAAATGAATTATACTGAGAAAATCTATAGTTTAAAGATATCGCAATGATGTCATAATAACAGGCTTTTTAAGACATACCTTATATCCGTACAAAATATTTCCGAAAAGAAAAGATTTTAATTTTTACCGTTAATTTTATAAATAAACGACTGTCCATACAAAAATGCATTGTTGTGCATTGACAAAGTCTATAGTTTTTGAGATATCGCCATAGTTGGATGTCATTATAACGGTCTTTTTTTTAAATTTAAGAATATATTTATTTTCAGAATATATGTAAAAAATTACAAAAAAAAAGAAAGCCAGGTAAATTTATGTCATCAAAACATTTACAGTTTAAATAAAATATTCAAATTAAATAAAGTAATTTTTTAATATTTACAACATTTTTACATAATCAAACAAAACAAACACAATAATTTTTGTATTTAGAATTTGATTCAATATAAATAAATAATTAAATTTTAAGATTTAAAATTTTTACATGGTATTTAATATTTTTATCGCAGGCGAAGCAGCGGGTATTTGCTAGTTGTTTAATATTAGGAAATTTTTGTATTCTTATTTTAAAAGTTGAAAACTTGGGGTCTAATAGTCATTAATTCGATTTAATTTAAGGATATAGGCCTCACGTTATTAAGTTTATTAAACTATTTAGATTATTTGCTTTAGCAAAAAATTACTGAAATGTGTTTCATAAAAAAAATTAAATAAAATTTTTAATTATGATACGAGACATGATACGAGAAAGATTTTTACACGATCTTTAAAATATCTTAGATTTTCTTATGTGTAAAAGAGTGTGTCAACAAGTGTAGTGTGCGTATCATGTTTACCAAAATCGTAGTAAATAGTATTATATAGGTTACATTTTGTTTATGTGCATTCTGGATTCCTTTATGCCTACTCCCCCTCTAGAACAAATCCTGCGGACGCCAATGCCCACATACATCCACTTATATATATGAAGATTTTTTACTCGATTAATCGATTTGAAAATTTTTTAAAATGGAATAAAACAATAAATAATTAATTACTTTTAACGAGAAGATTGCATGCATTTCATTCATCGATGAAAATATTGCTCCTGAAAAAGTGTGTAAAATTTACACACAAGGAACCTATTCGTTTCTAGAAACAAGGGACCGATGAAGGTTAAATCCGTTCAAATCAAATGATTTCAGTCACATTTCAATCAAAATTATAGAAAACATTTTTTAAATATTTACGCTCTCGTGAAAGTGTTTTTTTATTTATTTATGCTTGTTTTTTTTTTTTAATTTTGACGTTATCTTTTAGCATGTTTTGCATGTTTCGTTAGGTTTTAAAGCCGTTTTTACTCTATATTTTTGACACTCTGTTGACGTTTACTCTTTTTCATACATTCGCAAAAAACGATTTTCTTGATACTGCATTCTTTTCAATATTTTCTTTTAGTTTAATGACTGAGTAGCTGTTACACATGCAGAGAAAAACGGCATAGTAATGGGAATATAGCTCAGACAAAAAGAAAAGAAAAATATATTTTGTACGAGTTCATTCAATAGCCAAACGAGCGGCCAACCAACCACCAACCACTTGAGTATAAATTTATCTAAAAATAACATAAATTCTAGCGCTCCCACTGTCTGGCTACACTAAAGGCTGTCTCCCACTTTTTCGATGTTATAATTTTTGTAGATACGTAAAATTTTCTGCAGAACACTTAAAAAAATTTAACTTTATTTGAAAATACCTGCGGATTTCCAGTGTACATTCTTTTTTGGTTTTCCACTTTGGTTCTGTTGTTGATATTTTCCGTTTTGGTTGCCCATTTTAAACAAAAAATACAAAATTTCACTGATCTTAAAATATATATATATATCTAGAGAATTTTCACTCGCTTCACACTTATTTTTGTAAATTTCTACATTCACTAAAAATTTCCCGTTTTCAATTCGTTGGATTGCACTTATTTTCGTTTGATATTTATAAATATTTTACATCAGCTGCATACAAATTTATGCACTTGATTTGTTCACTGATTTTTGTGAGTAAATTTCAATGGATATTCACAGTTTTCCTCCCTCAGGATTATCCGAAGCCATTATATTTTTTTTTCACTTTTATCTAACGTTACGCGTACATCACCGCATTCATATCCGTAGTGTCTGGGATAAGCTTTTGAGGAAAATTGCTAGAAAATCAGAAAATCGAATGAGATCGTGCAATTGTGCCAACAGCAGAAAGTTAAAAATACTTCGTCAAGTTGAGTATTCGTTGAGTTATTATATTTAAGTTGAGAAAATAGCGTGTCTGAGAGCGGAGGAAAATAGACCGGAAAATAAATCATCGAGATTTAATCGAGATGGGAAGAGCCGTAAAGCATCAAAACAAACGATTCGAAGAAAATAAAACATTAAGAATTGCCGATAGTCAGTACCGCTGCGATCAAGTGGTTGACTGTGCTGAAGAGCTAAAGTCAATGGCAGACTTATCGATTTTTATAGTCAAAAAATCAGAAAAATTTACTTTTACACCTTCTCTTCAAAGTAGACGTGTAAGGTGGGGTACACATTAGCGATCATGAGTGACACTCATGCTAAAATTCTCTCTTTTTATGTGAGTTCGCGTGTGTGGCTTTTCGTTATTCAACAGTCAACAACAGAAATTATTGTGGTTGAATTTTTGAGTGTCACTCAATAGTGTTAATGTGTACCCCACTTAACAGTGTTTTTTTCACTGTTAAGCGAGGTTAATCAAGTATCGTGCAGCAATTGAATTTTTATTTTTGATATGCCAAAAGAAATTCATGAAAAAGCATTGTGAGATCGTTATCTTGTACTGTTTTTTCTCAAAAAAAAACTTTGTCCTTGCGGGAGAGGAAGACATCCTTCTATTTTGAAAATTTTTTGGTTGATCTTGACAGCCCCATGCAGGGGCGTAACTAGCGGGGGGTAAGGGGGTAGACTACCCGCCTTACTTTTTTAAAGTCGGCCTAATTGTTATTTTTTACTAAAATTTTTTAATATATTGATTTTTATAAACAATAATTATGATAAAATATCGTACAAATATAAAACAATAATTATGATATAGCAATAAAAGGTACGACTGGCTTTGATGAGTCGTACCTTTTATTGCCATTTTCATAAAAAAAACCAACTTTAGTCGGCTATTTCATTTTAATTCATACCCAAAACTATCTTCAGTTGGCCAATTCACTTTCAGTCGTACTTTAAAAAAACTTCAGACAGCCAACTCATTCTAAGTCGTATCAGCGTTGAATTGTTGCAAACGAATCCAGTGTTCCTTTGTGACAAAATGCAGAAAAAGTTCAGAAAAGTAGTACAAATTTTGTTAAAAAAGTACGGAAATAGTAATGCATAGTAATGTAAAAGAGAGCAGTGGACCAAATGGAAAAAATGGACAATTTTTAGTCTAATTGTGCAACCGCGTCCTTGACCATAATAAAAACCGAAAATGATATTTTTGTTTGACCAAAAAAATATTAATGATTTTTATTAAAGATTTAAAAGATAAAATCAGATTACTATTTTTATATCTGCCAAAAATTTAAAATTCATAAAATAATGATTAATGCTTAAATTTTAGGATATAGCTTAAGGATAACAGTCCCTGTTACAAATACCTTGTCAAAAAGTTTAAAAAAGAAGTGGAATAAAACAAGCCCAAACGAGCAAAGGCTTACTCAGTCGCCACACATATTCCCCTTTTAGCAACCTAATTAATACATTTTTGTAGAACTATCTGAGATTGAAGTTTTTATCCTTCACCCTTCAACCCTTGTAATAAAAAATTTAATAACGATTGAAATTGGCCAACATATTTAACGAAATTTTCTTAGCTCAAGAACTCTGATGTAAAATCCCTAATTTCATAGACTAAACATTTTAATTTGAATACAATTATAATAAAAAAATATATAATGAATTTGAAAGATTTAGTCAGAGTATTGAAAAAAGGTCCGTTTTAACTTTTATACTCGAGATGATGGCAAAAAGAACACCATTTTTAAATCTGCATTCTAAATTCATTTATTATAAAAGCATCGCTTTATGTCATTGTTGATGTTCTAAACGAAATTTCCCAAAGCTCTGAAAAATTTGACAAGTGGACTCGAAATACTGCATATTCGCTATCAAACCAATTCATTTCTGTGGACTTTATTATAAGTCGAGTTTTTATGAAAAATGTGTTAAAAATAAAACTCCTGACTGAATCTCTTGAAGCCGTTGAACTGAATATTCTCAATGCTATAAAATTTATTTCATGTGCACTTAAATCATTAGAAAAAATAAATTCGGACTCTGAAGGTACGGATAACCTAATTGGTAGTGCTGTTACATTGTTAAAATCTTTTAATGTTGATGCTGAAAAGGAATTCTCAATTCGCCATAGTCGTCGTCTTGCGCCGAAACGTTTAGATGATAATAATGCCAACTTCTATTGGATAAGATAACGTCACTTTCCGCTTCGTGCAAATTCAATGTATTTTCCGGCCTTGGAGCAGTTGATAATGGAAGTACACGCCAATGGCTTATATGACCATTGAATCCAAATGAATTTCTAGAATATGGTTGTTATTGGCAGTGTTACTTTTCAGGACTGGAGTAAGCCGCTGTTCAATAGTGGTCCCTTGAAGTTTGAGGATTTGCAGTGGGCTTGGGCTTGCTTTTTAACCTCTATTTGTATAAGTGTAATAATATTTATTCTAGAGTTCATGTATGCCAAGTACCGGAAGAGACGAATTCTCTCGCAACTGTTATGAAATTTTCACAAATATATTGTCTCATGACAAATAAAATATCTTATTAAAGTATACTTCTAACGCAGTTCCAAAGTATCTTAATTTTGTCCCAAACTTTTCTAAATTAACAAGGAAAAGGTGTTCTATGCTCATTTCGTAAAAAAAAATTTAGTCCTCGAATTTAGTAGTACCTTATAGTACATCTCAAGAATATCACAGCACAGTTTCCAACTCTAGAAAAACTTTACATCTGCTTAAAAAATTTATTTATTGAGAAACTAATAAGAAATTATCTTCGACCGGACCGAAGTTAAAATACCCCACAGCCGTATTTAACCATCAGGAGTAAGGTAATCAATTATTTTTAGTTAGCAAAATTTGCCTTAATTTGTAGCTCTATTATGGTTCACAACACAACAGTATTTGCTGTCTTCAATGTGTAAATTTCTATTACGGTAGACAACAAAGCAACTGAATACATTCCACAGTTGTCTGTCAACAATGCTGTGTCTTCAATACACTTATTACGCAACACAGCAGTTGTGCTTATTGTCTTGTATCTGCCAAATTTTGAAGACAGCTAATTTGGTGTTGTGTTGAAGAAACGAAATAGATTAAAAATGAAAATTTTATTTAAAATTGCGTTTTTCTTTATTAATTATGAAAATTTCACAGAAATTTAATAATACGTCTCCTTGTGAACAGAATTATATTGAATTTAGCAATTGAATTCGAAATTGTTTGTTTGTTTACTTTTTTATTTTGACAGTTCACAGTTGCATCAAACGTACTAATTAGATTTCGTTTTTATTTTGAGAGTAGAAAATTCTGCGATGCTACCTTTTTATTATTTTGGAATATTTATGATAGAAAGAAGTGCTATTTTATTTTATTAGTTAAGAAATGCCGGGAGAGGGGCTTTAAACTAAAAACAAGATGTATTTTAAATTTGCCATAATTCTTAAATTATAGTCATACTATTGGCATCAGAGGACTGCACAAGCCTACTTGAAGTCTATTTCAAGTATTTGCTTCAAATACAAGTTCAAACTAGCTTGAGCTTGATAATTTTGAATCAAGTATAGCTTGTAATTGAATATAAATAAGCCCACGACAGCTTGCGACTTGCAAGTATGCTAGCTTACAAGCGAACGGCACGAAGTTTCAAGTAAAGGAAAGCTTGATGCCGTCGGCAAAAAGCTTGAAATTGAAGGCAAGTATCCAATTGAAGCAAGTGTCCAAAAAATTCAATGAGCTTGTTTAGAGAGAGCTTAAGCGTAATAGGACTTTTATGGATTCTGTGAACTACGTGGCTGGAAGTTTTAGGGGTAAATGATTTCGATAATGATGTCAAACTTTAAAATTTAGATTTTTTTAAAACCTAGATTTTTATTTTATTTTTGCGAATTCTTGTAATTTTGAAATTCTGACAACGGATTTGATTTCAAGTATAATGTCACAGTTTTAAAATTTAAGATGGAGGTTAGGGTTGACACCTAAATTTTTACCACAGTTTTGCCACCTAATAAAATGTATTTTTAAGAGTTTTTAACATAATTTATCAGTGTTAAGGGGTCGCTGATTTCGAATCTAAAGTCAGAATTTTAAAATTCAAGATGGTGGATAGGGTTGCCACCTTAATTTTTTGTAGTTTTATGAATTCGGGGCTGGCAAAAACAAATGGTACACAAAAAATTTTGAAATAATAGGGTTGCCACCTAATATTATATTTTTTCAAGAGTTTTAAACGTCATTTATCAGTGTTAAGGGGTCGCTGATTTCGAATTTCGAAAATTTTATAATTTGGAAACTCTGACAACGGGTTCGGATTCAGGGACCCATTTTTGGTGCACCATTTTTTTTTGCCAGCCCTGAATTCATAAAACTACAAAAAATTAAGGTGGCAACCCTATCCACCATCTTGAATTTTAAGATTCTGATTTTAGATTCGAAATCAGCGACCCCTTAACACTGATAAATGCCGTTTAAAACTCTTGAAAGGATATAATATTAGGTGGCAGCCCTATTATTTCAAAATTTTATAATTTGGAAATTCTGACAACGGATTCGCATTTAGCGACCCATTTTTGGTGTACCATTTTTTTTTTGCCAGCCCCGAATTCATAAAACTACAAAAAATTAAGGTGGCAACCCTATCCACCATCTTGAATTTTAAAATTCTGATTTTAGATTCGAAATCAGCGACCCCTTTACACTGATAAATGACTTTTAAAACTCTTGAAAAGACATATTATTAGGCTATTATTTTAATATTTTAAAATATTTTCTAATTGACGCCGAAATTTGCTACACTGGCCAAAAACCAGTCCAATACGCTGCACAGCAACCAGCACAGCATTTGTTTTTTACGCCACACGACGGTAGTGATCGATCTTAATGACCCGACACAAACAAAGACAATTTTGCAAACACCACTTGTTCATGTTGGAAAAATTGTCTTTGTTTTGGTTTCGACAAAGGCCTGAATTCTCCAACATGAACATTTTGATGCAAACATAAGTGTAAAAATGAAACAGAGAATTGTTGAGATCGATCATTGCTTGAGTTTGTGACGCACAAGCAAATATTAAAACGAAGAATTCATGTTGGATGATCAACAACACGATAACTACGTTACACACAAAAATGAAATGAAAATAAAATTGTGTGTTGTGTGCTTCAAATAGTGTTTATTTACATTTATGTTGGAGATTTCTGTTACATGAGTGAAAATTTCTGAACACTGGATTTCACACTATTTTCGATTAACTGTACTACGAATACGAGGAAGAGAAGAATTCTCTGTTCGACTAATAAACTTCCTCCATTAACAAAAATGTTGGCAAACTCAAAAAAATTGTATTGTTATAAACCACGGAGAAAACATAAAAAAATGTTTGTGCACATATAAATATTTTACTGAGGTATGATTAAATTTCAAATTAGGCCACTATTACTCTAGTGCAAAGGCAAAAGTTGGAAGAGAGATGACTTTTAAAATGAAGATATTCGTTTTTGTTAAATTACGAATTTTATGTATCCACATTTGAACCGCAGTTTTATGAGATAGTGGCATCTTCCTTTTCAACGGTTTGCTTTCAACAGTTTTTCATTATTGGCAAATCTTTATTGTGCCACAAGACTAGCACAATTTTGATCCACAATATTGTTATCAAGGTTTTTTCTCAAAGGATCCTTTCTTGTTTCAAATAAATCTAAACATGTTCATCAACGCCGTAGATAGGTGTTTTATAAGGGGGGGAGGGTGAGGTTAGGTTAAAGTGGCTGTCACTTTTCAGAGACACACCTAAGCCAATGAGGCCCATTGTGATACCATGGGGTAATTTCCCTACTCAATTTCTATTTGAACTAATGTGAGCTGTATATAAAGCTGTTAATTCTGATGGGTGTTGGGGGGACGGGGGGTTGATTAAGCAAAAAATATAAAAAATCGATTCAATAGCTTCATTTTGAGCAGAACGACAAGTATTGAGTTAAGTAATATAACGAAAACAGACATTTTAAAAAGAGAAACATATATAACAATTAAGGCGCCTCACGAAAAAAAGTTGTTCGGAGCAGTTCCTCAAAATAAATCGTGGCTTAAGTTATGATTAGTCGGCCATTGCAGTCTAGTGGAGAGTGCGCTAGACTATCAACCCAGAGGTCCCTGGTTCGAATCCGGGTTCGGGCATGGTTCTTTTCACTTTATTTGTTCTTTGCTACATTTAAGAATTATGGAAAACTAAACATCCACAGCTAAATTGTGGAAAATGTGAAATTTAAGGCCAGGAAAAACTAAAGGCTGGAAATGCTTGCCGAGGTTAAGGCATAACACTAGCCTCGGTTAAAAACAATTCAAATTGTCTTTCACGGTTGTTTCGCCTAATCACTAATTCACGTATGGTTCCAATCAATTCCTCTAAATAATCTATCCCTTTCCTTTCAGGTCAAAGACCAAACCTTGTTTGTATAAGGCGCATGCCTTGGTTCTTTGATCTTTTAAAAAAAAAAAAAAATTATTTTTCATCAAATATTTCGATTCTAGCGATAGCCATCCGTGAGCTGGAATGGTTTGAAATAACCTCCAACGATTTTTTGTAAAAATATTGGCTAGTGTGTTAATTAGAAAAAAAATTATCTGAAATAACATTTTTGAAACAGTTCTCCCAATCTGCATCAAAAAATTTTTAATTTTTGCATTCGGATTAAAAATAATGATGTTTTTGGTGCATTTTATGATTTTTTTAAAAGTTATTTTCACTTAAGTTAAAAAAACTTTATTATTTCTTATGCTATATTGAGTTTCAAGATATCGTTCGAGAGGTTTTGAGTGCTTACATTGATTCCTGGGGCCGAATCACGGCAACCGTGATTGAGCAAAATTACGAAGGGCAAGACGAGACAAGTGCCCATCAATCTTGTATAATTTTGCTCGATCACGGATGCTGTAATTCGGCCCCAGGTCAGAATTGCTTAAACTGAAACAAATGAAAACTAAAATATTAATTATAAAATAAACACCTACTGAAAAATTTTAAAGTTTTTGTATGGAAATAACAGAAGAAATATCAAAAATAGGAATGTTAAACAGCATACTCTTTATCCGAATGCAATAATTTACAATTTTTTGATGTAGATTGGAAAAGATTTTTTCGGCCTATAATTTCTGATAGTTTGTTTTTTGAAACTATTACGCCAGCCAATATTTTTATAAAAAACTCGATTTTTAGAGGTTATTTAAAACCATTCCAGATCACGGTCGCAATATTTGGGGAATCATCATAACATAAGCCCAGGTTTATTTTGAAGGAGAGACTCGATCAACTTTTTTCTTTTCTTTAAGAGCATTGTGCGCCTTAATATACATAGTTGTAGATATGTAGTTACATAGTTAGTTCATTAATTTTTTTGGAACGCGAAGCCAATTTATCGATGACAGTTTCCCCGTTCATAGAAATGTCTTTGAAAATATTTAATAGCGCTAAACCATAACATCATTCTATTAGATCTTTATCGATTTTTTGCAGCAATATAGTCAAAGCTGACGTAAATTAATATATTTAATGTATTAAATAAATTGCTACGAAAAATGCTGGACTCGTAACTGCATACATTAATTGGTGTACTTGAGACGAAGTGTCATCTCTAGAATTTGAGGAGAACATTTTTTTAAAACCACTTTGCGATACTCACACACTGCTTAAAAAAATCGTGAAACTGAAAAATGTACAAATGAAATTCACTTTTACTTTCATTTAATAACACTGTAGGGACGTCCAAAAGACACACGAATATGACGAGAGCGTAAACTTAGTTTTTGGTCGTAGAATTTAGTGGAATCCTCAGTTTTTCCCAATCAGATCAAAATCTCGAGATATTTGCAATTGAAATGTAGTCACTTTTAGACACATTTTTAGTTATATTTTCCTTATTATTGGAGAACAAAAATTTTGACAACCACCGATTTTGCTTAAACTTTCAGAATTTCATCTACTTATAAAAATACTAATTTGAGTAAAAAAATTTTAAGATTTTTTAAAGATTTTACGTTGAACATTCAAATTTGGTCAAAACGGAGAGAAATGCAAAATTGCTTAACCTTTACAAATCATAGATTACACAAGGCTAATTTGATTTTCACGATGGAGGTATTTTCGAAAATGTAATAAAAAGTAATTGTTAAAATACTATAAAAAATTTTTAAATGAAGGTCAAATAACAAAAATCTGAATATCTCAAGAATATTATCTGATTTGGAAAAACTGAATATGCCTCTAAATTCTGCGACCGAAAATTAAGTTTACGTGTCTTAGCGTTTTTTTGTGTCTTTTCAAAAGTTGATAATTTACTTACAGTGTAATTTAACGAACAATGAAGCATTGCTTATCATCATTTGAATTTCACAGACTGGCTTAGAATAATTTTGTTCAATTTTTATGTATACCTTCTGCAAACGCTAGTACGTAAGCAACAATACATAGGAAAATAATTAAGATATGCATTTATATTGTATTATATTTAACTTAATGTCTGCCAAACAAACTAAGCATGTGCATTGAACAATTTCCAATTTATCTTCATGTTATAGTAATTAAATAATTTGGAATATCTGTGCTTTTATTTGATATATACAAAAATGCTTAATTGCTAGGGGGGTGGGGATTTGAACTCCCATATTTACGGCGTTGATGCTCATATTCATATTAGCTGCATTCCTTTCGCCATAATATAATCGCGATAACAAATTTTCTCAAAGGAACAGCAAGAAAAACGACTCGTAGAGGGCACTACCGTTGCAGTCAAAATTAAATTCAAACAAGCAATCATGATACAATAACTATTAGGTGTCATGAGAACGTGTGTCGTTCAAAACTGTTGTGAACTGTTATGGTAGCGATACCGTAGTGAACGATGTTTTTCTCTGAATGCGTCTTACTCTAAACATCAGAAAAATTATAAATTATTTAATTTAATAATTAATATTATGCAATTATATAAATAATTTAAGTGCAATTGTTGGCTCCGCTGAATGCGTCTAATGTGCGTGACACACGCGGTTTGTTTTGTTTTCTTTTGTTTAACATTCAAAGGTTGCAGCTCGTGAGAAAATAGGTAGCTGTGATGGCTACCTAATAGTCATTGTATCAAACAAACAAGTAATTAAAAAAATGAAATGTCAGCTCATAAAAATATATAGGTGCGGCACCTGTGTTTCAAATTTTATAAAGGCTTTATCACAATTTTATATGGATAGCAAAAATAATCCTATTTGTTATAGGATTATTATTTTTGTTTTTGCTTTGCATGTAAAAAAAAAATAATCTGGATTATTTTGAAGCGAATGGAACGCAGCTATTGATTCTGTTTTTTTCTTTTTATTCATTTCGTTTTTATTAATATGAATATTGTATGAATAAGAATATCTTTATAAATATGAATATGAATTTAATTATGAGTATGAATATATATGTGAAAATTAATATAAGTATGTATATAAATCTTTAATATATATAAGTAAGAATCCGGGAATGAATTATGAACTCTTTGTTTTTTGTTTTGTTATATTTTTAAGATCTTGTGGTCTCTCGCTTTTTCATATTGCATACAAAATAGGCATCAGCAGACGTCTTGGTTCTTTTTTAAAAATTATTTTGTCCATATTTGTGTGCAGCATTCTGCACTTCAACTAAATCAATGTCAACCCAATCCAAGGCATTCCAGCTGAAGTACACACCTAAGAATGCGCATACCGCAGACGATCGACGACAATCGTGTTCCATATGGATCAGAGCCGTGAACATAGCCACCGTGTACAATGCAACATAATACGGAAAAAAAAATCTTGTCTCAACCAGTTGTACATATTTATGGCAATTATTTTTCTTTTTTTTTCTCCATAAAATTACAGAATTATGCTCGCTGTGCAGGAGAACGGTTTTCCGTACCATGCCCATAAAATTGCATGGCAAATTTTTTGTGTCATCATCATCATCGTCATCATCATCATCAGCATCACTATTATCATAATAAACATCCTAATTAACAAGCAAAAATCTTTTACGTAGGGCAGAAGTAAAGAGAAACTCTTACCTAAACTAAAACTAAAATGTTGACATTTTCGTACTGGAAAAACTAATAGAAACTGGCTTTATTTCGGGATGGTCTCTTAATAAATTACCAATTTCCATAATTTCAAAGCAGTTTGTTGTGGCTATGTACTGGAATCTTTTGAAATGCAGGTAAAAAAAAAACTAACTGCGACAAACACTTGTTCGTTTGTTTGTTAAAGTTGGACTGTTGCCCTTCGCAACGACCTCGATTTATAAGGTATTGCTTAAGAAATTTAACACTTTTCACTGTTATTTCCAGCGTGTTTGCGGCTTTTTAGTTTGTTTACATAACAAGTTTTTGTGTCATGTTTATCTAAGGTTCTTTTTGTTTAACTGGCGCTTATGTAAATTTTCTTGACATCATGTAATTTTTTAAATTTATACAGATTCATGCCAATAATTAAAAACTTACGCCTTCATATGATACATCTTGTAGTAACTTTAAATTAGTTCGATCTGGCACAACCTACGCATTAAAGAAATGCATTTAGTTCTTTGACATTGGTTATAATTAAACGTGGGCGCTACCAACGTGATAAACTCTAATTTGTTAAAAACCATTCTTATATGCATGCACTCAATTTTGGAGTGATGTGAAAATTTTTGTTTGGTGAATATTAATTAAAAGTAACATAATTTATTCTTTGATTTATGGAAATTTTAATAGCTAATTAAAAACTAGTTCCTTACGAAAGGACTCTTCAGAACTTGATTCTGTAATATAAATAGTTAATATAAAACTTTCAGAAGAGCTCTTAATTTTTGGATAATAGGAAAACATCAATAGCACATAAGAGTAATGCTTATACAATAGGAAATGCCTGAAGTGAAAGTTTTGGGACGCTGAAAATTGAAATCTATCGATTTTATACACTATATCACCAAAAAGAACAGAGCTTAATAACAAAGAAAAAGATTTTTGTCATAATGTAAAATTCAATAAAATTGGTCCAAGTACGAGTTCATGAATTTCTGTGCTGAAATTTACAAAAAACAGTTTATGTGCATATCAAATGTTCTTTAATTATTTTAATTAGTTTTAATTATTTTTCAGTAAAGAACATTCACTGATTTGTAATGAAGCCACTTGTCTAAATCAAAGAAATAGTTCTTACTTTCGAATAACTCGAAAAACTCAAGGAACAGCTTTAATGCCCACACATCAAACCTAGGTAAAATGTTAAGTTTCAAGAACTGATGCAGTGAGTTTAGGTATACAGTTCATTGTCCTTAAGAACTGTTACATTTATTTGTGTTAGCTAAATACAAGCTGTAATGCACTTATGAGCTATAACTTTTATCTGACAAGAAAGTATATATTATTTTTACTAGTTTTTAAGGTAATCGATCGACATAGATAAAACATTATTTTAATTATGTCGAGAGAATTTAGAGGATGAGGTAGTGGGGTTGGAGCTTAGGAGAATATTTCGGAGTTCGAATCTGCTGAGATGGAAATCGAATTCATTTATCATATTATTAGTCCGACGAAGCATTCTAGACATAGGCTCACCGCATCCGTAGTCGGTTCGATAAAAGTTGAGATGGAAGATAGGCACATACCTAAAGTTGCGTGGGTTGGTGTTAAGGGACTTCAGTTAGAGCACTGAAGGGGAGTTTATGGTCCCACCTAGTAGTTGATGAATAAAGGGAACATCGGCAATGACCCTATGATTTTCAGGAGTTTGCAAATTAATAAGCATCAAACGATCAGCGTAAGGAGGTAATTTCAAACTGTCAGGGCCGGGAAGGCCACGTAATGTGAATCGGTTGAATCTTCGTTGAACGACTTCCATACGCATCGAATGAGAGACATAATAGAGTAAACCTGGCTGGCATATCCAGGTCTGGCTGGCATACCTGTCAAAGGTAAGGTAAAGTGCTTTCGTAACCTATGGATCGGAGAGTTCCTTGGACCTACTACTACTAATGATGCAATCGTTATGGGACCGAAAATAAAGTTTCTTATCGCAAATTATGCCCAAATCTCTCAAAGATCTTACTGAGGAAACTGGCTCGCGAATTATGTGATACGTTTTTGGGAGATTGGAGTCTCTTTCGCAAAAATGTGATTGTTTTACAAATACTATTATTATTATTATTACTATAATTAGATAAAATAATAAAATTATTATAACTAAAGGATAGAAAGCACTAGCTACCAGGGCTTTCGACTCATCAAAATTGTAAACGTTGAACAGATATATGCTGAATAGTAATATGTTACGGTTTTTATTTTATGCTATAAGTATTATAATTATATTATGTTATTATATACATTTAAGGAGATTACACGACATGAAAAAAGTTCAATGGCAGAAATATTATATTATGAAGGATATTCAAGAAGATTGCTAGGAATAATGTTTCCAAAAATTTTATTTCTGACAGCGGTAAGAGAAGATGTTCTACGAATAGTTGGCCATTGCAAAGATGACAGCTAGGTGTTCCCACACAGAAAATGTTCATGCGTCAGCTTAGTTGGCCCTATACGTAGCCAGACAAATAATTTTGATTTTTATCGGGATTTTAAGAAGGCAATAACAACAACAACTCTGTATAGAGTCAATCACTTAGCTGACTAGACAGTCTGTTTCGGAAGTCGCTGCATTTCATCTTCAGTATTCTTTGAGTGATTAAGCTGTGATCAACTCACTGTTAAAGTCGTATATGATGTCACACATTTTGGAACTCATTCATATGAACTATATTGAACAAATTTAACGTTCAAATTGGCTACTTAATCATAACATTTTTAAAGCAGTAGGCTATTTATAGATCACCGCCATAAACTCTACCAAGGTTGCCATCTGTCCTAGTTGCTTCTTAATTAGTTCAATATTCATTGGTGTTCGACAGTTTGTCAAAATGCACCATAGAAATTAAACGGGTTTTTTGATTTGCTAGAAGCTAGTGTTTTAACTGAAAGGTGGATATTTGCACAGCTTGATCTAAAGCTCGCAATTAAATTCATGTAATAACTTAATAGATCACAAATTAAATAACATTACTAACAATATTTATAATATGGGTAGTATTCGAAATATGTTTGGTTCAGCATTTTTTGACCAATTTCGTATATTCGCTTAATTAATCGAAACAAGTAGTATAGGAATGGTGTTTCGATATCAATTGAAACAAAAAAGTTATGAAACAATATCTATGTAAATATATAAAAATGGATCGTGATTTATTCGGATGCTTAAAATTTGGAAAGGAATGGACCAAATTGGAGTTTCTTTTACGGGTTTGTTTGTAATTGCTATGCAAAGGTTTAGGAAAAAATAAAATGTTGCCACAACCCCCTTTAACCGCCCACAAATCAATAAAAGTGCTTATTTTAAAAAGGTTTTGGTCCTATAAAACTAAAATTTTGTAATTAAGTTTGTATGATAACTGTCGGTAGCTATACTAAAAATGGGTGTGGTCACACTAAAGCTGCGCCTACTTTTAAGAAAAGATCAAAAGACTTCAAAACTACTGGTCCGATTGCACTCAAATTTTGTCAATGGAATTGCTTCGAGTACGAGATGGTTTCAGAAAAAAAATGCCACAACCGTTTTTACCGCCCACAATTATATAAAAAATTTGCAATTTGAAATTGCTTTGGAGTTAAGGGTCGCACAGCCTCGGAATTCAGTATTCGATCAAAATTTACCCGTGCCGTTTCACTGATGACTTTTTTGAGAGTTGAACAAGAGGGAGTGGCACCTCCCATACAACACAAATTTGCGATATTGAATAGTTATATGTCTCACAGCTTCCAAATTCAGTATTCGACTTCAATTTACATATAAAATTTTACTGATACAATTTTATGGCGTTTGTCAAGGGGGTGTGACATATCCTATACAACCCAAATTTGTGATATCGAATAGCTTTGTAGTTATATTTCGCATTTGACTTCAATTTAAATCTGCAGTTTCACTGATAACATTTTATGGCTTTGGTTAAGGGGCGTTGCACCTCCCATACAACCCAAATTTTTGCTATCGTATAGCATTAGAGTTATAGGTCGGACATCTTCGGAATTTGCCCTCACTCTACACATGCTCTTTTGTTTATTTCATTTTATGGACTTTGGACAAGCGAGCGTTGTAGCAACGGGCTGGGTTTCAGCTAGTTGTTAATATAAAAGTTATCGAATTTCCGTTTAGACCAATTGTTTTCTATACCTTTCTGAACATTTAGTGGTAAAATAAGTAAACCTGTACAAAATTGGGGTACCAAACACATATTGAAGTTGAACAAAATGAGAAAACATTTTATAAGTGAAAAACGCGAATAAACTTTACTTCGTCATATTGAGCGCTTGAGCTAATTTTGATCCACAACAAGCTTTATACATTTTATATCAATCTGCGAAGTGAGGGGAGAGGGAGGGTGGGGCTAGAAGAGTTGGGAATTTTAATACAAACAAAAAGTTTGACGAATAAAGATTGATTGTCAGTGGTATGAAAAAATGTACTTTTAGCCAAAAATTTTGATTGGATATAGGTTAGAGTAGGTTAGTGTGGTGTGGCTGCCTCAAACGAGACACACTTAGGCCAAGGAAACCCATTGTGATACCAAGGAATAATTTTTCCTTTCTTAATTTAAACCAATTTGAACTGTTTACTAAGCCTAGGATTCGGAATACCGAAGATTCTGAGAGATCGTCAGTCAAAAACCAGTTGCCTAAGTGAAAGTAGCGTTTTTGAGCCAGCGCGGGGCAATGTCAGAGGAAATGTACTGTAGATTCTTCCTTCTCCTCACTCCTACAGCCTCTGCTGAAGTCGTTGTAGGGGATGTTCAATCTCTGAGCGTGTCTGTCAATCAGACAGTGCCCTGTAAGGACCCCTACCATGGTACTTATGTGGGCTCTCTACTAAGAGAAATGAGTTCTTTTGAACGATTAAGGGCAAGTTTGGGCCAAATCTGCCGCTTTTATTACACGTGCTACCTGCTGACCATATGTTGTTGCTTTTAATGCCGGATAACTCATGTGTAAGGAGGTTGCATGTGGTGAGAGGAATACCAAGGCTTGCCTTATCTGTAAATAATTGTTTGGTAGTACCTGTATGAGTGAGTTCATCTGCTTTGCAGTTACCTAGAAAATCTTTATGTCCAAGAATCCAGCATAGAAGGACACTGAGCTGCTTTGCCATCTCATTTAGAGATCTTTGGCAGTTGAGAACTGTTTCAGATGTCATTTCAACAGTTCCTAGGGCTTTCAAAGCGGCTTGACTGTCAGAAAGTATGCAAATATCCATGGAAGGTATTTCATTTACCTGAAGCCAAGTTAAAGCTTCATGTATAGCAGCGATTTCAGCTTGAAATACACTGCAATAATAAGGGAGCCTGAAGGCTAAATAAATAATTAATGCATTTAATTTATTAATAATTAAATTAATAAATAGACTCCTCCACCTACTTTGCCATCTAGTTTTGATCCATCAGTAAAGATCTCAATGACATTGTGAGGTGAACGGTTTCCTAGTTCCCACACTTCTCTAAAGGGAATGGATACATCGAACTTCCTTTTAAAGGATAATTTTTATGTGATGTAGTCAATGGACCTAGGTATGGGTGGGAGAAATTTTCTAATGCAAGAACATCCTAGTGTACCTTCTTTCCACTGGGAGGTGGCTTCTAGGCAAATGGCTGTATTTGCGGCCATCTGTTTAGCTAGGATGTCAAGTGGTGTTAGATGGAGCATTGTGTCTAATGCATCTGTCGGAGTGGTTCTTAGGGCTCCACTGATGCACAGTTCCGCTGATCCTTGCACTTTACGGAGAAGGTTAAGCTGAGTCTGTTTTTCGAGTGCTTGTCACAAAACCATAGCACCATATAGCAAGATTGGCCTTACAACTGCTGTATATAGTCAGTGAGTAACACTTGGTTGTAAGCCCCGTTTGGTACCCACCGCCTTTTTGCAGGAGTACAGGGCAATATTCGAATTTTTGTCTCTCTCCAGTTTAGTTTCCTATCCAGTTTAAAGGCCCAGTTATAATAGACGTAACGTAATGTAGTGAAATGTCACTGCAGCAGTGTGTTCTGTCACTTACTGTTTCAATCAATACTTTTCTTATACAAGTGATTATAACAGAAGTAACGTAATGTAACGGGACGTAAAGATCCGTTGGATTTCGATTTCTACGTTACTTTACATTACGTCTGTTCAAAGAACAACTAAACATTGAGGTTAGATTCGATTATTGCGCTATTTTATATTGTTGAACTACGCTTTTTGTTGAGTTTTCGTTATTAATGTGATAGTTTTATGTATCCACAGCTATGGATGACGAAGATTTAATTGTATTTGTACAGGAACGTGCAATTATTTACGACAAACAACTGCCTGGATACTGCCTATTATAATTGCTACAACGTTTTCTTACATTACGTCCCGTCACGATGACAGTTGACAACATTACGTTACTTTACATTACGTCTATTATAACTGGGCCTTAAGGCCCAGATATTTTGCTTGATCTCAGCAGCTAAGTCTTGTGTTTCCCACTTTAAGAGGACTAATTAGAGGTAAATTGTGTTTTCTGTTGAAAACCACTTGATCAGTTTTATTTGGGTTAACGCTGAATAGTTGACTAGAGTATTTAGGCAGTTTTGCATAAAAATTCCTGAGTAGAGGCGTAAGAACTCCTCCCTGAGATTTTTTTTAGACTGAACCAACGCCCCCTATAAATGCATAAGATTGTGTTGATTCGAAACATGGGTGATATTTAGTTGGAGGGTGGATAGATAGAGTAGTGACGGTGAAGATGTGTTTTAAATTTGCACAGCTCACAACTGCTTCGAAACACGCTCGCAGGGAGACTATTCCACAACCTTACCGTGCGACTAAGAAACGAATTATGTCGGTAACGCGAGGTTCTGTTGGACATCGAGCAGTGTTCGGACTTTACTGCTATTGCAGTAGATCTACTGCGCTTTTTAGCAAAATTTAATGTTCTACTGCGTCAATGTGGTTTTTCCAAATTCACTGCGATTTATTCGCAACAAACCTTTTTATGGTTATTTTTGTGATAATGCTTACATACATTAATGTTAATTATAAAAATGAATTTTTAGGGGCCCATTACATCTGTATACTTTGGTCTTAGCGTTGAAACAGAATAAAGTAATCTGTCAATATAGCTGTTATTACAATAAAAAAAGTTATTTTAAAGTTTTACGTAAGTTTTTGTGACCAAATTAAGAATTTATTTGTTTTTAACCCAACCACCATCAACTTCAAAGGTTTGCATTATGGGCGCAATATTATATTTCTACTACTCACTGCTAGATGTCGCTTCAGACGGTTGTTTCTTCCGAATTTTGAATTTCACCCGCCACTTTATTCGTGTCTCAAATGCAACAATGAAAAAAACAACAATAGGAAGAAAAATTTCTTTCTTACAAATAATATTTCAGGGCTGAGCGGGTTAAAGACCGTAATTGAATTTGTCTACGACAAATATTTTTTGAATCTGTAAGGAATATGTTTCTGCAACATGCAAATATATAGTTATGTATATATGTGTGTGTACATTATATTATTAGTTTAAAATGTGGATACATTAGTAGTCATGATTGTAAATAAAAAAAAAAAACAAAAAAATACTGCGAAAAATTCGTTTTACTGCGATTTTTTTAAAAATATACTGCGATTTACGCATTTTCAAGTCCGAACCCTGACATCGAGGCAACGGTACAGGGTGGGCTTGAACAGCTGCCCGAGTGGACCTGGGAAACACGCGAGCTGGTGGCGTCAAGCCATGTATCTTCCTTTAACACTTCCCATAGTAGTACCTGTACAGAAGGCTTAGGCAAATAACATTGCGTCGATGCCCAAGAGAGTTGAGAGAGGAAGAAATACTTTCATCCCCTATCAAATATATCCCACGCCGTTGAACTCGATCCAGAAGCTCCAAATAAGATGCCCAAATGTGCGAATTAAATTATATTATCAGATTATTAGGATAAGAAAGAACCCCTTCTTTCTTATTAGGATAAGGATAGAGATATAAGGGTAATTTTTTCACATTAATTATTTTTCAGATTCGGAAATTTTGTAAAAAATATAAAAGCAATACTGTAGAATAAATAAATTTCTCCAACAAGATCACGCTTTTTTACTTATTTTTACTTATTTTTATTTTTACAACAAAAATAACTTTTGAGTCAATGTTTGAGTAAAAAATATTTTTTACCTTATTCGAAAAAAAAAACAGATAAAGCTAAATACACTGAACTAACGGTACAATTCAAAGTATTAAAGTTATTTTATTGAACGTTTGTACAAAAAATTTTTTTATGAAATAAATTAAAAAACAGCGGAGATAGATTTGTGTCGAAGATTAAAACTTTGATGCTCATGTCAGAGAGTATAAATTATATAGAGGTCCCAGTTCGACTTCGAATGCTATTTCACTCAAGTTTCGTTGTACAAGCGTCCGGAGAATAAAAAAAAAACGAAAATAGTTATGCTTTGCCTCGGCGTTCGTTTTGACGCTGCCTATACTTTTCTATAGGTGCACATGAAACAACTGCTGAGGTAAAAGCATAATTATTTTTGTTTTGCTTTTCTATTTTCCGAACGCTTGTACAACGAAACTTGAGTGAACTTCGAACTGAAATCTCTATATAATTTATACTCTCTGCTCATGTTGTTTTTTTCTAATTCTTAAGTAACGATGTTTTATGAAAAAAATCATTGCATGCAAAAAGAATTTCCACACTTTTAAATATATGTGAATGTTTTTGGTGTGAAAAGAGCTGAAATATTTTTTAATTGAATTAGAGAAAAACCTTGTTGGTAAGTATTCCAATAGAAAAAATAACTTAAGTGGAAAAGGGGCGTGTTCAAAACTTAATCGAAATCCGTCCAGCTATTTAGATTTGTATTAAGGCTACACAAAACAACAAAGAAACAAAGCGAAAATAATTTTTATTAATGTACAGTGGGGAGCAAAAATGAGTACATTTTTGAACTTCTTGCATTCCAAAGCGCATAAAAAGATCAATAGCTAAGCAAATCGAACAATTTTTTTTCATTTATTTGTTGTTTAATTTTTAACACAATAGTATACAACACAAAACGAAAAAGAATTAATTCAAAAAGAAAAAAAAATAAAACAAAAACAACTTGTATTTACTCAATTTTGCACTTTTTGAAAACGATAATACTAGAGTATATTTTCAATATTTGGTCTTTGACCCCTTGTTTTTTATTACCGTTTTCATTCGATTTGGCATACTTTTAACCAATTTTTGTATTATTATTTTGTTGGGAATTTTTTGCCACTCCTGCAGCACACGTTGTCACAGATCTTCAAGGTTCGTTGGGGCTGTTTGGTACTGTTCCAACTGCCTTTTCACGATTGACCACAAATTTTCAATCAGATTTAGGTCAGGGCTTTGCTCGTGCCACTGCATCAATTAAAAATTCTTTCCTGTCAGCCATTCTCTTACAATTTTCAACGTGTGTTTTGGGTCGCCATCCTGTTGAAATATTATTTCTTCTTCAGGATAGAAACTCATCTCAAAAAAATCGGGAAGATGGGTCTGGTCTGTATATGTAAAATATTCAGGTAGTCCTCTTTTCTCATTACACCTTTAATTTTCAAAAAATTCAATAATTTCAAAAATAAATTCACACCGTTAAGCGGATATTTACATTTTTTACACCGAACGGTATTTATTTACTCCGCTTTCTCGGTGTGAAATGACGTACTTATCCGATCGGTGTGAAATAAGAAAAGCAAAGAAGAAAAGCAATATTGAAATCACATTCTCATTGATAAATAAATTAAAAATTGAAATTTCTCAATTGAATTTGTTCAGTTAAATTTTGTAAATCTTGATTTAAGACTTAAATGTAATTTTGGCATCACAAAATAGACCCCAAAAAATAAATAAGCCCCAAATAATGTCCATACATTTTTGGGTGTTAAGTACTTCATATGAAATAACTTCCAATTTTTGGGGTGATATTTCATTATAAAATAAAGCCCAATGAAATAAGCCCCTATCAAATTTTATTTGGGCTAATTTAATAAAAATTGTAAGAAACATATTTTCGAATATTTAAAAATTACACCTTTCGGTGTTAAAAAAAATTATCATTTTGCGTTTTATAAATATACACCTAACAGGGTACAAAACAAACAACCTATCTGATATTTACTTTTTTACACCGATCGGTGTGAAAAAATATGCTCCTTTGGATATTAAATTCTAGCACTTTGACGCGGTGTTTTTTAACATTGAACGGTGTAGGACTCCCTGGAACACCGATCGGTGTAAAAAATCTTTACAAATTTTTAAGTGTGTAGAGTTTGAAACAACTGTAATTTTTTTCTTCCTACTCAAAAAAGAAAAAAAAATTCCCAAAATTTTATTTATTTTTCCAGCTTGTAAATGATCCACTACTTAATAATTGTGTTCTATGATAGGGTTTACATTAAACATAATTGCGTGATCAATATCAAATTCCTGGCCAAACCGGTCGAACGAATTAAAAATTCCTCACATCAATTAAAAATTAAAAAAAAACAATTGCTATGATCATAAAAAAGGATCGTATCAGCACATTCAATATCAGAACAATTACCATCTTTCAGCAGCGATCAGTTGATGTCTTCGCCAGCATTTTACGCCTAATTACAAAAACACCATGTAATAAAGATCAATTCTGGCATAACAATCGGAACGAATGCAATCGATGGATGCAACAATAAAATATAAGGCAACGCAACAGCAAAAGCTGCAACTGGACAACGACTATCAAAAAAAGAACATAAAAAGCACACAACAAAACGAACACTTGATAGCAAACCCTTACAAGATCGAAGACGATCTTATCAAAACAAATGCCATCAACAACGATGGCTGCACAAACAGCTGACAAGAAATGCACTTGGAAAAGCTGCAGCCCACTGCAGCTGGAGTGGCAACAAATGTGCGGCTAATTGAGATGAGCGCCAACACGAACACGAACATGAGCTCGAGCACGAGCTTCGAACATCGAACACGTACTACTAGATTTGTTAGTGGAAGTGGAAAAGCGGCTAAAGCTAGCCGCTGGTTCTGGCTTAAACAGCGACTTCAGTTGCGAACAATCTTTACAGCTGCGCGTGCGGAAAGTGCGTGTCAGCGGAGTGGGCCAATATTTTTGTCGTTTTATTAATATTCAACGAGTTGCGCGCGAAACTGTGTTTGGGATTAATTAAAAAAGAAATAAAAAAACCAACGCGTAGGCAGCTTTTTAATGGTTCATACATGTTTTTCTGTTTTTTTTTTCTTTTGATCATGCTGAAATTGTCGACATTCAAGTCTTCCGTCGATTTATCGTGTTCACTTAAAGTACGTGATCTTGAGCGATCTATGCGAGTGATATATGCACAAACTTACAAAGAAACATAAATGTTTTTGTTGTACCATAACTGAACAAATAAAGGTGTTTCTTTTTTGTTGTTGTTGTAGTTGTTGTAATTGCCTTAGTTGTGCCATAAGTGTTTCCAGCTGAACGTGGTAAATTTCCTGCAAAACAATATCATCACATCTAAAGTGATCCCTAAAGCATAGCAAAAAAATAAAAAAAAAACAAGATTTGAGATATAATTTGTGTAAACTTAAAGTTTTCGTGTAAAAATAGTTACGACAACAATCTTTAAGCAAAAAGAAATTGTCTAAACATTGCTATAAATCGATATGATCGAAAAATAAGAAAAGTGAAATTGGGTCAAGTGTCCTGAATATGTATGTATATATATGTAAACGCATATGTGAGATTTTACCAAAAAACTGACGGAAAGATCTGTTTTAAAAGTTTCTCTGATGTTGTTGTTTTGGATTTTTTGTGCCCATTTTTTTGTGGGTTTACAGCCCATTTGAACAAAAGTTAAGCTAAATATGGCCTTTGCAAGTTTTTAGGTTTTTTGTTCATACACGTCGTTCTTTGATTTTTCTTTATTTTTTCTTTTACGGCTGCTGCATAGCTCATAAATACAACTGACTGGCTTTTGAGCAGCATTCCTGAGGTGTGTCTTTGGCAACGCTGGAGTGCGAGCGACTCAAACGTATAACTTCAGCATCAATTTAAAACGGAGTTTATTTTCAATTAACAACACAAGCGGCTGTAGCTAAAGTTGTTTTTGGTGTTGTTGTATTTTTGCTAGATAAAAAAAAAAATTGAAAACTGTTTGCAAAACCAAACTGATTCCATGGAAAACTAGTGGAAGTTTATATTTTTTGATGTAGTGCAGAAGAGATAAAGGCTTAGGCTAAATTTAGAGATACCAACAACTTTTGACGCCAAATTTAAATACCAAATTATATGCTCGATAGAGTATGTAAAATAATTTTTTGGCTAACATGTTTTCGGCAAACTAGCGGCTAGAATTCCAAGAATTCTTTGATTGTAAAAGCTGTCTTCAAAGACAATCAAATTAAAATTAATAACATGACAGCAATAAAAAATAAAATGTAGTTTCTTTATAAAGACGTTTGATCAGCAACTCATAATCGTATCGAATGGAAAGAACACAGTTTCATGTTCCGTATTAGTGTTTTCAAATATTCGATAAAATGAAAAAACCTGTTTCTCGAATACCCAAACATTTTGATTTTTTTTTAAAACGATTTAAAAAAAGAAATTCATATAAAAAACCGGTTAACTGGTTGAAATTTTACATGAAATAGAAAAAGTATCTCACATAACATTTTAAGCAAATTGAAAAAAAGGACGTTGAACTTTTTCAATAATACAGGTTGGTTGAAAAGTATTGAATGTTAGAAGGAAAGAATGTGAATTTTTACATTAAACTAGTTCTTTATTCAATAGAATCTAACTCAATTTCAATACACTTATCCCAATGATCCTTCAATAATTTTATACCATCTCTATAATAATTTTCCGGAAGCTCTGAAAAATACTGTGCCATAGCTTCTTCATTCGACGAAAAAACACCATGTAATTGTTTAAAGTTTCTAAAGAGGTAGTGTCGTTGGGAGCCAAATTTTGTTGAATACTTGCGTGTTCAAGCCATTCTTACTTCAGTTCATTCAATTAAGCCCTCGTACTATGGGGTATTCGGTCGATGTAAGCCAAAATTATTTTTTTGCTAAAACAGTTTCTAATCATTTATGTTTTTTTATTTTTGATTTCCTTAACCCTGTACGGCCATTAGGTTATATATGACCTACCCTAAATTTTTTTTAGATAAACATTAAAAAGGTTTTATTGTAATAATAGTATTCAATGATGGCTTTTTACTTATTTTTTTTTATCTTTGACCTTGTTCGATCAATGGAACAAAAATGACCCACCTCTACTTTTTCTCAAGAAGATCTTAAACTAAAATTGTTCAAATATCTCCTCTCGTTGGAAAAATAGTTTTAAGTAATGTCTGTGTTCTGAATTTTTACTTTATTTAACCCTCTATAAGTCTTAGGTTATTTACGAATCTCTCCATTTTTTCCAACAAATATTAAAATTAATTTTGTGAATGCATGACAACAAAAATATTTTTTAAAATTTTCTACCTTTAACCATGTACGGAAATTGTATCATATTAGACCCACCTCTAATGGTTCTGAGGTAAAAATGAATAAAAACGAATTTTGTATGTTAACAGTCACTTATCATGTCTTTTTTGCGTTATTCTCAATACCTTGATAGTAAAACAGTTATTACTATAAACTAGCTGATGTACCTGGTTTTACTCGAGAGTCATTTATACAAACATTTTAATACACACTTCTCGATTAAATGTTTTTTTTAAATTCTGGAATAATGAAAAACATTTTGAATTTTAAGTTTAAGCAAACGTTAGAAAGGTAATTGAATGAACTTTAATCCATAAAGTTTTGGAAAATTTTTGTTGTTGGTGGTTCCATCTCTTGCGGTGAGCTAATTGAATTCAAAGAAGGGGTACCGAAAACATATATTATAAATTATAAATAATTTAAATATTTACTTAATCTTATAGCTAGAAAATTACCATTTCAACAATATAAAAATTATGATGGGACTCAATGTGTCCTTGAGATATGGACATTTTAACATCTAAACAAAAATTTATATTAAAAATTATATTGAACTTTTTAAAAAAAAATTTTATAAAATATATTAAAAACAGCGGAGATATTGGCTTTAAAAGTAAAAACTTTGATTTTCATATAATTTTTCGCATTCTTAGCTATCAATATTTTATGAAAAAATTCGTTGTACTAAAAATGACTGTACTAAAATATATATTAGCTGCGTTCTTTTCATGGGAGATCAGGATCATATCATCGCATTTGCAAGCAAAGCAAAAACAACAAATTATCCACCAAGTGAGCTGGACATTTAAATTTATCCAATTCTATGTTTTTATGTGTTGAGGGCGCAACTGTAAAAGTAGACAACAGAAAAAACTGGCAGTACTGCATTATTTGACTAAAATATATAGTTTTCATTACATAAAAAACTAAGTAGATTACTATAAGAAAGATTTTATACAAACCAAAATGTTCCTAATTACTCTAGACACACAACTGCATTCTTAAAGATAAATGGGGACGCTTAAATTTTATAGATAATTTTAAAACAAAACTCAGTTTTATTAATAGTCTGGTAAAAAAAAAAATAGATTTTTAGCCATAACTTTTGATTGGAAAAAGATATTGGGGTAATTTTTACCCATAAATTATTTTTGAGACATGACTTTTTGTAAAAAATATGAAAACATTATTTTGGAAAATATAAATTTCGCGAAAAAAATCAAAGGGGGTTTTGTTTTGTTGTTTTGATGACAAAAACAGGAAAATAATTTTTACGCTTAACTGGAAGAATTTTTGCAACTAGATGCTTTGTCATTTGAAAGGCAGCCGGATGTGCAATTTTGAATTAATTTCATTTTTACACCAAAAACAATTTTTGAGTAATTTTTTGAGTAAAAGTCAATATTTTGGACATTTTTTGAAATAGTCATAAAAAATATGTACACTGACTTAACGGTACAGTTCAACCTATTTTTGTGTAGTGATTTTATTGAAATTTTAAAGAAAAAATATATTAATGGACAGCTGAGATATTTGCATCGAAAGACCGAACTTTGATTTTCATGCCATTTTTATTCTCATTCTTAGAGGTAACGATATTTTATGAAAAAGTCGTTGTACTGAAAATTTCTACAATTTTGTAGATGTCAAAAAAACAAAATTTTTTAAAATTAAAAACTCGAAAAATTTCGATAGAAAATAGTATTATAATAACAAAATAACCGTTAATTGAAAATTTTCGGAGGCGACTGACGTGCCCTTAGTGTCACAATTCTACTGACGTGGTAGTACATTGGATACCATTTAGACAGCTTGTATTTCCCAAATTTGTTTTATATTCCTACTTTTAACTATCATACTGTAAATTTAAGAGTATGCATCATTTAAAGTTACAAATATCTAAAATTAAAAACGTATATAAAGTTAAACAACATTTATTGATATGACATAAATCATCATCAAACGATTCAATACAAATTTTTCGATTTTATGGTGTCTGTCATACTACCACGTCAGTCGCAGAGGGTTGAGTTAGGATGCACTAACAGCCCTATTCTGGTTGTTAGCTTAACAAGAAATAGTTAAGGAGCTCTTGTTAAGCTGATTGTTATGTTATGTAAATGTTAGTATTCTTAAAAATCATTTACAACATAAAAGCTTAAAAAGCTTTTAAATTTCACCATGCATGTTGAAAATCGATATGCCTATTGAAAAAAGAAATGCGCGATATAAACAAATGCTTCGGGTGGAGCTTGTGACTTTGCAAGCGCTTGAAAAATTTGCCACAGCTACTGAAAGATTTCATTATCAACACTTAAAATAGGTAAAAATTCTTCCATTTTTCAATTTAATGTATTTAAACTCAATATTATATTATAATTTGTATTTTTTTATTATTTTCTATCAAAGCATATACATTTCATTCGTTGTAAAGACTCTTTCTTGTTAAGAAAGAGCTTTTAAATTTACAGCAGAATACGAAACCTTAACAAATTGTTAACTATTTTGTTAGTGTGGTGAGCTTAGTTAAGTTGCTGAATAGGGCTGTTAATATGTATTCCTATGTTAGGTTTGTATAAAGGCCAAACAAACAAACAAAAAAAAACAAACAAACAAACAAACACACTAACAAACAAACAAGCAAACAAACTAACAAACAAAAAACAGAAAATGAGAGATCTACATATATTACTATAGATAACAAAAAGCGTTTATGATGATTAGGATTAATTTAACTAAATAAAAAAGGATTGTTAAATTTAGCACTAATTTTAACTTTTTAACGATAAAAAACCGACTTAAAAATAACTACAAAGTAAAAAATAATCTAAAATTACTTTTCCTATTAATTTCTTGGTCAAATTTCATAATTTATTTAAAAATATTATTATATTGGAAGTATTATTATTAAGACTTTTTTCTAATTTGTTTTATTATCATGGTAAGGTTAGGTTGAGGTGGCGGCAGGTCTTTAGACCAGCCCTTTTAGACCATATTATTGGTCCGTTGTGATACCACAGAATGGAAGAAGGGAGTAGTCAAGTGAAACTTTTGTGTAGGATGTTCTTAATTTGGCAGAAGCTGTAGAAACATGTGATATTTAATCGGAAGCAAGTGTCATGTCTTGACCTCAGTCAAATCAAGTTATTAAGCGTTACTCCTCACAAACTTTTCCTACCACCACCAACTACAACTTTTCGTCGTAAATTTATGTGTTTTAAAGTTCCTTTGATTAGAAAGAAGGAAAAAAAGGTTATAGCGTAGGACCATGGCCCAGCCAGGATTCGAACCCAGGACCCCTGAGCGACAGTCAAGCGAACCACCACGAGACTATCGAGACCGCCATAATTTTTTCACAAGTCATAAATATTATTTAAATATATTATTTTATTTTTAAATATAAACATGGTCGTCCACAGGGGGAAAGGGGGGAACTTGCCCCCTAGGCTGTGAAAATTTTTAGATATCTTCATATTAAATCAGAAAAGACGTAAGTTTATATTAATAAAAATTTTAAGAGAGAAGCAAACGATTTTCTAAATTGTAAGTTGCACTTAAGCTTAGGGCTTTTAGAACTTTGTTAGTCATCAAGAACGTAATTTTTAGTTGTTGAAGTGTAAAATTTTGTAGAACATTTATTTTGATAAGGTGCATCATAATCAATCAAAAAGTCGATTTTTTATATTTTGTAACTTATGGCTTTTTTTGATTTAATATGAAGATATGTTCATTATGTACATATGCTAATATATTTTAAAGATAATACACAAATATTCTTTTTAGGTTAATTTATAAATAAAGCTGAGCTAATCCATGCATTTTGAAATAGTAGGGCAGTTCACGATCTTGTTGCATCGTTGCAAATGCAAAATAAACAGCTTTTACAAAAACAAAAAGCATGTGTTGCAAAAGCTTTTCAATGCTTTTTGTTTTTGAAAAAGCTTTTTTTTTTTGCATTTGCAACGATGCAACAAGATCGTGAATTGCCTTAATATGTTGTACCTGTTGCTGTAATAAGTTACGATACCATTTCATTTACCCTTGTTTCACAGACACTTTTCAATACGTTAAGACTGTTAAATTTTTTTTTCATGAATAGAATTCATAGAATGGACGTGGTTTGGTATACATAACGAGTATTATATTCATATTCGTACAAAAAAAAATGTATATTGTTCGAATACATTTGTTACATTTACGAATGATCCTAATACCGAGTTACGAAAAAAAACTTTCATTTTTTCCGTTCTATTAAAAAAAAAAGTTGACCTCAAAATAAATCGTGTTCTTTTCTCGAAAATTCTGACCGCAAAAGTATAAATAATTCTGAATTTTCTCACCTGTAAATAAAAAATAAAATAAAAATATTATGTGCTGTGACAATTGTGAGAAGCAAAAAGTTGCAATTTTTAAAAATTTTTAAAATTGAATCCAAAACAATTTTGAATAAAGTGGTTAGTTTTAATAAAACTGCACCATGCAGTTAAAAATTCTATGTTGAATTCAAAATGAAAAAAAATGTTGCATTTTTCCATTCTTTTCTCAGCTCAAAAGAGGTCAAAATTCTGTAAATTCAGGTTAGAATCTAAAAAATTCTGCATTCTATGAGGTCAAAATTATTTTTCAGAAAAGAATGCGCTATAAAACTTCGTACATTCTACGAATAATGCGTACGGCCAACCTACGAATCATTGGTTTTTTCTACTAATATTATTTTTAATTCGAAAATAGTGCGAAAACATTAGTAAACACTGCGAAGGTAAAGGAAGAAATTACGAAGTTATTCCTACGAGAAATTGACGAATGCTAATTTAAGGAATGATATCCCTTATTAGTCGAATATCATTTTGCTTAGCAGCAGATGGCAAGGTGTTGTTAATTCAAAAACTGATATAAACTTTGACGATAAGAAATAATGTTTTCCCAAAAGTCATTTTTCTATCATAAAAATGATCCAATTTGGATTCCTTTTAATTTTTCCTAATCTTAGTAAAATGGCCAACTATCCTGCAGCATTTAAATATAAGAAAGTTGCAGCGATCTAGGTGAGATCAAAGCTTCTAATTCAAAAGCGAAAGAAAAAGTTAGGAAATTTAATAAAGTAGGCCAATTTTGGATCAAGGCCTCATTTTTGAAAAAAATCTGATAGCATATTCGGATGTAGCCAACGGTTTTACAATAGAATTTGTTATATTCAAATAATTTTTATGACTTAAATGTAAATAAGAATTGTTGCACCCACCCAGTTTAAGAATTGTTTAGACTTTTTTCTCGTCACGTGCTTATATAAGATCCAGGATTCAGAATTAAGTCTTGCAGCGAGGTTCAGGAATATGTTTAGAAAATGTATGGAACCCAAAACCAATCTAATATACACGTACCTCTTTATATATTTATTCATACGTTTTGAATTTAAAAAAAATTCATTTTTTAAATCATTTAGATACTAGTATATTTCCGTACGCGTAGTAACTTGCAAGCTGCTAGAACTGAGTCATGTTGCAAAAGAAATAAGAGGATTGGTGTAAATGTGGTGTGAGATCCGGTGAAAAATATCTCTCGTAGCATGCGGGTAACATTTCAAGAATAGCGACAACTAAAATTTTTAATTTTTGCGAATGATATGGATTTTGGACACCTAAATTTCAGTCCGCTCGAAATTGGTTTAGGAGTTAAAGGCTTTCAAATTTGTTTTTTTTTAGTTTTCCACCAAAAAAATCATTGTTTAATATTAGAACATTTTGGAATTCTTATGTTGAAAGATGAAAACGTGGAAGCTCAATAGTAATTAATGCGATTTCATTTAAGGATATTGAAGATTTCACATTATTTAATTTATTTAACTACGAGTACTAAGAATATTTGCTTTAGCAAAAATTAGTGAAATATACATATTACACGACAAAGAAATAAAATGAAATTTGAAAATATTTCGGACATGATACGAGAAAGAATTTTATATCATCTTTAAAATATATTAGATTTTCTTATGTGCACAAGCGTGTGTCAACCGGTGTAATGTGCGTATCATGTTTACAAAATTAGTACCAAAAATTGTAGATAATAGCATTATATAGGTAACATTTTATTTGTGCTTATTCTAGAGTCCTTTATGCCTTTCTCCCCCCCTAGAATAAATCCTGCTGACACCCATGAATATAAAACCTTTAAAGTTGGCGCTAACATAATTAGCTTTTCATAAATTAACGCTTTTGATCACAGCACACAATAACGAGAGCTTTTGTTTGTGGGGAAGTCCGCCTGTTACTGGATGATCTTAACTTCGGGACTTAAATCTCGTTCGTATTGGCAGTGCTGTGATGGTAAAAAGATCATGATTGGCCGCATTCAGCGCAGACAACAGTTGGCAACTGTTGTGTAAAAATGCGCTGAATGGTACAAATTTGGTAGCGCTAACTAAAACTGATAAAGTAGCGAACGCCTTTTAATCGAGAGTACAAATTCTATGCTACATGAACAAACCTGTTTGCTTAGCTGTCAGATGCTGTTACTGACGCTGTTAAATTAATAAACGCAGAAAGAACGCAGCCAATTTAAGTGAGAAACTTTTGCAACTGAATTAAATTTACGTAAAAATTAAATTGAATCTAACTTCTGACGTGTAGAGTAGCAACACATTCAGAGAAAAACATCGTGAACTAAGGTAGCGCTACCATTACAGGTCACAGCAGTGGTCTGCGCTGAATGCGGCCATTGTGTGGCAAAGATTAACGTCGACTTCAAAGCTTTTAATGTCTCATCGGATACCATAGCTATAAGCTTATGTATAATTTAGCTGTGTCCATAGCGTATTCAACAAATTTTTCAGTATTCACTTTACGACCGCTAGATACTTCTAAAATAACTATTAAGTGATCAATAAGAGTAAAGTCCGGCCCACTTATTTCAGCAGTTTAATTTGGGTCTGCGAAAAAGCTCCGACTTGTGTTGCCATTATTTGAATTACCGAACCCCGCATTAGATACATCCACAATCAATCAAATTTTCATTCGGAACTCATTCTGCATCACTTTTTTTCTTAGTTTTACTTAGAATGAGTAAATTCCTGTCACCTGTATGAGGTACTCAGAAGCAAGTTCATCCCACAAACACAACCTAGAAAAGCTTACTGACGTTATTTTTTTGGATAAAAATGTGTTCCTTAAAATTTTGCCTTTATTGAAACTGTTATAACAAATAGTTTAACTTTGCTTTTCTTAAAAAACCACATTATGAAAATGGAAAAGTGATCCAACTCACACACCAAAAATTCTTTATGGCTTAAACTACTTTATCTATTGAAAGTTGAACTTCGATTTAAGCGAAAAGTGGAAAAAATTCCATCCAAACATTTTCGTTCCTGATGATTGGCTGGATGTAATAAGGCATGCAAAAAAGACTTAACCATTTACAGTTATTAAAGCTGAAAATTTTGTTTCTACGACACAATTACAAAGCCAAATAACGAACCAAGGCATGCGTCTTATACAAACAACGTTTGGATTATTACAGGAAGAATTGATTGGAATCCTACGTGAATTATCGTTTAGGCGGATCAAACCTAAAAGACAATTTGAGTTGCTTATAACCGAGGCTAGTGTTTGGCCTTAACCTCGGCAAGCATTTCCAGCCCTCAGTTGTTCCTGTCCTATAATTCTACATTTTCCAAAATTTAACTGTGGATTTTTTGTTTCAAACAATTCTTAAATGTAGTAAAGAACTAAGAAAGCGAAAATAACCATGTCCGAACGCAGATTCGAACCGGGGACCTCTGAGTTGATAGTTTAGCGCACTCTTCACTAGGCTACAAAGGCTGACCTAGTGTCGAATAAGAATAGCTAATGACAAGCCTTAGGTAATGAGTTACAGGTTTTCCAAAGTAGCAAAAAGGAAATTAACAAGCCAAAAGAAATTGTTGCCTAAACTTTCCAAATTGTCGGGCAATTGACAAAGATCTGCTGCCATTAATACCGCCAGTCTGTCATAACTTCTTGAGGCAATGAAAGCATTGGGACAGAGGGCTTTTGCATATTTTGCGATTACATATTGTAAGGTACATTGTAAATGCTTTCCTTTGTTGTCTAATTCTAAGAATAATATACAACAGATTCCGCCATGCGCATGTCCACCATTTTTGTGAGTACTCCAGATGAAAACCAAAGCAGACCTGCCGATGCTTCCATTCCAGGAATGTGGCAGGTTATAATTTTAATGCTTATAGGTCTATTTTTAAAATTTTAAAACTTCCTCTTTATTTTTAAGTGAGGTGCATTATAATTATTATTATTTATAAACAAAAAGCATCAGTACAGTAGGAACTAAGTTCTCTTATAGCACAACATAAATACATTATATATAACTTTAATAACAACTGTATCATAATAAAGTCTGATATTTGCTTATATTTTCATGATTGTTGTAATTCGCCGACACTTTGTGTTTTCGTCGAAGCACTTTTGCTATCAATGTTGCTATGTATATTATTTCAAAAAAGTCAAAACATGCGAATTCATGTATTTGTGAATATTTATATAAATATTTAATATTTATTCATGTTTTTATTAATGTATTTTGGAATCCTGAGTAGTGGGTTCAAATCCCATCAGAGACATAGTTTTTTTTTTCTTAATGGCTTTTAGTTTTGTTTTGGTTTTTTTTAGTTTTTACTGTTTTTTAATGATTTCGTTCCGTATTTTGCATTAATTGCTTAAAATAACAAAGCGAACGCGTTAATTTTCTTACTCTGTGTTCGCACGCTTATTCTTAATGAAGCAAATTAAGCGACGATTAGGTAACAGCTGCAATAGTCGCATGGGTAAGCATATGCACTTGCACTCACGCGGCCGAGGTTCAAGCCTCCGAATAATGGTAATTTTCCAATTGCCGGCAACATTGCTTGGAAATTCAGCAGACATGCTCGCCTCCATTTCCACTTATATCTTTTTTTCTATAGGCATGTCCTAGGATTGCATGTCTGTTAAATGAACTACCGAAGCAGCAATGCATCATGCATCTCATGTTATGAATGCAGCATTAATGCCGACAGATGCATGCAGAATTGCTGCTAGGACAGTTCATTTTGCAGACTTGTCCACTTTCTGCATTCATACCATAAGATGCATGCTGCATTGCTGCTGGGGCAGTTCCTTTGGCAGACATGCCGGCCTAGGACATGCCCATATATAAAAGATATAAGCGGGTATGGAGGCGAGCATGTCTCCTGTCCTTCCGAGGCATGTTGCCGGCAGACATACAGCAGGGCACTTTTTCCAACTGGGCGTGAATGTGACATCAGCTGTGAGACAGAAGAGAATGTCAAACTGACTGAAAAAAGGCGTAGTAATAATAATTTTGTAGGGTAATTCGATTTAAAAATCTCCTCATTTTCTTGAGCAATCTTGGTTTTTGTAAATTTAATAAACATTTATCCAAAAAGAACACTTTTCCAGAAAAAGTATAAATATTTTTCATTACTATCTTTGAAAAAATTTCATATCTCATAGGGGTGTTATCTCCCGTGTTGACCCCTACACACAAAAAAGCAGCTCGAGTTATGTTGAGATTTCTTTGTTTGTATTTAGTTTGTTTCTCACCCAGTGGGCATTTTAGCTAGCGATACGCAAAAGAATGCATGCTAGTAGTGCTCTTATTGGCGTCAATATACCTCCCATGATCGCTGCATTGACGAGTGGTTCTGTAAGGCCTACCTTTTGAAGGTTTGGAGTCTTTTCCTGTTATTTTATATAAAAAATTTTTTAAAAAATTTTTAAAAAATTATAAATGATCAGATCAATTAAAAAAAAAATCAAATCTTAAAGAAAAAACAAAAAAAAAATTTTGTTTTTGTCCGAGTTGGGACGCGAACCCAGGTCTCCGAAATCTAACACATTGCATATCACATTAGCTGCGTTCCATTCGCTTCAAAATAATCCACATTATTTTTTTTACATGCAAAGCAAAAACAAAAATAATAATCCTATAAAAAATTGGATTATTTTTGCTATCCACATAAAATTGTGATATAGCCTTAAAAAAAATTGAAACACAGGTGTCGCACCTGTATATTTCTCTGAGCTGTCATTTCATTTTTTGAATATTTTGTTTGTTTGATACAATGACTATTAGGTACCCTTGACAGCTACCTGTTTTCTCACGAGCTGCGGCCATCGAATTTTAAACAAAAGAAAACAAAACAAACCGCGTGTGTCACACACATTGAACGCATTCGGCGGAGCCAACAATTGCACTTAAATTATTTATATAATTGCATAATATTAATAATTAAATTAAATAATTTACAAATTTTCTGACGTTTAGAGAAAAACACATTCAGAAAAAAAAACATCGTTCACTAAGGTATCGCTACCATAACAGTTCACAACAGTTTTGAACGACACACGTTCTCATGACACCTAATAGCTATTGTATCATGATTGCTTGCTTGAATTTAATTTTAAAAAAACGGTAATGCCCTCTACGAGTCGTTTTTCTTGCCGTTCCTTTGAGAAAATTTTTTATCGCGATTATATTAAGGCGAAAGGAACGCAGCTATTATATGAAAACTTTTATATGGAAAAATTCTAAGTCTTTTCTATTATTTTTGTATGAAGAAATTTACAAAAAAAATTCCAAAAAATTTTTAAATGGACAGAAAAATTTGTAAAAAAATGTAGATTAAAAAAAAAATACAAAAAAAAATTTTTTTTTGGGCCGAGCTGTGTTGCGAACCCGCGCTCCCGAAAACTTACTTTCATTTGTAATGATGCAAAACAAGCTGAAGTTTCTTAACAACTGAGGTGGGTGAGTGGGTAAGATGCCAGACCGCCAGCTGAGAGGACGGTGGTTCAAATCTGGAATTTGTCAAAAGTTTTTTTATTTCAAGTTGATATTTATATTGCTTTTCTTTCTTATGGACATTCTAAAGAAGTGCTTCTAGCAGGTTTCTTTAGAGTCGCGAGAGCGGAAGGCCTAGAAAATTTTCTCGTTTCATATAAAAAAGCTTATGGGCTTGGAAACGAGCACGGAAGGGCTAAGAAATCCATATGGCCTGCTAGAAGCGCTTTAAAGACAAGACCTGCTTTTGCCCACTGGGCAGTAAGTCAATCAGATTCATTTGCTTGGATTTGTTTGTTGTGTATGTGCTTTTTTTTGTGTAGATGTACTCTCACATGTGACGTAGGCTGCACAGTAGTTTTCCATTTCTCTGCAATTATAGTGGAATCTTATATATATTATTTTTGGTCTAATTCTATATGGATTTTTTTACTCTCCAGAATCACTAACAAAAACATTTAATTTTTTTCTATTTTAATGGATATCTTTATGTTTTATTTTTAAATAAATATTTTTAAATCAAACAAATTATAGTTTTGAGATTTATTTGCTCTATTGTAATTTCTAAGAAATAAATATATGAAAATAATAAATTGGTCCAACCAACATTTTTATATTACATAATATTGGCAAAGTGGTCCAATCCACAAAATTTTTTTTAAAACAACAACAAATAAAAAATTTTAGCTAAATTTAAGAAAAATTTGATCTTATGTAGCTATGTACCATCTTCGCCCTTTTTTAACGTGGACGTTTCTGTTAGAGCGACGTAAAATTCATTAATATTTTCAAACATTCAAACATTCAAACATATTTTCTCGATTACTTCAGTATGTGTGTTAGACCACTTTGCTTCTAAGCGCCACATTTGTAATGCACAATAAACTTTCAAAAAACCGAATTCATGCAAGTTAAATAAAGTGTCGCACCACAGATATAACACTTCATTGTAAGGTACTTGCATTAGACAAAACAATATAAGAAATGGTAAGACATAAATAACGAAAAAGCAACAAAAACAAGTAAGAAAGAAATAACAAACAACTCAACGTAATATATGATAAAATATTTTTTTTTCACTTTTGGGTTCATACAGTTTTTGAAAAAAGCGCTAGTCGGAAAGAGTCGGAAAGCGGTTGATATTTTTTAAAATGTTGAAACCTCTATTGTTTAGTTAATGGAAAAAAGTACAGCTGCGGACATCCGCATATAAAAATATCCTTCGGATATCCAAACACTTTTTATAGAAATCCACAAAGAAGACGTACAGTCAGTCTGGTTAGAGCGTAATCGGCAACATTTTTCGTGGCTTACCGTTACGCGTGAACGAAGTATGCAAAAATTGAGAGGAGAGGTTGCTTCATTACGCAATATATCAAACAGTTTAATTACATTTGTGGTTTCAAGTGGAAGTGTAAAATATTGTTATGAGTTCTGCATTTGAAAAGCGGTTTGAAGCAGTGTTTCTGTGTTTGCACTCAAAAGGACCGAAAATGTCCCGTTTATCGGCAGCAAAATATATGAAAAAATCAAAAACGTTTGTGACAAAGTGGGTTTATCGCTATATGTGTGAAAAAAATGACGATGACTACCCTGGGCGTGGAACAAAAAAGAAGACCTCAGATAATGATGATAAGAAAGTCCTCCACGTCTTCGAGAAAAATCCTGGACTCTCATTGCATAAAGGTGCGGCAATTTTGCAAGAAAAGGGAGTAAATTTGTCCAAAGATGCTGTCCGAGAACGTTTGCGAGCAAATGACTTTAAATATCGCAGTTCTTTAAAAAAGCCCTTACTTACACCAGTTCATATGCAAAAAAGACTCACTTGGGCGACTGCAAACAAGGATCGTGATTGGAGCAATGTAATATTTACGGATGAATCTTCTTTTTGGGCCGGAGGTTTCATTAGTCGATCGTGGTGTACTGGAGCGAATAGATTAGTTCAGCGAACTGTCAAACACCCAGTTAAAGATCATGTCTGGGGATGCTTTTCAGAACGGGGTTTTGGACACCTTAACATATTCACTGCCAATTTGAACGCTGAACTAATGATGAAAATATACAAGAAATCACTGTTACCATCAGCTGATTCAATGTTTAAAAGGAGAGGAGTATCCTGGATATTGCAAGAAGACAACGACCCCAAATATCGAAGTCGTTTGTGCAAAGCGTGGAAAGAGCAAAATGGGGTCGAATTGTTGGATTGGCCTTCACAGTCTCCAGATGCAAACCCAATTGAAAATGTCTGGTCAATTATGAAGGAAAAGCTCAAAAGAAAATGTATCTGGACTACTAAACAGCTTATCCGCAATATTAAAAAAATTTGGAGGGAGCTACCACGGGAGTTTGCTCAAAAACTAGTTCAAAGTATGCCTCGTAGATGTGAAGCTATTATTGTTAATGGGGGCGATTATACATTTTACTAAATAAATTGCGCACTAGCCAATTAAACATGCAACAAAATGTTTTTCATTTTAAAAGAATCGAGCTAAGGGTTTAAAAGTTATGCCGATCACGTTTTTACCAGACTGACTGTATATTTAGAAATACTATAACTAATTTGAAATGAATACAATGGCATCCAAAACATTTTACACATATTCTTGCATACCTGCTTCAATAGAATTCATATATACTTTGTTTTTAAAAAAATAAGGAAAAAGAATATGAGCTTTTAAGCACGCACTTCTCTAAACTGCTAGCAGTTTTAACAAAAGTTCGACTAAAAATGACCAAGTTTAGAGAAACAAAATATTTCCGAAAATGGCTTGTTTAAAATAGTAAATTTAGCATGAAACCCAGCAAAGGACTTCAAACTTGGAGGTAAGCAATTCCAGCATCTAGCGACTCGGGTATGGAACGATCGCTCATACAATGCTGAAGAGATTCTAGGAAATCAGATTTGAGGATTTCTAATAGACCGGGAAAAAGAGAAGTAATTAATTAAGAAAGAGGGGCACTGATATTTGATAATTTTAAAAAAAGAGGACAATAATTTCCATTTTAAAAAAATTGGAAAAAGAACAACCCAGAAACTGAGTTGTAAAAGGAGAGATGTGATCTCGAGATCCTCGATTGTAAAGAAATCTTACCGATGTATTGACTAAGATTCTAATTCTCCTTAAGTTGTAAGCAAAGGTACCGGTAAAAACCTCGATGCAGTATGTTAAGCTGGACAACAGCATTGCGTGAACTAATTTGTATTTAATGTGGAACGGTAGGTACAGATTCAGACTAAACAACCCCCATAAAGTAAAGTTAGTTTTTGAACTCAGTCTGTTAATATGAGCGTCGAATGATAAGCGATTATCTAATCTAACACCTAGACAATTGAATTCATTGACAAAACTTATGTTGTTGTTGTGGATATTGATGTTTAGGCTGATGCTCGAACTATTTCTTTTTGTGAATATCATGGCTTTAGTTTTGTTGGGATTAATATTGAAAGAGTTACTTTCCATCCAAACACATTACGTATATTGAAGTTGATGACAGCTTCAAAGACATCCAGAAATTGCATCTCACCATTGAAAAGGAGTTGAATGTCGTCGGCAAATATGAACGGGGTACAGGCATTAACATCTAAGCAGTTAACAAAATCATTTATATAGAACATAAAAAGAATGGGACCAAGAACTGAACCTTGAGGCACGCCACCATATACTGTACATGTACTGTACTGTACTGAGCATGAGCCATTGTGAGAGACAAATTGTTTACGATCCTTGAGGTAGGAGTAGACGAGCTTACACGCTGGTTTAGAGAAATTGAACTTAGAGCTCAATATGGTAATCAAGGTATGATGATTGATGCAGTCAAAGGCCTTTGACAAATCAAGCGATAAAAGAACTGAAGGCTTACCCTGGTTCAGAAAGCTTCTGATAGCGTCTGTGTGGCCCACTAGCAAGGAAGAAGTGTTGTGTCCCTTACGAAAACCTGATTGGCAATTATGTACTAGTTGGTGACGATTTGTGTGGCCCATGATTTGCTGCTTCATTTAACTATGATTTAACAATGTATGTAATAACAACAATAAAAATACTAAAGAAAACGTTCTGTCTTTAGGAGAATAGCCTTGTTTTATTGCTAGCTTTCATAGCTAATATTTTAACCGGTTTAAAAACAAAATAAAATCCTTTCTACTTCAGGCTTTGGCATCTACCACTGCTTAGCAAGCAGTTTTTCTTCTCGTAATTTTGTAATATTGCTTTTCTAGTTCACTGCAAACCAGTCACCTGTCGAAGTTGCGACGATCTGCAGTTCCGCAGCACTTTGCTGATTATTTTGACTGCAGCTTGGCATAGCTAACTGCATTTCCATAGCGTAAGTCTGTGTTCTTGCAAAGTTACGATCACAACCGACAGACACAAGCTCATCCGATCCAAAGCAGCTTGCAAATTGTAATAATTGTCAAATTGTTTTAATAAAGCGTTGAATAGAAGAGGTTGGTGATAGAAGGGGTGCCAACGGAAATACTGCTATAATGTAGCATACCAGATTCTTTGCGGTTTCAGGTTGCAGTTGAATGTTGCATGAAGTACATTAGAATACAAACTTTCGTATAAAATGAACGCTCTTTTTGAAGCGTGAATCGGTACCAAGTGAAGGTTATCTTTGTTGCTTTCAAAATAAAATAAAATGTCTTAATAAATAGTGACATTGAATTTAAGTATACTATTTTATATATTCCACACAAAATTTGCCACCAGTACTTTTTTCCTCAGAAAAAGTTATTTTATGGTTCATTAGTTAAAAATATTTGAAATTGTTATTCATTTTTTAATTTTACGTGTTTAAAATAGCTTCTAGTTCAAAATCGAAAGAAAAAATTAGGAAATTCTTAATGAAGTAGGCCAAATTAAAATTCTTAATTCGGTGAAGTATAAATTTTTGTAAAAATCTGATGGTATATTCGGATTCAGCGTACAGTTTTACATTAGAGGATGTTGTGATCAAAAGTTTTGGTATGACTTAAATGTAAAGGGGAAACTCGATTTGAAACATCCATCTTAAAATTAACGTTTTTTAGCGGCGCCCATCGAGTTTGAGAATTTGTTGGAGTTTTTTGCGCCACGTGCTTATATTACATCCAAGATTCAGAATATTGCCTTGCAATGAGGTTCTGGAATTCTTTTGGAAAAATATACATAAACTATTTTTTGTTACAAATATATCAAATTTGTTTTTTTGTTATTTATTTCGATCTTTAAGAAAAAAGTTAACAAATCATATTGTTCTAGTTGTAACTATTGTGATGAACTAAACTTTAATAACTATTTCAACTCTTGTCCATGAAATATTCATATTTAGTTGTGCGGCGTTTTACTCAGAATTTCGAAAATGTAGATGCTACACTCTTCCTTATTCAGCCCTGAAGCTAATCTTCCAATTAAGGCTACTGAAGAGTTGATGTAGCTATCAACGAAACAATCTGTCTAGTCTACTGGGTGGTTTGTTCTGCAAAGAAATTGTTTTTGTTGCTTCATGAAAATATTTGGCAATTTATGAATAAATAATTTTTTTAGAATTATCATGTACTGAGATTTTTTTAATGATTTATGGATTAAATGGTCTTAGTGTGAATAAAAAAATATACAATATCCTAATTTTGATTTTTTTCCTACCCTCTAAGAATTGTAAGGACCGAAAGTTGTAATTTAAACACATTTGTTTTGCACTTAATTGCATCAAATGTTTTAAAATATAAAATAGAGTATCTTTTAAGGGGTAAGAATAATGTAACACTTTCTACAAAATATTTGGTTTTTTTTTCATAAATTATTAGTTTACACCCCAAAGTATTTGTATTTCAAGTTTCAAGTGAAATTTTGAACGTTAAATATCTAAGAAAAGGAAATAAGACACGCAGTTATATTCATTGAAAATTTATTGGGAAGTGAAGAAAATTTTCAATATAATTTTGTATCACATAAAACAAAATCGTAAGCTAGCTGATTTAAAACATTTACAAAATTCAAAGTGTTTTTGAACAAGTGTTATTGAAATTATCGCAACAAAAAATTCAAACAGAGCGTCAAATGCTTTAATACTATTCGAGAGCTCTAAGCAATTCCATGACTTTAAACGCCGTTTACTCAAAATCACCTTTTTTGACCTGGTTGACAGCATAGGTGAATCAACCCCATTTGCAACCTACCCGCCTTTTTGCATGAGTATAGGGTAATATTCGCTTTTTTGGCTCTCTCGAGCAGATTGGGCTTCCAGTTTAGTTTCCTATCTAGTGCAAGGCCCAGGTATTTTGCTTGATCTGAGAAGCTATGCCTTGTGTTTCCCAACTTACTAATTAGAGGTAAATTGTGTCTTCTGGTGAAAATGCTGAGCCCACAGCTGATAGCCTAGTTGACTAAAGTGTTGAGGCAGTTTTGCATAATGTCTCGAAGAGTAGATGTATATTTTCCAGAGGTAAAAATAGCAACCTCATCGGCATAAGCTATCACCCTGCACCCCTCTAGTTCTAGTTTTACTAACAGTTAATTTACTGTTAAATTCCAGAGAAGAGGCGATAGAACCCCTCCCTGAGGGGTTCCTCTTGGTACAGATCTTAACGTGGATACCGCTCCAAATTTTGCACTTATAATTCTGCCAACTAGCATTTGATTTATTAGTGCTATCAGTGCGGCATCCACCCCAAGCTCCGTCATTGGTGATAGCTCTTGCCTCGACGTTATTAAAGGCTCCTTCTATATCAATGAAAGCTATCATTGTATATTCCTTCAGATGGAGGGATTTGTCAATGATGGAGATTATGAAGTGGAGAGCTGTTTCCACGGAGTTGCCCCTTTGGTGTAAGCATGTTGTACTATGGATAATGGCTTCTTTTCTATCATGGATCTCAAGTGAATGTCAAATAATCTCTCGAGAATTTTCAGAAGAAGAGATGATAGACTAATTGGTCGAAGGTCTTTTGGGTTTACGTGTGAGCTTTTGACTGCCTTAGGTATAAAGATAATCTTCACATTACGCCATCGCTTGGAAATGTGGTCTAGGCCAAGGCAGCTTTGGTAGATCAACAAAAGCCGCTCCTTAATGATGCCATACGACTTTTGATTTTCAATAGGAGCTATACCATCTGGTCCTAGTGACTTAAATGGTTTGATGCTACTGATTGCCCATTCGAGCCGTGTTTGTGAGAGTATTTTTAGAGATCTGTTCACAGATGGTTACTGATATTCCTGAATAGGAGCGTTACATATCTCAGAACATCCCAGAAAGTGGGTTTCTACTAAAACATTCAGAGATTCCTCACTGCTGGTGGTTCAAGAACCATCTTCCTTTTTCATGAAGCTGGGATTGGAGGGAACGTTAGCTAGAATTTTCCTAAGCCTTGACGCCTCAGAGGTCTGTGAGATATTTTCACAGAAGGTCCTCCAGGACTGTCTTTGTGTTTTTCGTAATTCATTCTTTATTCTTTGAGAGCTGTTTTATAATTTGACCACGTATCTGTGGATCTTGTGGCCTTTGCCCTATTGAAAAGTTTTCTGGTCGTTTTCCGGAGATCTTCTAGTTCCTTTCTTCTTTTCCTTATTCCACCAAGGAGGCTTTTGCTTCCCCCTCAATGTTTTTAGCGGACAAGCGGTATCTAGAGCTTTATTTAGCGAGTTAGTAGGACCATCAAGTTGTCTAAAGATTATTTATTGGAAGGACGATTAGGTGGTCCGTTTGAGAGATCTGTTTTTAATGTATTTATATAAAGATCCTAGTTGAATTGTTTAAGATTGCGAAATTCGCATGATCTCGGGTCAAAGTTATCAACATCAAAGAGAATATATCTATGGTCTGAGAAGGAGTGCTCCTTAGAAACTCTCCAGTTTTTTACCCTTTTAGATATATGGTCAGAGGCAAGGGCAATATCTAGAACTTCCTGCCTATTACTTATAATGAAGGTGGGTTCATTACCTACATTACATATATTAAGATTGGTTGTAAGGATAAAATCAAATAGAGACTCACCCCGTTTGTTGGTGTCAGAGCTACCCCAGATCACATGATGAGCGTTTGCGTCGCACCCGATAATTAGGCCCTTTGCTTTTGATGCTGCTGTGGAGACCAAATTTTTATATGTCTTCTAGGAGGACTTCGTGGTCGTCCGCGAGATATGCTGAGACAAACCACAAGCATTTCTGGCCCATCTCGACGCTTATAGCCACGGTGTCTTTGTTACTAAAATTACAGAGAGTAAATGCACTCAGGTTTTTCTTAATTAAAGTAAACTCTCTTGGCTTACCTTGTGATCTAGTATACACAAGCGTGTATGTTGAAGTCCTGAGTTCACATACTAGGCCGCAGACTACCCACGGCTCCTGAATCAGGACGATGTCATCTCCATCCTTGCTCAGACGGAGAATAAGGCTGTCGGACGCAGCCTTGATTGACAGCATAACAAGGACAGTTTTTGTCCGATCGATTTGATTAAAAATAGGTTTTATCAGAAAATGTTCCTCTTCAGCCTGACGTAGCCATTTTTTTAACTTTTTTATTTAATTTTATAAACTATTTTCTCTTGAAAAACACGTGCAAACGTTAATTTTTGATTCAAATGATCACCATTTTTTTCTAATCACTGTTTTTAAATTTCCTACGTCCGGCTATAGCAAATAGTTTATATTTTGCGAATCTTTTTCGTTTTTTGTCCTCAGTTGATCCATGTGAATGACTTCCTGTCAACACCACTGAGGCCAGATTCAAGACGTGCCATTTTCATAGGATTATTATTTAAAAATATAACATTAAAACAGAAACTTAAATTTGATATAGTTTATATAATAAACAAAAACACTTAAATTTCACATCAGTTAGTACAGGTATATAAAAGGTGACGTTTACAGTTTGCTGCATGAAATATTATATCAGGGTCAGGTGATTCTTGGAACTTAGGATGAAAAAACCTTATTTTGGTTTTGTTACTGACAACTTCACAGTAGGTGGACATCGCGGTTTGTATTAATAAGTAAGTTTAGAGGATCAGTTGAAAAATAAACAATTTCAAGGTCATCTGCGAAAGTTATAAATTTTCCTTTAAATGGTTGGGAAAATAGCAAAATGTAGGTAAACTAAAAATAAAATAGGTTCAAGAACTGAGCCCTGGGGTACACCTAAGTTTATGGCCACAGAATCACTTAGATTTTGATGAATTCTCACTATTTGAGATTGGTTTTTCAAGTAAGAGACTCGAACCAGTTGTAAGTACAATCACGAATGCCCATACTATAGAGTTTATTTAAAAGACAATCAGGACTAACCATATCGAAAGCTTTAGTTATGTCAACAAACAATGCAGCACAAACTTGTTTTCTATCTAATTTTTTATGTTATAAGAAAAAGAAGTTCAGGAGCGCATCCTCAGTGGGACAACCCGCTCTAAAACAAAACTGTTTTGGATTAAAAAATTTTATTTTGTTTAAGTACCGTAATAACCCACTTTTCATAATTATTTCAAAAAATTTTTGAAAACGAAGAAAAAAGGGAAATGGGCCCGTAATTACTCATGTTTTCCTAGCTTCCTTTTTTAAACAGTGGTAATACAATCCCCGAGACTATACTTAAATTGGAGATATGCCTTAAAATGTAAACAGTGTTGAAGGCAATGCTTTTTATTTAGATATTAGAAACACCATCACTGCCGCAGGAATAACAGTTCTTTATTACATCCAAGACTTTATTACATTTAAAATTTGCAGCCCTTCAAAATTTTCTTTCTCTTTATGTTAGAAAATTGCTAAGTTTCAATTAAAAGCTCTTATTACGGATATGTAAAATTTTAAAATGCCGTTACATGTATTATTTTCTTTTTACTTACTCTACCAGAATCCTTTAATTAAAATCTGTAATTTTGTTGGTTGTTGGACTTTGTAAGCGATCTCAGAGTCAGAAATTTCAGTAGCAAAAGAAAAGCATTTAACTGAAAATGCAACCACTTGTCCTTATTTACTCGATAACATCGGCAAGATCAACAAGGCGATTGTCAGCATAGCTGCTCAGCAGGTTAAATGATATTTAAACGTTAGTCAAAATTGACTGACTTACGAATAGCTGACCTGTTTTTGTATAGGTGTGCAAACACACTTATACACGCACATTTATAACTGGTCAACTGTAACTACTTCAACCACAACTACCCAGTGGGCATTTTAGCGAGTGCTACGCAAAAAAAGGCATGCTAGCAGTGCTATTATTGGCGTCAATACACCTTCCATGATCACTGCATTAATGAGTACTTCTGTAAGGCCTACCTTTTGTAGGTCCTTATTCTTTTCATATTATTTTATATGAAAAAATTTACAAAAAAAAATCCCAAAAAATTTTTAAATACACAGAACAGTTTGTAAAAAAATGTAGATTTAAAAAAAAACCAAAAAAAAATTATTTTTTTTTGTCCGAGTTGGGTCTTGAACCAGGGCTCCCGAAAACTAACACATTACATATTATATTATATGAAAATATTTATATGGAAAAACTCTAAGTCTTTTCTTATATTTTTGTATGAAGAAAATTTATAAAAAAATTAAAAAAAAATGCACAGAACTGTTTGTAAAAAAATGTAGATTTAAAAAAATAACAAAAAAAAAATTTTTTTTTTGTCCGAGTTGGGTCTGGAACCCGGGCTCCCGAAAGCGTACTTTCATTTGTATTCATGCAAAATAAGCAACTTATTTTTAACAACCAAGGTAGACGAGTGTGTAAGGTGTCTGACCGCTGACTGAGAAGACCTTGGTTCAAATCTCAAATTGTTAGTCGTTTGTTATTTAAGGTTGATATTTTTATTGCTTTTCCTTCTAAGGTGACATCTCGAAAGAGTGCTTCTGGCAGGTCTCTTTTGAGCAAGGAGAGCGGAAGGCCTGACAAATTTTCCCATTTCATATAAAAAAGCAAGTGTAATTGTATATGAGTGCGGCAGTACTCTAAAATCCATACGAAGGCCTGCTAGCAGCGCTGCCAATGCCTACTGGGTATGGTCAGCCAAGCATGTTTCATTCGTTTGTATAGCTTGTGTCTCTTTTGGCCAAAATACAAAAATTAAAGAACACGCGACATGTTTCGACGGTCTGCAACTGGAATCAATCGGCTATGCAAATGCAACGCATGCGACTTAGTGCATCTTAAAAGGTTTTTGTAATGTGCGTGCGGAAAATGTTAATTTGTGAAATATGCTTGTCAAATGGGTTATTTGTGCCGAGTGGAAAAAAGAAACAACAACCTGCATTCGTGAATCTCTATAAATTAAAATCGTAGAGTTGCCACTAATCAAGCGGAAAAAAGAAACAACAACTATTTCAAAGAAAATCTTGTCAAACGTGTTACGCGAAAACTTGAAAACGTTGCAAGCAACAACATAGAAAAAAAGCTTTTGTTGCTTTAAAGCTTTTAGCTAATCAAGCATAACTGTGTTTTCTAAATTTATATCTTTGTTATAACGTGGATGAGTTTAATATTTTTTTTAGCTATTTTTTAATATTGTATTGTGCTCAATAAGGAAAAAGTTAACAAAATTAAAATAAAAAGTTTACCAAAAGTGGAAGTTGCAGCAACTCAGCAAATCAATGATTTTGAACCGAGTTAAACTTGCTAGTCAGCAGCTGTTGTTGCTGTTGTTATTGTAATAAGAAGTTGTTTTTCTGTTGCTGCTGTGACCACTGTCTAATAAATTATCTGCTGACCGGAAAACTCTGTCATCATCTACAGCAACGAGCTTCTTAAAGTTGTTGGAGTAGTTTTGCTGCTGTTGCTGCCCGCGCCATGGAGGAAGACGTCTTTAATGCTTTACAAACTCGAACGGCCTACTTACCGGGCGGCTTCGATCGCGAAGGCAAAATCATATTCATTGTCAACATCATCAACGATCTGCAGCTGTGGAATCGTAAATGTCTGGAGATTTCAATAGCATATCTTAAGAAGTCGCTAAGGTGAGTTTAACGAGTTTAATAACTTCAATATTTTAATTTTTTTGTATTCTTTGTAACACATTCAGTTGTATTATTTATTGTTTCAAGATTAGAATTAGAATCACAAAATCCCATACAGTATTTTTGGGCACACCTTTTTGACTTAGTTTTAATAGCTTTTTGTAAAATATACATACTTAAAACCTTCTGTTAACGTTATTCGATACACATTAATACGTATATTGATTTTGATCTGCATAACAATTACGCAGTCCAACAAAAATAAATATAACAGACTTTGCTCAATGAACTCTGGTTGCGAAGAAAAACAAACGAATTTAGTTTCGAAAAGCGGTTTTTGAATTTAACGTTTGAGAAATTTTTGATATGGGTTTTAAATGAACACTAAATTTAGTAATTTATTTATTTAGCCAAGCAAGGCAATATACTCATTCTAACAGGTTGTTTTTTTATTTATTTGTATTTTTTTCCTCACCCCTTTCCTGGTTTTGGTGTACAAAGACATGCTAATCGAAGTGGGCGTAATCCGCCCACCTGAATGACATGAATTCAAGAACACGTCAAAAAAAAAAAAAAAAGGAAAGAAGAAAAGAAAAAAAAACAGAAGGAACTTACTTGAGCTCACTAACAAATTTTGTTTTGAAATAAAAAAATTACAACAAACAAATAGAAATATTAAAAATACTGGTTGAATTTTGTCAAGTTACCAGAATAGGGTTGTAAGTATATTACCTTGCTTGGTCAAATAAGTAAAAAAATAAAATGCTCAAGTATTTATTGGAAAGACATTGCTTTAAGAGTATCTAATGACCCTTAAAGATTTTACGGATCGTGTGCTAGCCATTTATGAAAAAATAAAAAATCTTTTTTTTCAAAAATATTAAAAAGTTTGTAAAAATAAAATAACACATTAGGGTGTCCCAAAATATTTTTTTAAATTTTATAATTGTTCAGACTTTGTTTGAATGCTTATGCAGTAAAGTATTTTTGAGATTTATTTCAGATTTTTTGGAAAAAGTCCTTTTTCTAACAATCAGGTTTTTGGAGATTTTTGGAATTCCAAACATAAGTTGGTCAATAACAAACATTTTCTCAGTCTTGGAGTCATCATTTTGAAATACAAATGTCTAAACTTCACTTTAATATAAATATATCAGAAGTTTTGGCAACATTTTTGGTCATTCAGTTGTCGCACATTTAATTTTTTAGCAATTTAAATATAAAAATCTTGATTTTACTCTAGTTTTAAATCTAGTTTTAAATCCTTGTCAAGGTTGGTTGAATCGTTAAATCGTTGGTTGTTGTATTGATTACAAAATGAGTTTTAATATGCAATGTGTAAACCTTTCAAACAGCTAGGGGAAAGCATGGAAAGTGTTTGCATCTGCTCTAATAACACTGTACAACAGGAAGAAACCCCGTGGGGTTAAACGACTTTATTTTGTATTTTAGAGAGCGCCAAAACCGAATATGAAGTCAGTTTCTTTGGGTCATTTAAGGTATTGTTACTACAACGGGAGGTGACTCAAGGACAAACCCCAACGTCCTATTGGTAATTCAATTAATGTTACCTGACCTCCATACTTTTCCAAGATGAACATTCTTCCCTTTGAGATCGATTCCCTCCGACTCCCCTAATGTTATAATTTTTGTATATATAATAAATTTTTTTTTCTTTTTGTGCAAATAAAATGTTTGTTTTTAATTTTTTTCTAGGTTATCGAGAATATCAGGAGGCGGCTTTAGGGCAAACTATTTATATTATTACTTTTATAAACTGAATATTTTCAGCAATTTCATAATTATTACAACAACCAATGATTTAATAATTCAACCATTAGTAACAAGGATTTAAATGCTAAGAATTTGGAACGGCGAGAGTAATATAAGGATTTTTTTTAATTGCTTAAAATTTTCCCATAATTCAAACTGCATCTTTTAGTTCTATAATTTTGATTGAATTTTACAGAGTTAAAAATTCACGTAAAAATTAAATATATGACCAGGCGCGTATTCAGTGGGGTTTAGGAGGTTAAAACCCCCCGAAATGAATGAATTTTTACGAGCTTCGAGAGAAACAATCAGCACAACATGGCAGCCGTTGTGTGTTGTTGTCACGACAAAGATCTGGATCAAGGTAGATCAAAAATAAAAAGACTCAATTTAAAACACTTGTTGTGAAAGACTATAATATACATACTTAAATCTTTTTTACGTACACTGAATATGTGTTAACATTTAATGAAACTGTGTTCATATTAAATGAATTGGTTTTTGAAATAATTCAATTTAAAACAAAAGTTGTTTTTTCAAAACAAAGTTTTTATGTATACTTTTATAGTTTAAAAACATTTGTCTAAAAAACTTCAGAACAAAAACTTTAGCATAAAAAACATATATTTAAATACATAATCTTAAAATATTGTTTAAAACTATAAAATTAAACCGCCATTTTTTCGATGACATTTGATATTTTTTCGAGTTTCACGTCAAATTTGTAATCAGCGACCTCTGCAACCCCTCGAATACCATATTTTACTCCATTCGATGAAATTTGCATTTTATTGCGGCTTAAAATATTGAAATATTTTAAATATTAAAATAATAAATTAGTTTTTATTTCATCTAATGTACATTTTTTGTAAAACCAATTGAAAAAAATATTTTCACAGAATAGAATGTAAAATCGGGGTATATCTCAAGTTGGTCTCAATGTCTGGCCTTTATTGTCAAAGATTCTACTGCACATAATTTTTCAATTCAATTTCAGATAGCGACGTATTTTTTATTATTGGAATGTAATAATAAGAAAAAATTATAAAAAAATATGTAAGTTTATAGTTGAATATTTAATATGCTTATTTTAAATTTTGTTTTGTGGCAACGCAAAAGCGTTCAGTTTCTATTTTAAAACTTTTGTTAAATTTTAAAGTATGTTTTTTTTCTCAGTGTAAATAATATAAAAAATATTCCAAAATAAATTGTTTGTTTGTTTGTTTTTAAATGCATCTTCTTCTTGATAGGTGGCATAAGAAAAGCAGTCCTTTTCAGCCGTTTTCAAGATATTTTCATCCCAATTAATTGGAAACAAAAAAAAATCAGGGCGCATTTTAATAAGGGTACTTAGCGTGACTTTTTAAAAAATGTGGTCATTTTCACCGCTTTTGATCCCCGTAGCGCAGGAAAATTTTAACCAAACGTAGTAAAAAGTAGTTAAGGTTGTCGTAATCTTATTAAGGGGTCGTCCATAAACTAAGTTACTGATTTTCCGGTTTTTTTACCCCCCCTCCCCCTGCGTTACTTTTCGTAGTGCTTTTCAAAACCCCTCCCCCCTCCCATAAAGTAACGTGACATATGAAATGAATTCATTCGAATGATTACATATTTTGACTAGCTCTGATAATTTTCACCTGTATAAGTGACTAGTATGACTTGATACATTAAAGGAACAATTGGAAAAAAATCAATTATTAATATCATCTGTAAAAGCTTTTCCATCTGCGATCCAAGATTCGATGCTATCAATCACTGGGATAGAAGAAGCTGGTAGCTTTGTTGAGGATTCTTCAAAATAGAATTTTTCATCGGATTCTATGTCGACCCATTCAGGTGAATCCTCATTTCTAACGCAAAGAAATTCACCTGGTCTTTAACAGAGTACCCTTAAAGGCTGCACCCGAGCTGCACTAAGTTCTGTGTTTTTGTGTAAATGCTTTCTGAAAATTGATTTATTTAAATAGTATTTTTTATTCCGATTTATTGTAAACGTTATAATACAAACTTATGGCAATTCATAGAAGTATTAAAAACGAAATACAAGCCGCAGGAAGGACACGACCTTGAACCGATTTCTTCTTTCTGAGAAGGACAGTACATGTCATACAGTATCTCCTTTGATCAAAAACATTCAGGCCTTAACGTCAAAGCCTGTCGCAAAAGCAAAGACCCAAATTTTTCAGACGTGTGTTGAGATGGTGAAGGAATACCAAAAGGTTCCTGTGTCGAGGGAAAAGGTGGTGGAAGAAATCGTTGAAACAAAAGTTAACCATCAATTTAGGCGATCAAACATAAACATGTAAGGTTAAAATTTTTTGAAATGATTGTGTTATTAGTTAGAGGTTTTCGTCGATTTTTTTAATTTTTGGTAACGTTACAATATCTAAACACCTCCCCCCCTACCGTTACTTATCGTAGTGCATTTCAAAACCCCTCTCCCCCCTAAATTGGTAACGTAGTTTATGGACGACGCCTAATATGCACATTGATTTTTTTATTTCCGATAAATTGGGACGAAGTCATTGGCACCAAATAATTTTTTTATGGCACTTAGCGAGAAGAATATGCGTTTAAAAACAAACAAAAAAATTTACTTTGAAAAAAAAATTTTTATAGTATTTACGTAAAAACATTTTGAAGTCTCTATGTTCTGTTGTCTTTTCACAATAAATATCAACGCTAGCTGAAATTTGTTGAAATAGTTTTTACGCCATAACTTCTGAACCCTTAAAGAACACACTTTCATTTCATATGGAAAGGTAATGGAACTAAAAAAAAATGAAAATAATGAAAATGAAAAAATTATATCGCCTTCTGCAGACATAGTATTAAACTTTGAAATTAATTATGGGTCATGTAACTGCAATTTTTTCAAAAAATAAATATTTTTCCTTTAAAAAACAATTTTAAATGATACTCTATTTACGAAAATCGCATTTAAATTGGCTGAGCTACGTTGTCTCAAAAGAGACCCTATTTTGGCATTCGCATGGCTATGGGCCCGCGAAAAAACTTCATACTCCGGATTTGGTTTTCTAAACAATAAACTAATCTATTCACAAAATTTGAGCCAAATCGGAGATGGTCAGTGCAACTGATATTATATTTCAATGTGAAATGGGCGACATATTGAAAAGAAATTGTTTCTTCTTTGACGAAATATGTTTAATGTAAATTTTTTTATATCATATTGTGGTTAAAAAAATTGCTTGAAACGTTTTTTAAAATTTTGTATGAAAAATCATGCATTGATCTTAAAGGCATTGTGTTGAATTTAAAAACGTGGTGATTTTTTTAGTGTATATATTAATTTTGACAAATATTTTGTACCCCATATTTGTAGGCACTGCTTCAATCAGAGAAATCGACCTGAAACGTTTATATATCTATACGTTATATATCCATCAATAAGCCGATCCTGAATATTGGTGCATCGTTGCCGATTTCAGTCGCCTCAAGCGAAGCCTCGTTTTCGTCGCTTCAAAGACTCAAAACATGCATGACAAGTTAAACTGGAGAAGAAAGGCTCAATGTTCACAGGGGTGTGGAAGGAATTACACAAATGACCACGGAAGAAATTTTAAATGCACTAGCCCAAAAAAATATATTATTATTATATATTATAGAATATATAAAAAATTGGAAGAGGTCTAAAAAATAACTTAAAACCCCTCGAAATTTTTTTCTGGGTACGCGCCCACATATGACACCCGAATGACCAAAAAAATTGCCAAAACTTCTGAATTATGTTCATTTAAGTAAAGTTTGGAAAATTTTCTTTCGAAAAGATTACTCAAACACTGAGAAAATGTCTGTTATTCACCAACTTATGCTTAGAGTTTGAAAAATCTCTGAAAAACCTGATGCTTAGATAAGATCCGATTAGTGTGACCTCTAAACCTCTTCCAAAAAATCTGAAATAAATCTAAAAAAAAAACTTCACTCCATAAGCTTTCATAAAAAGCGGTAGGACGATATCGTCATAGTGAACACACAGAGGGTTAAGAAAAACCCGACATGTCAAAAAACGACATTGTCCTTGCGGGAGAGGAAGACACGCTTCTTCCAAAATTTTTTTTTGAGTGATCTTGGCAACTTTTGAGCCTTCTTAGAATACAATTTAAATTTTTCGATACTCCCCAACGTTTGGCCTCTTTAGAGTGAAATCAATCTGTAACTCGAGTTCGAGATTTTAATGACATAACTCCTAAGCGAAGAACTTTACAGACACGCTAGACCACTTTTTGTAAACGCCGATGTGTGCTTATGAAATTGTTAGTACACCAAAAATAATTTTCTAAATTATTAATATGTTTTTGTTTCAGGATACGCTAGAATTACCAAAAACGGTAATATTTGCCTTATTCGAGGTGGAATTTTATCCCTCCTTGTATGTCCTTGTTTTTATTTATTCATTTATTTTCATCTACTGGGCTTAGCCCTTATAGATTACATATCATCTTATGACTATTGACTAAACATAAAATCGTAAATAACTCTCTTAAAACTATCTCTTGTCGTGCAAAAGTCTATATGACTAGCTGCTATGTTGCACTCAGATAAGCATTTAGAGATTGGTTCATTATTACCATAGTTAGTTCTATGAAATCTTATACGAAATAAGATTCTTTCTCTAAAAGCTCTCAATAGAACATAGAACGGAATTATTTCAAGCTGTTCAGGCAAATCTATCTTGTTATCAACCATGGTAGAAGAATACAGGTAGATGCATCAGATGAGATACTGATGAGATACTGCCGGAAATTTCAAAACGAAGCAAAAATTTTTATTTCTGGAATAAGAGCATAGTCAGCGCTGCAGCTACCTCTATCCTTATACCATGTTATCAATTATATATTTTATAAATATAACACTCTGCGCTTTCCTTCTCTGAGATAAGCGTTGAATATTTAGCAATTGGCAACGCACGACGTACGTTGGCATATTTTCGGGATTATATAAGCGCCGTAAAGCAAATCTAGTAAATCTCTTTTGGATTCTTTCAATGCGAATGCTATCACAATCATAAATAGGATCCCATAAGATGTTTAAGAGACCTTACCTGACTTACAAATAACGTTTTTAGTGTAAAATCATCTAAGAAGTCTTTCGAATTCCGTTTTAAAAACCCTAATAATGAGTTTGCTTTAGATATAATGTATTCTCTATGAACATTAAAAGACAGTTTAACGTCAAAGTAAATGTCCTAATATTGTTTTTTTTAGAGTTTATAATTCTGATGAATACTGATGAGTTGATGTAGCTATCAACGAAATAGCTGTCTAGTCTGCTTGGTGGTTTGTTCTGCAAATAACTTATTGTTGTTGCAACCTGTTGCTTCATGAACTTAATTGGCATTAAGCTCATATATAATTCTAAAAAAATATAATTTTTTAGAAGTTTAGAAGTTAGATAAAAAAATATAATTTTTTTAGAATTATATATGAGCTTAATGCCAATTAAGTTCATGAAGCAACAGGTTGCAACAACAATAAGTTCTTTGCAGAACAAACCACCAAGCAGACTAGACAGCTGTTTCGTTGATAGCTACATCAACTCATCAGTAGTCTTCTGTGGTTTCTGCAGAACCATCAACTTTGATAAGCCTATACGAACACCTTCTGTTGAATTAAAACAGAATTATATGCTGTATGTCGCCTTCAAAGCAAGGTTTTTCTACTACTTTGCAAAAGCAAAGGTTCAAAAAAGCGACTGCATTGATTCTTCAAAGACTTGTTTGTTGTGCTCTTTGCTTACTTCTCTATCACGAATCAATAATCTAGGCTCCAACAGTTTGCTGTTATAAACCATAGAAGGTGTGAAGAAGGTTTTTTGAAAAACGTTGTTTTATGTGTAGACATAATAACATACTTGTTTTCGTTGGTCGGGCTCGCACCAGTGTTTACATGAAAAGTTAATGATGGCATATTTTAATTACAATATTGTTTTTTTAATAATTCTAAAAAAATATAATTTTTTTTCTAAAATTCTAAAAATATAATTTTTTTAGAATTATATATGAGCTTAATGCCAATGAAGCAAATCAATGCCAAAAATCATGAAGCAACAGGTTGCAACAACAATTCAAACGAAACAGCTGATGCAAAAAATGATGCCATCTATTAAATATTGCTTAGAATTAGTATAAAATATTTAAGGTTTTTGTCAGATTTACGCAAAATGTTGAACTTTTACAATCTGGTAATAATGTTTTTGACAAATACTCACGTTAAGAGTATTTGAGCAACGTAAGCAACCTAACAGTGGACGACGACGCAAGGAAAAAATACATCAAGCCAATTTTGTCCGATAACGTCGGAAAACGAACGAAGCTTAAGACGAAGGCTACGTTTTACCTAAAGATGCTATTAGTCCGTTTATGCTTCACTAATGAATCAAGGCGTCAATATCTGAATGAAGCATAGCACAGTCAGATAGACTTTTAACTGGCACGAACAACTTTAAGTTATCCGATTCGACAAATAGGAAGCGATCCATTTATAGAAGTTAGAGTGAATCCCTAACTTTTCGAGTTTCATTAACAAAATATCGTGGTTTAGGCAATCAAAAGCTTTAGTGAAATCAGTGTATAAGACATCCACTTGTAAGCCTTTTTCTAAAGCTTCAATGCAAAAATTTGAGAAAATTGCCAAATTCGTGCAAGCCGACTTGCCAGCAAAAAAGCCGTGTTGTTGGGTCGTTGATAGATAATTCTTTAACTCAAAAAATGAACGCTTGTTAACAATTTTGTCTAAAACTTTTGGTATAGCCGAGAGTTTAACTATTGGTCTATAATTTTCGATACAGTTCTTTCGATCTGATTTAAAAATTGGTGTAATATAAGCTATTTTCCATTCATCTAAGAAAATATCCATTGACATATTTAATTACATTAAAAATTTGAGTTAAAACCATATAAATCGAATGTGCACAATTTTTTAAAAACAGTGGTGGTAGTAGGTCTAATCCTGCCCCTTTACTAGAATCTAAATCTAACAGAGATTCCAGAACTTCTTCTCCGGAAAACTGTGTCTCGCCTACATTAATAACTTGATTTAATTTAGAAATATCGCACCAGCTAAATTACTACCGGCTACATTACTAAAAGCTCATCCGAAAAATATGCCAAATAACTCAGAAATCTCTTGTGTGTTGTTTGCACACATTCCCTCAAATTCCATAGATTTAGGAAAACCGCTACTTATTCTCTTAGAGTTATAGTATATCCAAAATGATTTCGGGTTAGTTTTTATATTACTTTCAATAGTATTTAAGTATTTTTTATATAGAAAATTGGAAAAAAAATCAAAATCTTTTCTACGCTGAAAGAATAATGCTTAATCATGGGGTAGATTACTTGATTTGTATATTTTGTGCGACTTATTTCTCAAATGTTTAAACTTAAGTAAGCTTCGATTATACCACGACAAGTGATAGTTATTTTTTTAAGTGTTTTACTGGCACATATAAGGAGAGTTCTTAATCCAGTATAATTTTAAATTTGTGATACATGGTGCTTACATCAGGAGAATCTAAAACCATATCACAGTAAATAGAATAAAAGAAGCTATTCAACGCCACATAATTAATTCATTATATTAGTAGTAGTAGTAGTATAGATTTATTTATTTTATCATTTAATACAATAAATAATATTTCATAGGATACTAACTAACATCGAGTTGATAACAGAATAGTTATTAAATGAAAAAATAACTTACAGTATAATTACAGTAAAGATTTACAGTAAATAATTACAGTAAAGAATAAGTAAAGAATAAGTGTGGGGTCGTAAAAGTAAATGTTTCGATAAATAAAAAATAAGATACATACATCGTAAGAAATTAAAGATACAAATTTAATTACCAAAAATTAGGGGAAATTTAAATTTTAAATTAGGTATATAAATTAGAAATTAAATAAAGCAAAAATTAACAATATTTGTGAAAAAAATAATTTATATATATATCAATAAGAAATCAATAAGGAGCAACAAAAAAACCTATCATGAATGAAAAGTGTTTAAACAAAAAATAAAAGAAGCACAAACAAAAACTTTAACAGTTGAAGTAACAATATTTATAAGAACATCGACATTATTGTAAGAAAGATTTGAGAGCCAAAATTTTACGTTTTTAAGAAATGCTGGCTTATTTCGGATTAATCTTAATTGAAGAGGCAAGGCGCTAAAAAGTCTAGGTGCAACAGATGTTTAAAAGTTCAGGAATAGCTGTGAGTTGTGTTGTGGCACTGAAACATAATTCTGATTGTTTATTCTTAAATTGTCATTTGTAGAACATCTACTCGAGGTATATCCTGATTTTATAAAAAACTAGCTGAACCTGGTGTGCTTCGCTACTCCCCTCGTTATAAAATAAAATTAAAAGTATTTATATATTTTTCACGCCATCGGATTTTCGAAATAAGTCCACCCCAACGCCACCTACCGTGTCCATTTATACACAAATTATTTTCTTATGATCAAACAAACATACATTCTGAATTTCAGTTAAATTGGTCCATAAATTCAAATTTTCGATATAAGTCCACCCCAGCGCCACCTATCGGGTCCAAATATAGCCTATGTTACCCACCGTACCAAGATGAACATTACCTGCAAATTTCATCAAAATCGGCCCAGCCGTTTTGGAGTCCATACGTTACATACATACACACATCCTATTTTATATATATAGAAGATAGATAGATATACGAAGAACCTAAATAGTATAAGTGTCGTAGCGGCAAAATGTTTAAATTTTTAAAAAGCGGTAAACTAATCGCATGGCGATTTCTGTTGCAAATTAGTCGAATAGCATGGTTTTGTAAAATTAAAAGTTGATTTATTTTGTAATTATGCGTTCCATCCCAACAATACAATCCGTACTCCAACTTTTATTGGAAAATGCTATAGTACAGGCACTTAAGCAGGATAGAGCTACAATACTTTTTTAAAAGGAAAATATGCCTGTTCACAGCCAAGAGATATTTCTTAAGAGCCAATGTATGCTCTGCCTTCTTGAACGATCGATCAAAATCAATACGAAAACACTTAAAGGAGTAAGAACATTCTTCAAAGTAAGTTTGAGCACATGTCGATGTCGAACAAACATCACTACAAAAGAGAAATTTTACGCAATTGGTGCTATAAAAATATAGTTCTCCAAAGTTTAAGTCTTTGTCTACAGCATTAAAGCACATAATTCTCGTTTTGTCGCTAATAACTAACCTATGTACTTTGAACCAATGGCGCAAGATTTCGAGATCGTGATTAATATCCGCAACGAGATTTAACGGAGAGCTACTTCTAAAAGTACAGGCCATATCATCCGCAAACGCATTTGTTATACTTTTAAAGTTTTGAGAGCAAAGAGACTTGATAAAGACCAGAAAAAGAATCGGACCAAGCACTGAACCCTGAGGAACTACTAATGAAATGTGTTAAGATTATCCTTAATCTTAACTTTTTGCAGCCTATTAGTTAAGTATGAACTAAACCAGATATATATACAGCCCCTAAAACCAAAATTATACAATTTATGTAGCAATATCTTATGGCCAACAGAGTCAAATGCTTTGGTAATATCCACAAATAAAGCTTCGGATTCCATCTTTATTTGGATTTGGTAATATCCACAAATAAAGCTTCACGGCTTTTTCAAACACCTTAGAGAAGATAGGTAGAAGTGATATTGGTCTATAGTTGTTGATATTAGAACGGACATTTTTCTTATATAAAAGTATTACCTCAGCTATTTTCATCATGTTAGGAAATATACCTAGTTCGACGATTTTGTTGAACAGATGGCAGAAACGTCGCAGATGTTGAAAGCGATGTTTTTTTACTAGATCATTGGAAAAGCTATTTGATGTAGATGAATTTGAATTATTTAAACACATAATGAATAAACCTCGAAAGATGAAATTGGCTGAAAGAAAAAACTATTAGAAAGACATGGCTCGAGTGAGCCATGGTTCGACAGTTACACTGCAAATCATCATTAGAGCACTCTGCTACAATTTCAGGGCGTATGGAAGAAATATATTTATTGAAACATTCAGCTGAATCTTTAGGATACGTAATAGTTTTATCAGCAAGTAGCAAACTTTGTACACTTTGATGATCACTGTTTTAATTAAGTATGCTCATTGGTGTAGCAAGCGGGGGAAAAGGGGGGCAGTTGCACCCCCGCTTATTTTGCTATATAAACAATTTAAAACGAAAACTTCAAAAGTTATTCAAAATATCAGTTTTTTTTACAACGATAATATTTTTGTATTATATATTTTGCTCTTCTTTCTCTCTTTTTCATAAGCATGCATTCGGATAACCATTTTCTTTCTCTGTGTTTGCAAAAACATAGAACGGAATGTAGAGTTTCTACTGCAATTCCAATTTGAAAAAATTCGGATACACTGAAAAAACTATTAAATGAAGTTGAAAAACTTGTTGCTTTGGTTTTGACTGTGTCTGCATCAGCAGCTTCATCTGAGCATTCATTTAGTGCACTAAAAGTTCCAAAATCAAATTTTCAATTTTAAATTGTGAGGTGTTTTAAATATTTCGAGTTGAAAAAAATTGGTAGGCCATGAGCCTAGCGGCAATTTAAATAATTTTCTATTTGTAAAATAATTTCGTTTAAACAACTTTTTCTTTAAAACAGATGATACTTGAGATGGTTCTAATTTTAATTTTTACAGTTGTAAATACAAACGACATGTCTTGCAAGGACAGAAAGAAACATTTTGGAAGAATTTAAATTGATATAACTTTTTGTACCTTATTGCATTTAAGCCATGTAAAGATATACCTAGTCTTGCTTTATAAAAGCAACAATTATTTCTTATATTTTCATATTACGATATGAAAGATCCTTTAAAAAATGGTCTCTAATATCAAAATTGGAAAAACTTTTAAAAATAAAGAAATTTTAATTTTAAAAAAAGAAATTCAGGGCTTTAATTTTTCTAGTTTCACAACTTTATTCTTAAGTATTGTTAAACAAGCTTCAACATGCCTACCAAATGTAGCAATGCAAAACTCATATGCTTTAGAAGGATCCGATTCATTATAAATTTGCAGCCAACTTTCAAAGCGAAGGAAAGTTAGTTAAGTTATCCTTGGTGAGAAGACCTGTTAAACACGTAAAAAGAAAAGTTTATGGTAAAAGCTTTGTGGTGTATGGACTCACTTGTTTGTATTTACTTTATTTACTTTTGACAATTTCTTAAAGTTTATTATATTTATTTAATATTTTGAAAATTTTTAGGTTTGGCACCTTTTGGCAACCTTCCATTTCAAAGAGTTTTCGGCTCTAGCCCCTTAGATTTTGTAGTTTAATGAATGTTGATATGCATTAATACAGCTACCACGCCATTCTTCAGTATTAAATTGTAATGCAAATAAGTTTGAATGCAAACATACATTTTTTTCAATCACCCTGCCCTTCCTTCCATCCTCTGTCACGCCCTTCCCAAAAATTCACTTTAAACTTAAAAATAGTGTATTTTTTTACAAAAATTGCTAGCTTTACTACCAAATACTTCTTTTTGTGACACAAATCTCCACTAGTGTTGCATATATTTGGAAAGATCATGAAATTATCTTTCTAAAACGTCTTTGCATAAGGCTTCTGTTAAAAAACTTTCGTTGCAAGAACATTTTTATTGAAACAACCTCTGGAAAACAAAACAAAAGATTAGCTCATAACTCCCCAGGGGGTCAGAATAGATCCTAGCTTCCCTAACATTTTTGGCCTGGTTTTGCATACCCTATATAAAGGCATAAAATAATTTCTTCCATCTAACTTGTATGGGATGGTCCACTGTGCGCCTTTATGAGAAACATTTATGTCAAATATTTAAGCACTCTAGCACCCATAAAAACTGTTTTTTGTGGCTTTTGTGAAATAAAAAATTTTGAAAAGTTAAAAGCTGCCAAATAGAATAAATTGTTTTATGAAAATGGTTTTTAGAATATTTCAATATAAATCACTCTGGGCAAGTTTCGCATATAACAAGAAATATAATTGTATAGAGAAAAATTATTTACTTGATTTAAAACTTCTCAGAGCTTACACTCGCTGTTAAAAAAAACAACCGAGTTAATAAATTGATAACTAATATTATTTTTCTTGAATTATAACACAGTATGCCAAAACCATAAATAAACAAGCACATACAAACTTAAAGAAAATCTTAAAGAAGGACATGTTGAGAGTCCAGCGCACTTAGTTTAACCTCTCAAGGTCATCACAATTTTTTTCAACTTATTTTTAAAGTTGAAGTGTGTTCGAATTTTGTTATGCCGACATTAATTGCATTTTAACAGCCATTTGGTCTATTGGAAATGAAAAATAAAATTAATTTTTTTTCTATAGAATTTAACGTAAAAAAAGGCTATGTAAACAGATTTGATGAAATAAGAGCAGTTTGTATGGTAGATAACATTAATTACAAAGGAATCCGTTTTTGACAAAAAAAAAAACAACGTTAAAATTGCCGTCATTTAGCCAAATCTTAATCGATTTCGATGTATTTAAAATAAAAAAGGTATTTTTACGTACAATTAGTTTTTGTAAAAATGCAAATGGCAATAATGGAATATTATTTAATTAAAACTTATAGAAACAACAATTTTTTTTTAAATAAAAATTTTGAATTTGCTTCGCATGCTTTATTTTGTATTTTATCGAATATCTTTTTACATAACCTTTTTACGTTAAATACTATTAAAAAAAAAATAATTTTATTTTTCATTTCCAATAGATCAAATGGCTGTAAAAATGCAAATAATATCGGCTCAACCAAATTCGAACACTTCAACTTTAAAAATAAGTTTTGATGACCTTGAGAGGTCAAATTATATGCGATTGACTCTCAACATGTCCTTCTTTAAGAATTTTTTTAAAGTTTGGATGTGCTTGTTTATTTATGGTTTTGGCACACTGTGCTATAATTCAGGAAAAATCATATTAGTTATGAATTTATTAACTCGGTTTTTTTTTGACCGCGAGCAAATAAAGATTATTGTTATTAATAACAGCATTGGAGAAAACCTATCAAGCGTAACTTATTTTTGTTATTTAAAATATTTAAAATATGAAAAAATTTGAATTTTTTCTTTGAATACAGTATTTATCGCTTATAAGCATAACCTCTATTTGCTTTATTTTTGCTGCTTATAAGCGGGAAAGCATATATAAAAACTCGGTTATATGCATCCACGGTGCTTATATTAAAACTCGGTTACATGCTTTCACGAAGCATATATAAAAATTGGAATATTGTTTCAATAAAAATTGTCTTATGAATAGGTTTAATTTTTAATTACATTTATTTAGAAATTACATTTTGTCAAATCAGTGTTTTTAAAAAATAAAAATATACTAAATTAAACTAAATTGCCGCTTCTAGCAGTCTTTTTAAAAAATATAAACAAAATAAGTTTTAATAAAACAAAGTCTTAAGTTTAAAAAAAAATATGTATATAAAAAATATGTTTAAAAAAAATTTAATTTAAAAACAGCCAGGCTCGTATTACATAAAACTTCACTTAATTTTTTAAGTCCTTTCAATCTCGAAAAAAGTCAGTTATATTCTTTTGAACACTGCAGCATTTTTGGCACATACATATACTCTTCTATCTTATTTAATTTGTCTCAACTTCTTCACAATTGAAATTTTTTGTTTGAGTGACAGGGTTATTCTTTTATTTTTGTTCATTTTAAAACTGCACAGGAAAAACATAGGAAACTTTGACACTTTCGATGACAGTGATGGGCTGGCTATTTTATATTTGACAGCTCAATAGAGATGTATATAAGTGGGATATGCTTATAAATATAGTGCATATAAGCGATAATTACTCTACTTACTTGCATGTATTCATTAAATTAAGATTTATAAATATTAGCTAAATATCCTAAATGAGCACATCAAATGATATTATATTAATGATATCATATTAACATTTAATATAATAAAATATTTAATAATATTTCATACTTCTAAGACCACTTTTAAATTTTTTTTTTAAAATATCTGAAAAGGGTAAAAAAGTCAAAATAAAACCAGACCTTGAAGTTTAAAAAAAAAGTCAAAATAAAACCAGACCTTGAAGTTTAAAATATTTAACAAAATTATTCCTCATTAAATATTATTAGAGTATGTGGACATAAGAACTATGTTAAAAGACACATATTTAGAAGTTCAGTTTAGTTTTTTTAACCTTTATGCTAGTAAATTGCTAAATAAAGTGTCAATATCAAATCTATAAACACTTAAAATGTTGATACACTTGAGATTTATTTTCTTATTTCTATCAAAGTCCGTTAACCAGAGTTTGTACATTTCGAAAAAGTTCAAAACTGTCACACAGTTTAATTACGTCAAATACTGACAAGCATTTAACAATTTAATTCTGAGAACTATTATATATATAAGCATTTAAATTTACTATCAACAATTTTTATTAATAGGCATGTGTATTTTCTTTCATTTTGCTAAGTACACATTTATCATGTATCTCAAATTACAATTAAAACAAATATATTTATAAAATATATTGCACCTTGAAGCTGCTCGTATGAATGAAATATTTAGCAACGCGTGCAAAATTGACAATAAAAAATACGTCCAAGCAATAACAAAAGTGCTTGCTTAGTTTTTTTTTAAATTTTTTATTGACCTAAGTAAAGCTTTTATTGTGTTGCGAATTTTAAAGGTTAAGGACAAAGCGTTAACAAAGTTCTTGTCTTATGTTTTTTGTTAGAGAATACTTATGAGCTGTTATGTAAATGCCTGCATTTTGTAAGGAATGGAGGAGGGGATGTTATTATTAGAGCCATTTTTATAGTAGTTTCCACTTAATTAACTGCTTATTTATACAACTGCTTTAAGTTTCATGGTGCTTGCGTACAGCATTAGATTAAAAGTCAAAAACTGGATTTAGGCTCATTTCGATGCATTGTTTTAAATGATTAATAGTGTTGAAAGAGAATTTTCTTATCTAGTGATTAGCATTAAAATGTAAAAAATTTAAATGATATGTTTTTTTAACAATCTGCCATTGAATATTTTAGCCCCACGTTGCTGCAGAATGGTGTTTCGGTTATTGTGGATGCCCAAAAATGTTCGTCACGCATTACACGCAACCACTCGCGCACCATTTACTCACTTTTCGGCGATACAGCAGTCAGTTTATATCTAGTCAGATCGGAGGGTTTCTGGGAGAAACACGTGGAACCCTGCACTAAATCCCACACCAAGGGTGAGGTATGTAAAATTCACAAGAGAAAAACCTATTTAACATAAAATTTACTAATTTAGTAGAGCAAACAAAATTCAACCAAATGCATATACAAATCTATAAAAATTTGTTATTCAGTATTTTTCACTTAACCTACATTTTGTTTTACTGTTGTGTTGCTGACAAACGCTCTTCCTCTTTGCCTTAATTTTCTTTTATGGTTTTCTTATTCTTTTTGTACTGCAGCCGATTGTTTTGTCAAAGGTGCGCCTTTGCAAATACTTTGAGACCAACAATTTGCCAGCGGAACTGGATGGTACCTTGCAGTTCAATTACGATCTGTGGCTGCAGCAGCGAAAGGTAAGCATAAAATTACAGTTCCATCGCATCTTCATCTTTGTTCGCTACTCAACGTTACTGACATTTTCACAAATTGTTTGTTTGCACCTTTTATCTTTTTTTATGTATTTAAAACTCAGTCCATTGATGAATTTCAAAAGACTTACGAGCAAACATTAAACGCTATGGAAAACCTGCACGTTCTACTCTTCAGCAATAAATCTCTGCGGCCATCAGAAGCTGATCAGGAACTAAGAAAATGCACACAGTTGCACGCCTTGGTACAGCGACAAATTGAAGCCGCCATCGAGATGGGTGAGTGTTGAAGATATAAAATAAAATTGAATGAGTTTCGAAAAGCATTACTTTGAAGATTTTTCGTTGATTTGTGTTTAGTTAGTTATTATACTATTCTTAATAATTAAGTTTGGTAATTTGAAAGTAACACACTATTAGAATTCTATTAATTTATTCACCTTACGATATCATAATACTAAATATATATTCTTGAACAGTCGAGGGTAATAACATATGTGAAAAACACAATAACTGACTTTTAAAAACAACATTTTTCTTAAAATCTATGTTTTATCCATTTTTTTTTTTTAATTTTTAAGCATTAAAAAAAATTAGAACGTTATGTTGATTTTATGTGATTTAAATACAAATTTTAAATGTTTGATAGTTTAAATCATACTTGATTTTAAATACTAATTCTAGTTGTTTGATAGTTTAAAATCGTTGATTGAGCTTTAGGTCAAAGTTAGAACAATTAATTGCTCTAACGAATCTTTCCAAAGAAACAACAACAACAATAATTTTTTTTTAATATGAAAAGGAAAAAAATCACTAGCTGATTTTATTGCAATTTCGGCCCTGCTAAAGGCTTCATCAGAAATCTTTGTGATAGCCGTGCAAGCGCGCACTAGCGTACTGCACCACAGAGGCGATGAGATAAGTGTCAATTTCTCAGTTTTTCTCCCATTATATGTTTTTTACATTTGTTGTTGTATTTTTGCTTTACTTTAGTCTTAATGCTTTAAACTATCAAACATTTAGAACTAGAACATTATTAGAATAAATAATAGATTCTATAAATGATATTTCTACGTATATCGAAAAAAATTCAGATTTAAATATAATCGTGACAAACACAATAGGGGGGTATTCACACTGATTTGGGTAATAAGAATAATTGCGAGCACACCTAATTGCAATTGAGTACTTTGTAGAATACTTTTGAGCAGTGCCGCATGTTTGTTTGATCTTCCCGGCTTATGTAGCTGATGAGAGATGAGTGATAGCTGGTAGAGAGTTGCCACCAAATTATTTTTGGTCATTTTATGTACGCAGAAAAAAAGTTCTTTTATATAAGAGTAATTTCTAACGTGAACTTTGTAGTATTTTATAATTTACTAGCAATCGCGGGCAGACGTTGTCCTGCCACAAACACGGTTGCCAACCATCTGGTTTTCACCCAGACGCGCTGTTTTCGCATTTTTTAGACTATAACTCTTAATCTATGTAAATTTTAAGCCCAATTTTTTTGGCTAATTTGTAGCTGGAAGGATTCCTGAACAACTCCTGAGATCTTATTTTGTTGGTTTGAATGTGTCTACATTACTTGAAAAGATCAAAAAGATCTTTTTTATTTGAAATATACATAAGTGATAACAGATGTGCTTTGAAGCCATTGCAAAGCTTACTTCACGCAGAGAAAAGACATGGTATTGCAATAATAATTTTTTTAATAAAATTATTGTATTATTTCTGCAAACACAAATTTTTGCCTTAATAAAGTCATTATTTACTAATGGTGGTACCAAAAATAATATTATAGTTGAAATCATAACATCATTGAAATCGTCAACATACTATGATTGCCTCAACTATTAGTTGCAACAAAAATGTTGTAGTTCTGTCAATCATGATAAATGTGAATATTATTATAGATACAAACATATTAGAATTTTGAATGTTTGTCTGAACTATTCTTTGCTTGTTAGCAAACGAAGCAGAACATAACCAAAAATCGAAAGAATTTATTGTGTTTTAACATTTTGCAGGAAAAACTTTTACTTCATTCAGACACAATAAGTTTTATCGATTTCTGGCTATGTGCTGTTTCGTTTGTCAACTGTTCAATTATTGTGTTTTGTTTTAAATCGCCTTATCCTAAAAACAGCACTTAGAAAAGTGACATTTTCGACTTTAATTGTAGCAAATATATTTCTATTTACCGTAAATATATTTCGCAATTCTGACCATATTTTGTTTATCACACATATTGCTATTTTTGTGACAATGCACTTAATGTACCATGTTTATGAATGGTATTAGTCAGGCGAGCGAGCGGTAGTAGTGGCTGTGGCTTACTGGTAGTGTGCGTGGCTCGTGAGCGAAAAAGTCGCTGTTCAAACCCCAGCTCGGACAGAAAGTTTTATCAAAAAGATTTTTCAATTGAATTAATATTTCTGTTCAGCCTAGTCAATGGCAAACTTTTGGAGATATCTTAATTAATAGCTGTGGAAATTGGAGTGCATGAAAATAAATAATAATATTCAATAATATTCTGGATCCTAAAAATAAATTCGTAATATAGTTGTTGCAATCATTCTATTTTTGACCCAATAAGAGAATAATGATTGTTTCAATAATATTTTGGTTCCTACAAAAAAGTTCCTTTTCTAAATATGGTTGTTGTAATCATTTTATCATGATCAAAGAAAATATTATATGTTTAAGAACATATTAGCAATAATCATAATCCGAATCATACTATGATCCTTTTAAAACATGGTTGTTGCAACTATGTTTTTTCTCTGCGTGTTTGAAGAACCAAAATATATATATTCTATATTTCCATAGAAATAAAACACACACTTTTTATAGTGGGAACATTTTACAAAAACCATCTTTTAGTCGTGTAGTTTTTGGGATCAGCTGGAAAAATCATCATAAAAGTTTTAATAGACTTCAATAACACTCAGGGATTTTAATTAAGTTATTGAAAGTGCGATAACAGGAAAAGATAAAATAATATCGAGCGAAAAAGTTAGGTTACATAAATAATTTTTGCTATATTTGTGACAATTTGACATCAAGTAACTCACAGCAAGATTTTTTGAGCAGTGAAAACTTGTAAGACTTTGTTGATTAATGATCCCAAAAATTACATGATTAAAAGCAGATTTTTAAAACTCTTCCCACTGTAAAAAGTGTGTTATAAAGTAATGTAGACATATTCAAATAAAAAAAGTAAGTTCTCAGGAGTTGTTCACAATCCTTCCAGGCAAAATTAGCCAAATTGGCTTAGTTAAAGAGTTAAAGAGTTATTGTCAAAAAACTGCGAAAACAGCCCTAAAAACTGGTATTTTTCACTTAGCAAATTATCTTTTTGAGCTTTTTAATAGTGTAAACACGTTCAAATCACATTAATATGTTCACAAGAGTTGTTTGATTTTTTCCGGTTAAAATTTTATTGAAGACTAGCTGATATACCCGGTGTTACTCGAGAGTCATTTATATAAACATTTTAACATACACTTCTCGATTAAATGTTTTTTAAAATCGGGAATAATGAAAAACATGTTGAATTTTATTTGAATTTTATTTTATTTAATTTTATTTATCCACCGTTTGCTAGGTAATTGAATGAACATTGATCCAAAAAAGGTTAGGAAAATTTTTGTTGTTGGTGGTTCCATCTCTTGCGGTGAGATAATTGAATTCAAAGAAGCGGTACGAAAAACAGATTTTAAAAATTAAAAAGAATTTTTATATTTACTCAATCTTAAAGCAAGCACAATTACCTTTTCAACAAAATAAAAATTATGGTGGGAGTCAATGCGTCCTTGAGATATGGACATTTTAACGTCTAAACAAAGATTTATATTAAAAAACATATTGAACTTTTTAACAAAAAAAAAAAAAATGTTAATGAAATATATTAAAAACAGCAGAGTTATTGGCATTAAAAGTAAAAACTTTGATTTTCATATATTTTTTTCTCATTATTAGCTATCAATGTATTATGAAAATTCGTTGTGCTAAAAATGATTGTACCTACTAAAATTTCTAAAAAAAACTGGCAGTACTGCATTATATTACTTTTGAAAAGTTTGGTGCAATAGCATTTTCGCAAAATATTTCGCAAAACTTATGTGCTAGCTGCATAAGAACATCAGATATTCTTCTGTAAGCAGAAAATAGCGCCACCTGTCTGTAATCCCAATCGTGTGGGGTTAAATTTGAAGAAACTTTTGAAAAAACATAATTCAGCTATTCAACGCAAGGTGTACGTATAGTTTGTACCCACACCTCTAACACATGTGGCGCCATCTATCTGTGAATTTAACGCAAAGATCAAAACTAATGAAATAATTGTGCTGACCAGATGCGCATATGTTTTTTTATATCGCCATATAGCTGAAACTGCTTACATGAAAATATTAACTTTTACAGCATTCTTATTCACAGTCATCTTTTCGATAAAATTGTGATATATATACAACATTTAAAGTACCATTCATAAAGAACTAATTGACAACGGTGACACAATAGTGAAAATAAATACAGCCTTCACAACAAAACAAATTTAACAGGAGGGGGGCGGGGAGGCAAAATATAAGTAAGATGATCACCATAAAGAAAATTTTATATAATACAAAATGTTCGTAATTACTTTAGACACACAACTGCATTCTTAGAGATATATGTAGTTCAAACTATATAGAGAATTTTAACACAAAACTAAGTTTTATAATAGTCTGGTATGAAAAAATAGATTTTTAGCCATAACTTTTGATTGGAAAGAGATATTGGGTTAATTTTTTCACATAAATTATTTTTGAGACTTGACTTTTTTGTAAAAAATATAAAAACAACATTTTGGAAAAAATAAATTTCGCGAAAAAAATCAAAGGGGGTACCCTTGTTGTTTTGATGACGAAAACAGTAAAATAATTTTTGCGCTTAGCTGGAAGAATTTTTGCAAATAAATGCTATGTCATATGAAAGGTAGCCAGATGTGCAATTTTTAATTGATTTCGTTTTTACAACAACAACAATTTTTGAGTCATTTTTTGAGTAAAAAGTCAATATTTTGGACCTTTTTTGACATAATCATAAAACATATATACACTGACCTAACGGTACAGTTCAACCTATTTTTGTAAAGTGATTTTATTGAACTTTTGAACAAAAAAAATTTTAATGAAATATATAAATGGATAGCGGAGATATTTGCATCGAAAGACCAAACTTTGATTTTCATGTCGTTTTTTTCTCCTTCTTAGGCAACGACGTTTTATGAAAAAGTCGTTATACTGAAAATTTCTCCAATTTTGAAGATATGTGCATGTTTTTGATGTCAAAATAACAGAATTTTGTAGAAAAAATATAAGTAGATGATCACTATAAAGAAACATTTATATAATACAAAATGATCGTAATTACTTTAGACACACAACTGCATTCTTAGAGATTTATGGGGACGTTCAAACTATATAGAGAATTTTAACACAAAACTAAGTTTTATTAATAGTCTGCTATGAAAAAATAGATTTTTAGCCATAACTTTTGATTGGAAAGAGATATTGGGGTAATTTTTTCACATAAATTATTTTTGAGACTTGACTTTTTTGTAAAAAATATAAAAACAACATTTTGGAAAAAATAAATTTCGCGAAAAAAATCAAAGGGGGTACCCTTGTTGTTTTGATGACAAAAACAGTAAAATAATTTTTGCGCTTAGCTGGAAGAATTTTTGCAAATAAATGCTATGTCATATGAAAGGTAGCCAGATGTGCAATTTTTAATTGATTTCGTTTTTACAACAACAACAATTTTTGAGTCATTTTTTGAGTAAAAAGTCAATATTTTGGACCTTTTTTGACATAATCATAAAACATATATACACTGACCTAACGGTACAGTTCAACCTACTTTTGTAAAGTGATTTTATTGAACTTTTGAACAAAAAAAATTTTAATGAAATATATTAATGGATAGCGGAGATATTTGCATCGAAAGACCAAACTTTGATTTTCATGTCGTTTTTTTCTCCTTCTTAGGCAACGACGTTTTATGAAAAAGTCGTTATACAGAAAATTTCTCCAATTTTGAAGATATGTGCATGTTTTTGATGTCAAAGTAACAGAATTTTTTTAAAATTAAATACAAAAAAATCTCCGATGGTAAAAAGTTTTATAATAACAAAATTACTGTTAGTTGGAAAATTTTAAAGGGGGCGTGGCAAAAACTAAGTATGTAACATTTTAAGTTGGAACGCACCTAATATGTATACCTAGTTTGAGCAAAATCCGTTGAGCCGTTTAGATTTGTATAAAGGCCAAACAAACAAACAAACAAACAGAAAATGAGTTTTATTACTATAGATAGTACTATAGGAAACACTTGGATTCCCTTCAAGTTATGACCAAAAAAACGAAAAAACACAAAAAAATTTCGTAATTTTTTAAAAAATATATTGAAAAAATATTTTATGATTTTTTGTTTTTATGTTTGTTCATTACACTTTAAGCAACAACTTTGCCAAAGACAGTAAACCAATACCTCCAAATCTGAAGGAGCTGTTGAACAACAACTATTGATACTATTTTTTATCAAAATCACTAAGATCCTAATATATAGGGGGCCATAAAAATAAAACTTTTGCCGAACTCGCGAAACCCAGCTAGGGTTTTACTCACCTCTGGTCATAATATCGAGCCTATGTCGCAGAATCCTGTTATTTTGTTGACTGTTGCACAGTGTTATCGAAAAAAAATTTATTGTTCACGAAAACGAGTGTTTAATGGTCAGATGTCAAAGACAATGCCACCAGAATAGAGAGAATATTTAGCCGTATCTATACAGCGCCATTTACATTTGAAAACATTAGTACAGGTGTAAAAAATAGACTTTTAACATGCAAACTCGGCAATTTTCGAAAATTATACTACAACTAGCTGAACCCGGTGTGCTTCGCTACCCCCCTCGTACCAGGATTGCATTTCAAAATTGTGGCAATACCAAAATCACTTTTCACGCCATTGAATTTTCGAAATAAGTCCACCCCAGCGCCACCTACCGTGTCCATTTATACACAAATTATTTTCTTATGATTAAACAAACATACATTCTGAATTTCAGTTAAATTGGTCCATAAATTCAAATTTTCGATATAAGTCCACCCCAGCGCCACCTATCGGGTCCATTTATACACAAATTATTTTCTTATGATTAAACAAACATACATTCTGAATTTCAGTTAAATTGGTCCATAAATTCAAATTTTCGATATAAGTCCACCCCAACGCCACCTATCGGACTTTCCCGGAGGGTTTTTCCAAAATTTTCCTTCGTAAAAACCTTCTCCTGGCAATTATAAACAACTGAAAAAAAATTTTAGACAAATCGGCCCAGCCATTCTCAATTGATGTTTTACTATACATTTTTTACACCATTTTTATATATATAGATTTCATGAGAAATATTTTTGAAATATTTTTAAAGTGCCCGTTTGTAAGGTTTTTTTCGGCATTTAAAAAACATAAAAAAATCCCCTTAAAAGAAGTCGTAGAAGTTTCCAAACCTTACTTGGTATGCGTTTCAAAATTTACGTTTAAATTTTTAACTTTACTGAAATTTAAAAGATTGAAATCAAAATATTTTCTAAATATAAATATTTTTTCAACTGAAAAACTTTTCTTGGTTGACAATAATATTTGATTTCAACTACAAAGATGAAGTTCTGAAATTATCTTCAAGAGTTCACTTTTCAACTATTTAGTTTGACTTTTTCATCATATTAAGTTGAAAAGTTGTTTCAATCTGAGGGTCAGTGGGAATTTTTTCATATCGTCGTTACAAAAGTGAGCTTGCGAATCTGAAAAATGCCATTTTTAATTTTCCATAGAATTTTCATTAGAAATGAAAAATTTAATTTTTCAGATTCGCAAGTTCACTTTTGTAACTACGATATATTAAATTTTGCTTTTTCAACTATTTTGTTTGAGTTTTTCAATATTGTTTGGTTGCAAATTTATTTATATAAAAAATTGAGTTTTTTTCTTTTCAACCTTTGCTCTTTTCTATATGCAACGCTTACTGTAGTTTTTATTTTATAAATTGACATATTTGTGAATGAAAAATTTACAAATTATTATGTAAACAAATTATTAGTTCATTTACATATGTATTCCCTCTTTGTTTTGTTGCTTGCGATCGGCTCCTAAACACATCATATATGCTCACTTTTTAAACCAAAAAAGATGAAACTTTCCAGCAATTGAAAAGTATGTATATCGATAGCTCAATATAGAAAAGGCATAAATCGTTTTTTTTCGAAACCTCGCTTTTAACATATTATAGTAGATCACCCTCAAATAAACACTCTTATTTTATATAAAAACTACATTTAAGAAGTTTTTTATCCAAAGTTTTTCAGATTTTATTCAGTTTTTCTTTTCTCGTAAAGAAACAAAAAATGGATTAACGTCTTTTCTATATTAAGCCATCGATATATCAATTTAAAAACTGGAAAAAGTGAACCTGAATTGTGAACCATGTAGGTTAAAATGGTATAAAAAATTATGGCAAGAGTTCTGTAGTTAAGCTTAAAAGCCAAGACTAACAGCCCTATTCTGGCAAATTAACAATTGATTATTTCTATGGTTTCCTGTAATTTTTTAATTTCAAAACAAATGTGAAGCTCAAAAATAATAAATTTTGATAAAAATGGTCAGCTGCTTTTCAGTTATTGATAATTTCATTAAAAAAATTTTTTTTTGAGCTTCAAATTTTGTTTTGAAGACAACAAACATAGAGAAATATAAAAAATACTGGTCAACAATTGTTAATTTGCCAGAATAGACTCTATACAAAAAACAATAACTGCCTTTACATTTACATAATTTATTACAAGGTTTGTGTCTTAAGTCTTTCGTTTACATTAATTTTTTTTTGCGCTCAGCATTTTGTTTCTTAAGTCTTCTGTTGCTAATGCGGCTCAAAGGTATTTTGTCTCAACATTTTGTTAAGCCTTTATATATTAATTATAATCCTGAAAAACTAAGGTTTTGAAATAAGAATTAGTGGTTAATTTGCAATAAATGGCTTGAAATGACAAAGAAATTAATATTGAAAACAAACAAATTATAACAGCATCTTACCTTGGCGCTTTGGCTTGGTCAACGAACGTTTATTAATTACTTATGCCTTCAAAGCCACAACGCATAAGCTGGTTTTTGTTGTTAAATGACACAGGTAAAAAATATTTAGTTAGCACTGCAACTTTATCATAAACATATTCAACACTTTAAAAAATTTATTTGCTTAGGTTTTGAGAGAAACAATAATGATTTTTAGAATGCTTGCACAATTTTTATTTTTTTTTTAAAGTAACTAATAAAATTTCAAATTATTTCTTGCACTATGAATTTTCAAATTTATTGATTATTACTGCGAATTCTTGATTTTATTTGATCTACATTTGTAACACTTTCATTTTAGTTGGGTACCAAAGAAGCGGTGTTCCACTTTTTAGCGTTTTTCAAGTATAAAAAATGCATAAAAGTGAAAAAATTTAATCAATATCTCGCTGCTGCACCGTATTTGACGTTCATGTCGAGTAGCTGCCAAAGTCGTCTGAACTCTAACTGCAGCTTAATTTTAATAATATTTTACGCACATAACCATTATCTTATTTGTTAGCCACTTGCTTGAGTATTGGCTTACTTGTATTTTTAATGTGGAGGTTATTTTGTTCACCTCGCTTTCAGTGGTGAAAGTCAAGTTCAATTAAAGTAGTGAAAAGCAAGTTGAATTGCTTGTTCAGCAATTGAATAAATTCATGTGAAAACAAATGTAGTCAAAAGAAGCTGGCCTTCAATTTTGTCTTAAAAAGAGAGTTGTTTATGCAATATGAGAACCATATCTTAAAAAATGTAGCATGCTTTAAATTTTGTTAAAAAATATTTTCTTACTAATATGTAGTTAAAAATAGCAATATAATTAAAATAATTTTATTTATTTTTCAATTTATTTAATTTGATGATCTTTGCAAATTTTTCGCAACAGCTCAAGGTTGTTGCTTAAGTGCAAAAAAAAAAAATTTGTTTTCGGTTTGATGAAAATGTTTACAAATAAATATTTGTTGAAGCGCAAAATACGCCACTCAAATAGTTAATTTTTATTGCACTTTAGAGCAACACTTCAAGTTTGTGTGAAATATTTGCACAGTCCAGTTCGTTTCTTAAGTCTTTTGTTTTGTAAACCAGCTCAAAGCATAAGCCTTTGTTTTGATTCATAAAAACAAAATTTTAGTACTCCTAACATATATAAATAAAAAAATCATGGGTAAATCTCTACTATACAAAAACCTAATAGAAAAACTTGTTAAAATATTGCAATACTAAAAAAATTATTTTTATTTTGAATGCTTTTTTTATGCTCAAGCACTTTTAAAAAGATTTGGACTTCTTATGTTTTTCTTAAAAGCTAATCTAACTAATTTTAATGTAACTAATCTAACTGCCACTTTTATATAAATAATCTTTAAAATTTGTTAGCATCTTCACTTATTTAATTGCCAACGACACATTCACTCACGAAAGAATATCTATAATCATAATTTAATTATTTAAATATAACTTTCACCTTCCTCTTATTTTCTCCCAACTCTATACCAACCGCTAGGTAATAACATCTTATTGCGACTCACCGAAGCCTATCCGCTGCCACCCAGACCGCATGCAGTCAGCGCTGCAGGTGAAGCTTCCACCGCCAACGCCGTCACAGCCACAGCGACAACTTGTACCACAACAGCAACGGCAATCACATCAGCAACAATAACACGTCCGGACAACATTTACAGCTTAGCCAACAAACAAAGACTGCCACCCGATCTGAGCTGCGAACGCAACCGCATCGAGTTGCGTCTCAATGAAATCGAACGCCGCCAGACATCGATACGCACCGCATGGTTGGAACTGCTGCAGAGTTTGCGCGATGCTCGTGAGCTGGCCACCCTTGAGGAGGGTGTCGCTTTTGTTACCAATTGGATACTTAACACAGCTGAACAGTTGCTCAGTCGCCAACAAGCCATCGGTTGCGACATGCGGGCTTGTGAGGAGCTACGCACCGCTCATAATGAACTCGAAATGGAGTGTCGCGAAACGTACGGCTTCTATGCCGAGCTGCTCTATAAGATCGACTCATTTGCCGGACCCAAAGATAGTTTCGCCTACAAGGATTTGTTGTCGCAGCGCGACTTTATGCAGTTTGTGTGTCGTTCGTTTGCGACACGTCTGGAGCGCAGACGCAACGTGTTGATCACGTCACTGCGTTTCTATCGGCTTGTCGGCGAGTATTTCGATCGGACGAGTGCGGTTTTCGAATCACTAGTCATGGGAAATAAAGTGCAGGATTTTGAGGCTGCGGCTGGGAATTTGCAAAAGCTCAAGGACAGTCAAACTTGTTTAGGTAAGTCGCATGCGAGTAGAATTGTAGAGTACACTCCACAAAAACATTTTTTTTTATTTTTTTTATTCCGTTAATTTGCGATCTACTATTTATAGATATTCAGCAAATGAATTAAAAAAACAATTTGACTTTATGGATATATCCCATTGGATATACCAAAGAAAAGTAAAAACCTATACATACATGTATAGACATAACAAAATTATAAATATTACAAATATTATACAAATAAATATGCTTATAAAGTTCAATTATGGTTATTTCTTAAATGCCATGTCTAATATATGATACGTTTTAATCTTGTTATTGCTTAAGTACAGTTTAGTAAGAAAATTGACAAAGAGTTAGTATGATGGCTTAATCTCTATAAATATTGCTCGCTACGTCTGCTTAGTTCGCCTTTGACTTAAGGTCCTCATGTAAGGCAATGATGGTAATATACCAAGGCGCATTAGCAATTATTCGTATCGTTTTGGACTCGTATTTTTGCAAGAAGTCAATGGTCGCGTTCTGCAGACAAAACTGTTGCACAACTGTTGGCTAAAAGTCTGCTGAACGAGCTGGTACATGCAACATGTTCGGTGAGTGCTCGCCATTTTTGTTAGTGAAAAATTTCAATGCTACGTGCGCTCACTTATCATAAATGCAGCTGATTTTGTTTGTAAACTCTTTGAAGAAAAGACTAGAATGGAACTAAATGAAATGAAATATTTCATTTAGTTTTTAGCGAAAAAGAAATGAAATAATGAACAACTTATATTAATTTATAATTTATTTTAATTTATTTAAATAAATAAATGTATGTATTTACATTTTCAATGTGAAAAGCATGAACTGAACAGAAATTAGATATTTATTAAGAAACTGGTGCAGAATGAATACATTCTTGATCGAGTGAAATCTATCCAACTTACAGCGTAAATTTTATAGATTTCACTAGTTCAAGGATACAGTAATTAGACCCATGGACGGATAGAGCTTCTTTAAGTCAAGGAATTAACCAAATTTGTCTAGAAATTGTTGAAGCAAATCGTTTCGTTCTTTTTGGAATTTGCTTGCTTCATCAATTCTGGCATTTAAACCACCAACCACCAATATCCGCTGTTGCTCTATCTCAATAATTTTTTTTTGATAGTATCTTTCTTCGGCCATAGAAGCCTTTTTCTCTTTTCGAGAAATTGAACAGCTACCGACTGACTCTTCGTCTAGCAAAACGCTGCCCAAATTTTGCTACCTTCTTGCATGCCAAATGAAGAAATAGTAGGCCCAATTTTGATGGTTCTATCGTCAGAAAAAATGCCTTCCATTGTTGCAAAATACTCCCAGGACATGCGACCTCGGCCAGTTTTAGTGTTGTCTTTAATTGTCCTATAGATTTTCTGCATATTTCTCATCTTTCTGTCCAACATATCGTCTGACATCCCAGAGAAGCTTTTTTTTAACTTGGTATCGTGAAACTTTTTTTTACGTACAAAATACAATTGCAGCATCATTTTGGTTTTCACCGGGCTCCAAAGCTGCAGCGCACTCTTTGCACTGGGACCTTCTTGAATAACTGAAAAACCGCCGAATTATATCTAAATATTTACTAAATTTGCCAAGATTTTCTTTAATTCTCCTGTTGCCATTTTTTAAGTTTAGTTTTCCCGCAAAATGTATTTTGTGCATGCCGCGAACTTGGCCGTTTTCCGTTACAACACTGCGCTGTTACATTTTACGCCGACGATTTTAAGTGGCATAGAACTCTAAACAGCTGTTAATAGCACAGCATTCAGCAGAATTGATCGCTTAGTAAAGAGTGCTTACTAATCGCTTAGTAAGCGATTATTTCTGCAGAACGCTCCCAATGTTACTATTACTAGCCGATTTTGATTTTGGATTAACTAACCAGTTTAGTTTTCAATTTAAGCTGTTATTTTTTTGGCATTATATGAGTTCTCCAGTTCAATCTGCGGTCTGTATGCAAGCCAAGGCATTTGACACTTTTCATTGTTGGTATTGCTTCCCCATGCAGTTTCACGTCTGGGCAATCTCCCTTCCTTAGTGCAAACGTAATGTGAACTTTATATTCCATTTATTTAACCACTGTTGCACTCTATTAAGTTGTGTTTAAGTACTTTCTGAAGCTGCTTTTGCAGACTCGTTTGCAGCGATTATTGTCGTATCACCTGCGTATGCTGCAACTGTAACTCCTTCAAATATCGGCATGTCAGATGTATATACAGTAAAAAATACAGGTCTCAAGACACTTCCTTGTAGGATCCCGGCTTTGATGTCAAACATTTAGGATTTTTTACAATTGGTTTTTACATAAAAATATCGCAATTGGCTGGAAACAATTTCTTTATTTTGCATAAGAGACCTGGCAGCAACACACGATCAAAAGCTTGTTGCACGTCAAGGAAAACTCTTGATGCGTACATTTTCTTCTCTAGTGCATCTCTTACTATGGCGACATTTCTCCGGTGTGCCATGCATTTGTCGAAAGCCGAACTGGTGCTTCGGAATAATTCTCATGTTCTCCATTATAGTTGACATTCGTCTAAAGAATATTTTTTTAAATACTGACAAGCAAGCTGATGGGCCGATATGATGTTAATTCATGCTCTGACTTATTAGGTTTTAGGATCATTACAACTTCGACACATTTCCACTGTTACAATCGGCATCGTGTTTAAAATGAGTTTGATAAAAATTATACTTTTCTTCGTCAACAGCTTCAGAGTTTTCGCGTAACCCATTTTGTAACCAGATGATTTCAAATTGCCTAGCATACTGATTTCCGTGCTTACTTCTGTAGGTGTAACATGCTCTAAAGGTAAATGTAGACAACTGGCAGGCTACATCGATGAAATGATTGACTTCGATTTCCTCCACTCTATTATTCAATTTGATGGGCTGGAATGTTTGCTCGAGATGTTTTGCAAATGCGGTAAAGATGTCTTTATCACTTCTACACCAAGATCCGGACGAGTCTTTGACGGGAATAAGGTTTTTGCTGGGCATTTTAAATATTTTGTTGTTCCCCATAATTCATGCTCATCATTTCTATCAGCACTCAAACTTTTTAGGAACCCGCCAATTGAATCATTTTTGAATTCTGCCAACCGCTGTTTGAGAAGTTTACTTGTAGTATTAAGAGCCCTTTTATTATTTGGACATCGACTCATATGCCACATTTTTCCAAGTCTTCTTTTGTGCCCTATTAGTCCTCTGATTTTTGCAGATAACACACGGTTATTTCCAGTTTGGAATTTCGTGGCTGCAGTTAATTAATATGCAGCTTCGTGGATCAAGCTAGTTAAATCTTCAATCAGATATTCAATTTCTTCACCACTTTTTAAGGAGATGTTCAAATTAATATTTTATCTAACCAATTCCGAAATGAATTAATATGGGTTGTGTATGGGAATGGTGTCAAATATGGTTTTGTATCTAACGATGATCGGCAAATGATCCGAGCTAAGATCATAGTTATCCTGAATGCCTAAGTGATTGTTTGGTATCCCCGAATAAACAATAAAATCGAGTTGGTCAGGAATCTTTGCAGGATTCTTGGACAATACGTTGGTTTGCAGTAGACAGCTACGAGTATCCTTTCTTGGACAAGCATTTGTACAGCTCCCTTCCTCTAGGGATAACATTACTTGATCCCCTACCATGGGTGGCTAGCATTAAAATCTCTTCCTACTCTGAATTTTTGTCCCAAACGAACAGAAAAGTTTTCATAATCATTGCAACTAATACTGTGATGTGGACGAAAGTATATAGCACTCATTGCAACCTCATTGTTGTTGCACTTTTCTTAAGATATTGCTGCTTGGATAGAAGGGGTTTCTACACATTCCAATACTTATAATAATATCTTTTTGAATTAGCAAGGCAGCGCCACCTCTAGCGTTACCACTTCGATGATTTGCGGAAATAAGATCACAATTTTTTATACAAAAACTGTTTTTATTCTTAAAGTGCGCTTTTGATACCAGTAGTACAACAATATTATTTAACATCAAGAACGTTTCGACTTCGAAAACATTTCTTTGATATTAATGCGTTTACGTTCTTTGTGTTTCTTTAACTTAGGGGAGTTTAACAAAATTGCATAGTAGTTAGTTAGGTAGTTTGTGGGTGGCCCATGTTCACTGCGACCCATTGGATCTATTATGCATGCCCTTGATTAAATCTACAGATTAAGGGTTTTCATAAAGTTTCTGGCTTAATGTCCAAAACTTTTGAAGGATGCAATAATGCTTCTTCAAAGTGAAGTAGTCTTAGATTGCAAACTGCCGGACATTCACATAGAATGTGCTCTTTAGTTTCTTCACCTCACTTAGCCCGCAGGCATTTGATTCAGATAAGCCCATCTTTTTAAGATGGAATTAAGATATAAGGCTTTAGTATATCTTTCGATTTACACTCAGGGAAAAATACTCTCATCTGATCTAGGTTATTATTACCTTAGGAATTTGGTTAGGACAGTCAACTACATCGCATTAACCTGTTACTGTTATTTACGTTACTGTCACCTGACGGATATGGTTTATAGGATTACATGTAGAAAATAGCAAATAGAAAATAGAAAATGTTTTTTTAGTATCAATTTTGTTTCTCGTGCTGTGATTGTTTAAAAATTCTAAAATTTGCGTGTAGGTGATTGAGGTGAAAACATGAAAGCCTAGCATTGGGTTCAATAAACCTAATTTAATTCAATTTGACCACAAATGCTGGTTAAAGTTTGGTTAAAATAACCACATTTGTCAGTTTCATTAAACCACAAAAAAAGATAAACTAACCTAAATGGCATGTGCACTGAGGAAACGAATTGGTTACTGCTACCAAAAAAATGCCCTACTGAATTTATGAGGTTGCAGCAACTTTTGATTTGAAGTAAAATTAACATGCTTCTTAATTACTTACTTACTTACTTACTTAGTTGGCACTACAACCGTATGTCGGTCTCGGCCTCATCTAAGAATTTGCGCCAGCCATTTCTGTCTTTCGCTTGCTGGCGCCAGTTGGAAAATCCAAGCTTCGTCAGGTTGTCCTCTACTTGGTCTTTCCAACGAAGATGTGGTCGTCCTCTTCTGCGTTGATCGCCGCTGGGTACCGAATCGAATGTTTTATTTACTGGAGCATCGTCTTTCATGCGCTGAACATGACCAAGCCAGCGAAGCCGCTCGATTTTAATGCGCTTGACTAAACAGAAAAAACAAATTTAATGAACAGCATACGTTAAAATTAATTCATTAATTTTAATGAAAAAATCATTGAATTTTTATGAATTGCCCATAGTTTTTAACGTACTGTTCATTGAAATCAATGAAGTTATATTCATTAAAAATGTCTTAATAAATATCAATGATTTGTTTTCATTATTTTAATGGACTTTTCATTGATATCAATGAAAAGTACATTGATTCCAGTTGTAAATCAAATTTTAACGAGCCATACATTGATTTTTAATGAACAGTTCATTGAATTCAATGTTTAGGTCATTAAATGCAATGTATAGTTCATTAAATTCAATGTATAGATCATTGAATTCAATGTATAGTTCATTGAATTTAATGAATGGTTCATTGAATTTAATGTATAGTTCATTGAATTCAATGTATTGTTAATTGATTTCAATGTATAGTTAATTAAATTCAATGTATTGTTCATTAAATTCAATGTGTAATTCATTAAATTCAATGTATAGTTCATTGAATTCAATGTATAGTTCATTAAATTTAATGCATAGTTCATTAAATTCAATGTATTCAGTTCATTAAATTCAATACATACTAATTTATTCCCTTCCCAATTTTGTTTGAAGTGAAACGCGAAGTTGTGAAGACGTATGGCAATTGTGTGTGTAAATTTTAGATAAAAGGTGATAATAAATTAAATTAAAAGTGAAGAAAATGTTGTGCTTTGAATGTGAAACAAAATTTAAATCTGTTGAATTACTATTAGTATTAGTAAATAATAGGAAATATACCTGGCATTTTAAGTGACTGCTGCCATCATTTTCAAAAAATGTTTACATTTTTAAAGGATGAAAACCACATAAATGATAAAGCTGTGCGGGCAAAGTTGGCAAAAATTGAAGATTTCACTAATTACAGTGGTAAGCTTAATTTTTCTCGAGGCTAAATAAATAAATAGTTATTTTTTAAATTAATATCTTTCCAGACAGTACTGCTATGAAACTTCTTTGGAGCCTTCATGGGTATTTGGTGCCCACTCAAAAAGTATGCAGTAAGGACAACTTTGGAAGAAAAACTTTCCTAAAGCATACAATTACCAGTTCCCAAGAGGCATTCGTTTTTGTTGGAAGCAGCATCCAGGAAGTCGAAAATATTCAACCAGGCGAAAATATTCAACCATTAATCCTTGCTGTTGGAGAGAAGAACTTCTCCTCATTCCTCATTCATGGATGGTGTAAAATTTCAATTTGCTAGTTTAATTAGAGCCGTAGATGAGTGCTTTGAAATTTTTCAATTATTTCAATTAAAATATCTTGCGGCATGCACTCTCCTGTGGGAGTTTATTACCGTATATTTTTATAAATTTAAAAACTATTCAAAATCTTCGAAAATTTGTATATTAATTGACTCTTTAAAATAAAAAAATATTGTTGAAATAGTAATTATTTACTTATTTTAAAAATGTGTAGAGAGGGATTAACAAATAATTCGTTGAATTTAATGTATAGATCATTCATTCCAATGAACTAAATACATTAAATTTAATGAAATATACATGGAATTCAATGAACTGAATACATCAAATTTAATGAACTGTACATTGAATCCAATAAACTAAATACATTAAATTCAATGAACTTAATACATTAAATTCAATGAAATAAACATTGAATTCAATGAACTATAATACATTGAATTCAATGAACTATACATTGAATTCAATGAACTATACATTGAATTCAATGTATGGTTCATTGAACTATACATTAAATTCAATGAACTATACATTGAATTCAATGAACTTAACATTGAATTCAATGAACCTTACATTGAATTCAATGAACCTTACATTGAATTCAATGAACTTTACATTGAATTCAATTAACTTTACATTGAATTCAATGAACTTTTCATTAAATTCAATGAAAAAATCATTAATTTTGGCATTTTTTAATGAACGTGTTCATTGAATTCAATGAAGTATACATTGATATTCAAGGAACCATTCATTGAAAATCACTAAGTTTAATGAACTATTCATTAAAGTATGAAGAAAATTCATTGAAATCAATGACCACAGTTCATTGGACCAAAATCAATGAATAATTCATTGAAATTAATGCACCTTTTTATTAATATAATGTACCTTTTTGGTTCAGTGTATGTCGATGTCAGCGTACAGCTCATACAGTTCATCATTCCACCGTATTCGGTGCTCGCCATTGACGCAGATTGGTCCGTAGATCTTACGAAGAATCTTTCTCTCGAATGCTCCTAAAGTCTTTTCATCTAAACTGCTCAGCGTCCAGGTTTGTGATACATAAAGTAGGACGGGCATGATGAGCGATTTATAGAGCGTGATTTTCGTTCGTCGAGAGAGGGCTCTGCTTCTCAATTGCCTACTGAGCCCAAAGTAACACCTGTTGGCAAGAGTTATTCTTCGTTTGATCTCAATGCTGATGTCGTTGGTTGAATTAATGCTGGATCCCAGATAAACGAAGTTCTTCACAACCTCGAAGGAGGTATTATCAACGGTAACGTGTGTTCCAAGACGCTGGGACTGTTTGTTTGTTGACACTAAGTATTTCGTCTTATCTGCATTCACTGACAGACCCATTCGACTTGACTCTCTTTCTAATCTGGAAAATGCTGCACTGACTTCGCGCGTATTATGGCCAATGATATCTATGTCATCAGCATACGCAAGCAGCATAACACTCTTGTAGAATATTGTGCCACTACGTCTCAGATCAGCAGCTCGGATGATCTTTTCCATCATTAGGTTGAAAAAGTCGCACGATAAGGAATCACCTTGTCTGAAACCTCGTTTGGTAATAAATGGTGGGGAGAGGAGAGATACTTCTTAATTGCCGGTTATAATTTCGGTGAAATTCAGAACAAATATTGGTAAGCATAACAAAATCCGGTGCCTTTGCGTACTGAATATGTAACTGAAAAATCGATTGGTGTTTAAGTAAATTGGCTGCCACAACTGACATGCAAGCATATATTGCAACTGAATTAAACTATCCCCCAGACCAAATTTGATTTCCACCAACTGAATTTTACTCCAAATAATCTCAGTATTTTCGTTATACTTGTATACAAAATATTTAAAAATAGTTTTTATTAGATATTTATTTTGTCAATAATCCCATACAATTAAAGATGCACATCTTAAATGTGCGTGAGAAGTGTGATCACATTTTATCAAATTTACATCAAGTAATAATTTAGTATTAGTTACATTAACATTGTAAGCAATATAATGTTTATCAAAATATATTGTTTCAGTAAGACAATATAATACTTTCATATAAATATTTGCATAATAACTATTTTCTCAAAATAAAAATCAAACAATGATTGCCGTCTTGGAGTGTTTACTATGCCGACAGAAGAAAATAGTCTTTCAACTGGCCCTGAGGACACTAAAGACGTATTGAATAAAAAAGAGAAATTCTTCAACAAGCCAAACTTTTGCAAAATTATTTCAGCACTTGAATTGTCATGCAAGTAGCAGAATAGTGGGTGTTTCAGTTGCGATCGCTCAACGATGTCCAGTGGATCGATCGCATTAATGATGTCCTAGGGAGAACCAGTTGTGTCAGTTTCATCATCTGCGAAATCAAAACTCTTGAAAGCTTTACCGAGATAAAATAATTTAATCACCATCAAAATCGAAATCAAAATTGAAATGTTTCGGTAACGTCGATAGTTTGTAGTATTTGGTTTTGTCAAAATTGAATGCATGCTTCTTTTTCTTGTTTTCGTTAAAGAATTATATATTACATATCTTCCTTTATTTATGAATAAAATTTAATAAAATATTTCGAACTTTAGACTGAAATTCTCAAAATAATCAAAAGAGAATTATTCTTTTGATTATTTTTGATTCGTTTTGATTATTTTGCGTAATCTCAAGTAATCGTTAATATTATTTGATTATTTGTAATAGTATTTAATTACTTCCCAGTGTGACAAACGGATCCGTTACGAATCCGTAACGAACTCACTTCTTCGTACATTTTGTCCGAAACGGATTGCGTTTCGCATCCGGAACGGATCCTTTTTCGTATGAAATTCCTCTCTCCGTTACGGACTTCAGTTACAAATCCGTTTCGGACTTCAGATACGAATCCGTTTCGGGCTTCAGATACGAATCCGTTTCGGACTTCAGATACGAATCCATTTCGGACTTCACATACGAATCCGTTTCACTTTTTTTTTAAATAATGCGAACTCGCAACGGACTCGTTTTTTAAAAATAGTTCTTATTCAAAAAGGGACAATAATGTTTATGTATGTTCAACATTTTTTATTTTTTGGCTAATTCAGTTCTTACATTCTACATATTACATTTTAAAGAAGGAAATTTAATATTATATCAAAGTATAATAAAAATAACAACAAAAATAAGTACACAATTGTATTTCGTATCCCTAATCTACTGAAAATAAAATAAGAAATTGTAAAACAAATTTAAGACTGTCTTTTATGTTAACGTTGTGGTAATTTTTTTGAAGGATTCGTAACGGGTTCGTAACGGGAACATAACGGGTATTCGTAACGGGTAACATAAGATTCTTCTCAAAAATACGAATTGCTTTTTTCATTTTTTTCGGATCCGCCTCGGACTCAGAACGGACTTCAGGAACGAATCCGTAATGGACTTCAGATACGAATCCGTTTCGGACTTCATATATGAATGCGTTTCAGACTCTTTTGGCGGATTCGTAACGGGTTCGTAACGAGTCCGTCGAAACATAAGAAAGCGCAATGCGTACTGACGGACTCGTAACGGGTTCGTAACGGATCCGCATCCGTTTTTGTGCACATTGGGTTATAACAAACTTCTACCTCAAGGATTATATAATCATTACAATTCTTTTTAAAATATAATCTAATTGATTACTTATTGCAATGCTCATAACATAACGGATGGGTGACATCGAAATTTGTGTAGCTATCATTCTTAAATTGCGTGCACAAACCGATACGAAAACATACACAAAATTATATGTAATCACTTTCGTTGTTTCCCAAATTAGAAATCGATTCAAATCGACAACGATGGAGAAAATAAAATAAAAATTGTATCCATAGACTAAGGTCGGATTTTCAAAAAAGATTGGATAATGCTTGATTGTTTGCGAAATTTAATGCATTTAAAGTATCAGGTGCCAACTTTAGGTCAATAAACACTTTTGTAACGAATCTTTACAAAAGCAATTAATCGCTTTCCGTACGATTAAACGCTCAATGAGCGAACATCACAAAGCTATCCTCTCTTATGAATGGGTTTTTAATGCATATCTCAGACTGAGTATTAATAATATAACTTAGGTCGAAAGCAGAGTGATCTAAGGCAATGTATATAATGACGGGGTAATAAAGGTTTTTTCGCCAAAAATAATTTTTATATAATTTGCATATACATTGCATAAACATATATTTTAGTATTCTGTGGCTTTGCTTAGATGCAACGATTATAGCCTCTAACCGTGCGTTGCAATTTGATTCTTGATTCTTGTTGATTTTTCAGTTAATTTTTTAACGTATCAAAAACTTTTTTATTATATGCAGTTAATATGTTAAATTTTTTTAAGAAAAGTAAAACTTCTTGTTTTAAAATAACATTGCCATACATTTTCTTGACTGTTGAATTCGTTGAATTGTTCTAGTTGGCCTAAAAACTATAAATTGTGCAAAGAAACAAAGTTTTGGTAGTGGTAGATGCTACTTTGTTATATAAACTAACATTTGATTGAGAGAACTAATCATTCGATCAGGTATCTTTAGGAAATTCAAGGTCAACTGTATATTAACGCCACTTTTGTGTCAGAAACTATCTTTTTATTTGCTTACACGAATATCAGTTAGAGATAACAATTTTTATTTTTCACTACCGAGTGAAGTTTCTGATAAGCAAAATATTTTTATGACAACAAAATGCAAAAGACCAAACAAAAAATGTTGTTGAATGAAATGAAAAAATTGTTGAAAAAATGCTTGAATGGAGAAATTTAGGCTTGAGTGTAAACTGATTGCCTATTTGCTTGATTTAAGCATAGAATGCTTGATTTTTTTCCACTCCGTGTATATCTGAATTAGTTCCATAGTGAATAGTTCAAAACTGGTGCTTTGTGCTAAAGGTAACATTTTTTTTTTGCTTTTTGTAGACTTTATAGTTGACTGGGTTTTTACAAGTATTGTTGGTCTTGTTTCAACCATATATTAATATATACCCCAATTCAATTTCTGTATCCTTGTACCTCTCCACCCTTTTAGCTATGATACATTACTTTCCCCAGTGGAAACAATGATACAGTGAAAACAATGATGCAACCAGAAGCTCATCAACATTTTCATAACTCTGATTCAATGTACTGTGCGTGTAAAGTCAAACGCATGCTTAAGAGGTGAAAGAGTGCGAGACGAAAACTTAAGTATTATATTGAATAATCTTTATCAAAGAGTCATTCATAAAAACTCAACAGGTAGCCTTGAGGCCTTCTTAAGAACTCTATTTATTCTTTGGAGTTTTTTTTTAGTTTTCAGTGTAATTTTTTTTTCTTTTATCAGCTTTTTTATAAAATCTTTGTTCAGCCAAACTGATATTTTTAAAGAAATGATTTTTTTAATATTATAAATCCTTTTATAAGCTTACTAATATTTAAGTAGGTTTGTTGGGCAGCAAAAAACATTTTTTTGGTTTTCTGTTCTCATATAAACTCATTATTCTTGTTGAGAACAGAGAGAAAAAAAATGATGTATCTTAAGCTAAGATCATTACATTAGACTGCTTTGTATTGTTTTTTTCTTATTTTTGTACTATACATTAACTAGAAGTATATAGAATAATTTTTTGGTAAATAAATTATTTATTTCCTTTTGTTGTTAATGTTTTTTAAAGATAAAATGTTTGAGAATTCAATAAATATTTCTGTCGTTCTGACAAAAGCTTTAAGAATAAGGATTTAAGTTATCATGATGAATGGTAGGCTACTATTTTGAGTGGGCTGTAATAATTGTTTAAAAAAAATTGTAGGAATAAAACAACAAACAGTAAGTGTTTACCTATTGCCTTAAATAAGATATATTAAGAAAAGGTGAACAGAGTTAAAATAAACTAATTATGTAAGAAAATCATCAAAATTTTTCTGAGGTTTGGTCGAAAAAGTATATCGAGAGCTTATATTCAATTTGACCTATCTACATTTTCCGCGAAAATGTGTTTTTTATGGCAAAGAAATCGTTTACTGATCTGCCACCTATGAGATTTATTTTAATAAAAAATAAAAGAGAGTTAGGCAAAGTTTTCCCCTTTAAATGTTCATCTACACAATTTTTCGTAATTATTCAAGAAAATTGTAACAAATTTGCGTTAGCTTACAATGGCAGGGTAAAATAGAGAAAGAAATGCATTGAAAAGCATTGAAGTTTATTATGCATCATCAGCGGAGGAAGATATTGGATAAATAACAGGTTCTTTTAAAATCGAATGAAATTCTCTTAGAATATTAATAAATTCTAATGCAGATTCCCGTGTAAAAATTAAAACTTTTTTAGCGAAGGCCAAACAGTGGACGTACAAGGATTAATTTTAAATATTTTACAAAGTTAGTTTACATGACTTTTTGGCCAAGCAATGGCCGTATAGAGGCTGTTTTTTAATAATCTTGACTCTACAATGTCCGTAAAGCGGTCGTACATCAGCCGAGCAGTGATTATTCCACAATGAAAATGAGTAGCTTTTTTAACTAACTTCAAACACAAAAAAAAATTATTTTGCGCCACACAGAAGTGCCGATACCATCAACAACAGCATTACCGAGTTAGGCAGCCCGCAGAGTAAGCGCCGAAGCAGGCAGGCAGGCAGGCAGGCATACAGACCCTGCGAAGAAACAAGATAGAAATAACTTTTTTCTCTCTTGTTCACATAGTTTTCCTGTGCCTGTCTGCCTGCCTGTATGCTTCGGCGCTTACTCTGCGGGCAACCTAAGGATTGCTTTTGTTGCTGCGCATACGTTTGCTGTTGACCAAGAGCTTTGAAAAATTTGGTGGCATACAACGGGCGTTCAACGTCCATACAGCGGCAGTAGAACTTAATCCGCCATCTTCGACCCTTGTACAGCCGTTCGACCCATGATCGGCCGCTGATCGACCGTTGTTCGCCCGCTCATATTTTTACTCGGGTTCGGACGATACCTCGGCAATTTACCTTATCCGCAGAAGGAAGAGAAATCAGGACTCTAATTTACACACTGCTCCGCTGCCTATCAAGCAAAAAAGTGCAACCATTTCTAAGAAATGAACTCTGTAATTTTAACAGAATATCAATATTTTTATAATAATATTGAAAAAATGTAAGCAATTAAACTAATAGATCAATATCATTCTTTACAGCTATTTTAATATTTTTCTCTTGTTTTTGTTAATACTGTTATCAATAAACTTTTCTTAAAATCTGAATAAAATCGTCAATGAATTCACGAAGAACTTACTTTTCCCCTTGAATAAAAAGACTTCATTTAAGAAAAAAAAATATTTGAAATACAAAACAACCTATCTATACTTAAACGAAAAGTACGAGATTTCACTAATTTTTTTTTGCATATGTAAGCTTGTCATTCTTTTAATACAATGTTCTGGTACTTTGGTTGGTGAATATTTACACACTGAAAGATTTTAACGGTTTTTTTGCTCTCCTGAAAAAACTTATTTCGAATATAAGCTCTCAATATATTTTTTAAGTCTTTAAGAAAATTTTATTTAAACTTTGAGCTCTTCTTATTAGAAAAAATCACATAATTTTAAGTGGAATCTTATTGTTTTCTGGAAATGTTAATAAACAAAACGAAATTTTAATAACATTTCACCTTTTAGTTTCTATTTTATGAATTTGAAATTAATTATAAAATTAAAAAAATATCTACCTATATAATTAGAGATCTTATTAAAATTTTTTAAAAAACAAATATGTTGAAATAAAATTTGACAAAACTAAAAAAAAGCTTGACAAACTTTAACAAAAACATTGTTTTTCAATAATTTTTTTAACTTCCCCCACACTTGTGACCTAAGTTCCCGGTTCTCATGTAGTCAGCAATAAAATTAACCACGTCCATAATCTGAATTTTTTCAAGGACCTCTACCAAATGCCAAAACGGAGTCACTCATGTGATATGGTGTGATTTTCGTGAAAATCCGTTTCGGTTTATTGCTAAATTTGTTATATTGAGTTATATTTACACAAAGAAATAGATGTACCAATTTACGTTTTAACCAAAGCTGAAGGCTAATGCAAAGAAAGCAAGAGAAGAAGTATATTCATTGTTATTATCTTATTCATGAAAATGTTGTTCCAATTAGAACAACTTATTAAAAAAACAAACTTTTTAACAAAAAAAAAAAAAAAAACCAACTTCAAAACCACTACAAAGTAAAAAATTATTTTAAATTACTTTTCACATTAATTCTTGGTCAAATGTGATAATTTATTTATATATAGTATTAAATTGGAAATTTTATTATTATAATTTTTTTCTATTTTGTATTATTATCATAAATATAATATTATCATATATCCATGAACATAAAACCTTTAAAGCCGGAGCGCTTATTTAATGAAAGTCTGATTATATAAGCGCCGACTTTAAAGGTTTTATATTCATGAAACCTAAATTAATATATTTATGATATAAATATAAAATAGAAAAAAAAATTATAACAGTAAGATTTCCAATTTTTTAATATATATTAATAAATTATCAAATTTGACCAAGAATCGATGTGAAAAGTAATTTAAAATTATTTTTTCTTTGTAGTGGTTTTAAAGTTGGTTTTTTTTTGTTCAAAAAATTTTTATTTCTCCCTTTTTAGAGATTATAATAACAACTTTTCCCATTTTTTTAACGAATTTTCGTACCCTCGTGTCAACGTTAACTGAGAAACAGTATTTTTATTATATTGCCACGCCCTTTTGTCCAATAACGCCCACTTTCCTGACCGTAAATTTCCATAATTATGCCTACCCCTCTACCTAATTTCAGTATCCTAGTGTCAATATTATTCGAGTTACGGCTCTTTCCAATATTGCCACGCCTTTGTCGAACAACGCCCACTTTTTTGACCGTAATTTGTAATAATTGTTCCAACCCCTGTACCAATTTCTAGTACTCTAGTGTCAATATTAACTGAGATTAAGTATTTTTCTTATATTGCCACACCCTTTTGTCCAACAACGCCCATTTTCTTCATGGTAAATTTTCATAATTTTGTTTCAGTACCCTAGTGTCAATATTATTCGAGTTACAGCGTTTTTTTATATTGCCACGCCCTTTATCGAATAACGCTAAATTTTTTGAACATAACTTTTAATAGTTGTGCCTACCCCTGTACTAAATTTCAGTGCTCTAGTGTTATTATAATTCAATATACAAAGTTTTTCTTATATTGCCACACCCCTGTGTCGAATACAGCCCACTTTTTTAAACAGGCACTTCCGCGTCTAATATTTTTATCTGTGGACAAAAAATGGTGGCAATCGGGCAAGTACTTTAGGAGTTATCGATGTACATACATTAAAAAAAGAGAAAAAAAAACCATCCAACTTGAGAACCTTTTCCTTTTTGAAGCCGGTTAAAAATCCTTTTCTTCTAAATTTTAAAAATTCTATTTTTAAACTTTAAAGAGTAAAACTAAATAATTTTCTTACTAAAGTTGTTAGGTTAAAAAAATGCAAACTATTTTATTGACTCAATATAAAATTTTATTAAAAAAAAGTTGACCAGATAACAATAAGGGTATTCTCTATGTTTATTTTATGACGTTGCATGGTGCAAGAATAAGAAATATGCAATCCGTGCACTGTCGCAACAACAAAATAAAAGTAAAAAACGTACAATATTTCCAATGTATTCTACACTGAAACTCATATAAACGGCGTTATAGTTAAGTTAAGTTTTCGAAATGCTACCATGTGTTGACAATAAGAGCGAGCTGCCAAACAGAAAGTGGAATGAGCGTAACAAAATTTGTTTGCATGCAAACTGTCATATTGAATTTCATGATATCCAGATTTCATGCTATAATATTTAGGTGGGCATCTCATATCATGAACTTTTACTATGAAAAGGTTTAAAACAATGCACATACTTACATATTTAACTAAAAAATGTAAAAAATTACAGCTTAGTTCATGAAATATATCTCAAGAAATATTTCAAGAGATAAACTTCATAATATGAGAAGTTCCTGATATGAACGGTCCACACTTGGCATATTAATGTCATGATATATTTTATGAGATCAAATATTGTAAGTGTAGACATTGTGTAAAGTGCTGCTTATTCTAGAGTTATTGCATGACGAAGAAGATTTTGAGGTTACCCTTCAAACCCTGCCCTCTGAGCTGTTGATTTTACTATACCGCTTGTAAAAATTTGTCGGTGATTACATTGTAATGCAGAGCTGTGAGTGGAAACAAAATCTTGTTTGTGCTCATTTCTTCTTTGTGTTCACATTATTTTCTTCACACAACAGTTTATTCTTTATTCGTAGGTGTAGCAAAATCGTGTTTTCTAACAGAAAATTAAGCCATGAAGTGTGCTTGTGAAAATTATTAATGCTTATGTTAGAACCAGAACAAAGTTTTATGTATAGAATAACGAAGTGTTTAAACATTAATTCTGAAATGCTCTATAAAAGGTCATCATTATATTGTAAAAATTAATGTCAAAATTTTTTGCTTTTTTTTGCTTCTTTTCGATCTGTTCTCTTTCGTTTTCGCTGTGTTTTTGGTGTATTGAGGATTTTCGTTGAATTTTATTGTTCTTTACAATTTTTTGCCTAATTTTTTGGATCTCTCTTTCCCAAATGCCCAAATAAATGTTATAAATAATTACAAACAGGAGGTATCGCAGTTACATTGTATTAAGGAAATAATTGGTTATGTCATGTGTTCATTTACCACTGGGAATTGTCACAGCCCGTCCTCTTATGCAAATATGCTTGAGAATACCCCTAATGTTTATTTTTGATCATAAAGAGATAACAATGATGGTTTCTACAATTGTTATGTTTCAGCAACTGTCAAGGCTGCCAATGACATCCATTTTATTGTTTCACGTTTGCCAAACGTGTGTAAATTATTATATTGATGCGAAGTGAAGAAAACATAGCGGACAAAGTCGATTCGGTGACGATCAGCTGAATTGGGCATCGCAGTCAACCAAGCTTATTTTGCGGTTGGATTTGGGCCTACATCCATTTAAGTTTGTGCTGATTCAAGAATTGAAGCCGGACGACCATAGACAATGCCCTGAGTTCGCTAATTGGGAGCTGGAAATGTTGGCCGGAGATCCGGAATTTGGCCATAAAATCATCTTCTCTGACTAGGCACATTTTTGGCTCAGTAGCTATATCAACAAACAAAATTGCTGCTATTGATTGACTGTTGGGTTCATGTCACGTCGGCATCATCGGACATTTTTTTTCGGCAATATATTTATTTAGTTAATTAGCGGCAATAGTCTAATGAAGCTTTAAAATAAAGTCAGAATTGATTTGATATCTCATACCGTTGATGTTTTGTTTGTACCTTTTTTTATTAACCTTCTTTACAAGAAATCCTTATATAATAGCTCAATTAGTTAAATGGTAAAATTTTGATTATGTGTTAAATTTTGGCTCTACGTGGTAAAAGTTCAGGATTTGGATAAGAAAGTGATTGGAATTAAGTCTAAGCGTAAGAGGACTAAAAAAAATCATTATAAATACCTAATAAATTAGTAGTTCCCATAACAGTAAAAAAATTGTTCCCTTTCTTGCATTTCTTTTTCATTTTTCTCTTTTATATCTACTCTCCACAACTCTAGCAAACCTTGAACGCGAGCTAACACGAGAGGGTGAAAAACTTAGCGATATGCTTGCTATGCCGGTAAAAGACGCTCTCGGCCGTGACCTACACATCGACTACAGCGAAGATATAGCCAATATTCGGGACATTTTGGACACGAGCGCGGCGCGTCGCAACATATTTAGCGATAGCGTGGAGCTGCAGAAACTCACCTTGGACCAAGTGACACACATTCATACTTACGAACAGGATGCTCGCATGGCTACGCAGTGGATGGACGATCTGTACGAAGTCATGATCAGGTGCCACTCGCACGTTGGCTGTAATATTCATGAGATTCAGGTGCAGAAGGATGAGCTGCAATCGTTTCAGGAAACCGGAAAAGTGAGTTTACAAACCGTAAAACGAATGAACGAATGAAGAATCTAGTTGAAGAGAGACAAAGACAAAAATATTGCAGGAATGAATGAATGGGACTGGTCTGGGTCTGATCGAATGATGTTTGGTAGTTAGTTGTGGGGGATACTCAGCAATGAGTGAGGTAGTAAAAAAACGTAGCTGTTGTTGTTATTGTGACTTTGTTACCGTACACAGCTGACCGCGTGGTTTTATTGTTGTTATTTTATTTGGTCATGTTGCTGTTGATATTGCCGGTAAATCCGGTTTGGCTCTTAATTGAAGTTGTGGTGCCTTTGTTGTTGCTGTCATTATTATTATTTTTGCTTATCGTGGCATTTAAATATCCGTCTGTCTGTTCGGTCTGTGGATCTGTCCTCATGATGTACCGTTCCAAATGTTTGAACACTAGTTTGAAAAGTTGTTGAACCCATTACAGAAAAAGTGGCTCAATGTGGCGCTACTTTGGATAGCGTAGAGGCGGACACACTGTCAGCTTGAATGATTGCTTCATTGCACCCCAGAGGAAATGGTGCATCGCATTTATTTATGTTTCAATTAACGGTCAACTGCTCCTGATTTAACAGTAGATAATTATAAAGAGATAACTGTTGGCATCCGTTGAGGTGGCTTGAGTTTGTTCTAAACATGTACAAAAAGTTGATTACATTTACTTGAGGCCATAGCAATTTAACGGCTATGGAACGAACGGTAGTGAAATAGTACGGTGTTTTGTACTATTTGACTGTTGGAAAATAAAAAAAAAAATTATTACATGACTTGTGAGATAAACTTATAAATTTACAAAAAACCAACGTATATTTTATGGATACGGCCATAAAATCGTCATAAAATGGTCATAAAATTGCATCTTTCAGTAAATGCTTATATTAAGAACAGATGACAGAACTTCATGAGAGCTTGAAGCTTAAGAAAATTAAAAACTTTTTTAAAGCAACAGCTCTGATTCATAGACTTTATTTAATAATATCTATGGAAGGTCCCTAAAAATGGTTTTTCTCAGCGGGAAAAACAACAATTCTAAGAATTTATTGTCAAATTTTATACAAAGAGTATTCAAGACCTGTGTAAAAATATTGACGGTAGTGAACGGAAAGCTCGGATTAGGGAAAAAATAATTAAGAAAAGGCAGTATCATCAACAATTTTAAGCAAAAAAAAAAAAAATCAAAAAACAAAACGTGTAATTTTGCCCAAAAAACACTAAAAACACATTCGTTAATATTTAAACCACATATCTGTGTCTATAAACAATAACAGCTTAAGTCTGATATCATAGTTTCGAGAAATCTTTCTTCAAAGTTTTCAATCTCCATATACATAAGTTATATGAAAGGATCTTTTTTTTTTGTCAAAACTTTGGCTAGGGTCACGCTAGAAGCTCCAGATTTTGTGCGTTTATAAAACTAAATGCGTGCAACAAAGCTGCATTAATAACTCAGTTCTGTTTTTAGTCGACTTAAGCGTTTATTGCTTATCGACATAGATATTTTTCTTACGTCGAAGTACGTACATAACGTCCATGTACATAAAATCCATTAGAAGCGTACATAGAGTAAGTTTGGGTACTATGGAAAAACTAGTTTTGTTTTGGCACTCTTCGAAAAAATATTAGCAAATGTTTCAGCGGATGTATTTCAATATGATTTTTGATCGATTGCCCAACTGATTGTTTTGCAAAAATTAAACTTTCTTCATATTAAAAAAATGGACTTTACATCCCTAGTCATTCAAGTCATGCCCATCTGTATGTCTGTCCGTCTGTGATCACTATAACGGACACAATTTTAGAGCTATCGTAGACGCAATTAAAATAAAAGCTTTCAATAATTTCAAAAAATAAAAAAGTTTGAAAATTAGCTAAATCGGTAAAACCACGCCTACCTCCAATACAAAATGACTTTACCAAAACTGTTAAATCTCCTTAAAACACAAATGAATTAGTACAATGGCTTTTAATTTTGAAAATAAGTTTTAATCTTGCTCTCGATGTTTTTAATTTTATAAAAAAACTATAAAATTTGCTTACCTCCCATACAAAGTGACGTCATCCTAGAAGCAAAACCTTCAGAAATTTAAAAAAGAGTGGTTTAATCGAGATATTTTACATATTAGTTTTGATAATCAGTATGTACTCTGAGGTTCAAAATTATTATATTTATATAAAAACAACGCCTTAACTTAAAAAGTTGAAAAAGAAAGCATGAATTTTATACCGTGTGTATCCATGCAAGAGTTTGCAAAAATGTGTTTGCAATTTCCAATAATGCAAGATTACATATGATAATATTCTCATAGCAACACTTGGAAAAGCCTTTAACATTTTTGGAGTAAGAAGATCGTACCCTGCAGCTTTCAAAGTATAAACTTGTGGTTGATGCAACTGGTATCCTCGATTTTCAATTTAAATTGTAAGTAACGTATTTTCATAGGCTTGAGTAGACAAGTTAGAAATCTCGAAATTGTTACTTTGTGGATGTGCATCAAATTGAAAAATCTACCGGTTTGCATAGATTTCCACAAAACTTTTCCAACAGCAACAACAACAACATATAACAAAAATATCAAAGTTGCAGCAACTTTATGCATTTCTACAATTTATTCCGTTTAAACAGTTTTCTTTAAAGACAAAACCAAAGTCAGAGAAATAAAAAGAAAGCTTTTTAAGCCACCATAAAAACGGTAAAGTGAAAGGTTAAAAAAATAAGCAACTGCAATCTAATTGCTAGCACAAATTGCCCCATTTCATTGCAGCAAAATAACATACTACGTAGATCATAAAACAAAAGCCTGGCAACAAACAATGATGCTTTGTCTATTAAACAATAAAACCTTTATTATGCAATCTAGGCACGCGCATGTGCGAACGTCTTGCTAGTTTGAGTAGAGGCCACGAGAAGCTCTTAAAAGTGTTAACTTGGCCATAATAATAAAACGTATCTCTTCCTTATGTTCTTCTCTTTCTTCGTTTTTATTGTTTTTATCATAACAGAGCATCTACCATTACGGCAGCCAATTGTTGAAAGCCTCACAGGCCCTGCGCTTGTCTTGCAAGCTTGACCCTGAAGTGCCGCAGCTGCTGCTGCTGCAACTGCAACGCACCTGGCACAGCCTGCAAGCCATCAGCCAGGAGCACATGACACGACTGCGTGTCTCTGCCGTCTTTCATCGCAGCGTTGAGGAGTACAGTAATCAGTTGTACGAACTGAAGCTGTCGGTGTTGCGCCTAACACAGTCTGGCAGCAGCAGCAGCGGCGTTAGCAGCGAGAATGAGTCGCAGTCATCGCCAGAAACTGTTGCCGGTGCAGAGATGGTAGATGAAGCGACTATATCTGCGGCGACAGTGTTGGAGGATCAGTCATCAACGTCTGCGCGGGGACGTCGTCATCAACTGCACAAATGTTTGGAGCTACGCGAACAGTTGTTGGTAGAAGTGGGTCGCATGGTACGGCTTGGCAGACTGTTGAAGACACGCTTGAAGGAGCCATTCATCTTAGATGTTGCCACGGGAAAGAGGTAAGTTGTGTGAGTGTGTTTGTGTAAAGGGGGTTAAAAAATAAAATCGGAGACTGTCTGTGGCTATTTGTCGGGTAGTGAAATGGTGCTCTTAGTTATTTGTAAAGAACAGGCGAAAAATCATAAACGCTGCTGTGTGTGGATTTTTAAGTTTTTAACATGCAACAGCCTTGCACAAAGTTAAAACTCGCTTAGAAAAAGCTTTACGAAAAGCTTATTGTACGGTTGTAATGGTTGATTCTTTGGTATTATAAAAAAACATGACATCATCAGGACGAGAAGGGAGTCGTTTAGCAACGAAACTGAAAAATTGTTGCATGGAAATTTTGCTTGCTGAGTATTGATGATACGGTATACATTATTTTACGTCAGTGAAGTTTCCTGCTATGCCATCGTGACAACAAAGACAAAAATTGTTGACGTTATGAGTACGCGATGAGAGCCGCTTTAAGATCATAAATGCAACAAACATGCAAAGGAGTTGCATGAAATAATTACTCGGTGAGTAAATGTGATACGATAAATATTATAAAAAGAAAATGAAGAATGGCTTGATATGTGGTCTTACGACAAAAAATAAAAAGATCGAGAATATCATCTGATCGCGGAGGTTGCAGTTTACGCAACAAATATGCGATATCGTTTCACGAAATTTTTACTCGCTGAATTATGATTCTGCGATAAAAACTATTATACGCCACTAAAGGGTTGGCTCTTTGCTCTCTCGACAAAAATAATCAAAAATTTAATGACATCAATACAGTCAGAAAAGATACAGAAATAAAATCGTTTCACTGGAAAACACTGAAAATGTAACAAAATCCAATAAAAATTTTGAAACAAAATTTGAGGTTGTAAACACGGAAATAATTTCTATTTTTTTTTCCTAGCAAGCTTTTATGAGAAAATTGCGCATTTCGATTACTCAGCCTATGGATTCACTAATAGAAATATATTTTAATAACGAAAAATGTAATCGTATTAGTATTTATAAAAAAATTAATAAATACTGTGATGTAGCTAGGGTTGCTGGCACCCGGGGCGGAAAATATAATTTGCACCCCCAAAAGGAGGTTATCCTTATCCATACCTAAAATCTCAAAACAACAAATAAAAATGTTAAAATACATATACAGGGCTGGAATCTGCTAAGGTGATAGTTGATAGTTAATAATCAAAATCATCACCAGGGCTTGAATTGTTATGTTTTAGGTCAACTGCAAAAAATGACTAAAATTACGCATAAAAAACGCAATTATATAAAAATAAACAAAAAACAAAGCTTTAAGTATAAAACATTACTAAACTTAAAATTCATTTTATACTACTTTTATACATAGCGTTACAGAATATTACAAGGTACATTTCTAAAGCCTGGTTTTCACTAGGTCAGTTTTCAATCACAAATGTTGTCAATCTAATGGAAACGTATTGTCATTTACATTTGTTGTCATATATGACCACTGATTGTCATATAAAATCACAAATAAGTGAGAACAGATAGAATTTTGCTTGTCAATCAAAATATTGTTGTATGACAAGAAAAATCGATATGCCAACATGTTGGCATTTTGTGTCAGTTGTTGCTCACAAAAAAATTTTGTTTTAATTATTTTTCGTTTCACTACTGGCAAAATTTTATAAATATTGTTATTTTAATTGGTTTAAAAGGAAAAATGCACTTAAACAGGGATTATCGCAGTGGCCGGTGTTGCTTCCAAGGGATTTTTTGCAGGACGCATTTTCGGCATTTGTGTTGTTGCAGTCGCTTTGCCAGGAATTTGCCATTTGCGCGAATCTTGAACACGTATCTTGCGATGGAACGTGGCGACGGTGCCTTTGGAACCAACAGCGGTCACTGTGATAATCTTTGTTTAAGTGCACTTTTGTTATTAAGCTAATAAAATTAACAGTATTTTATAAATTACACCAAAAAGAAACATTTTCTAACAATCTCAAATATAAAACATCAGCTGTTGTTGATAAAAAAAGCACAACTGAACAAACCGATGGCATTTCACAAATAACATCGAAAGTGAAAACAGTATGGCAATCAATTGACTTATAAATTCAACGTCAGTCTTTGACATTCGATTTTATGTCAGTTTTTGGGTTTCAATGAAAACTCATTTGACGTCATATGGTCAAAATGCCTACTGAAATCAGTGATTGTTGTCATTGAAATTGACTTAGTGATAACCAGGCTTAAGTTATTAAATTTGAAAGAACGTCATCGAATGTAAGTTCCTCTTCTAATTTCATAGTATTAAAATTTTTACCCCTAATATTTCAGCAAAAGAGCATAAAAATAGACTTAATAAAAACAAGCATATCCTGAGTTTTTATCTAACACTTGTTTCATCTTTCTACATAGCCTTTTGTTAGTTTCACCACGCGTAGAACTTTTTTTCATCGAGGTCTATAAATAAAGCTACTCCTTTTTCGAGAGGCAATGTCATTGATTGAAGGACTCTATTGTTAAAGGAATATGTTTAAAAATTTGCATATTTAAATTTTTTAATACGAAAAATAGCGAAAATAAAAAAAAAACATTTTAAAATTACACTTAAATTACCTAAAAACCCGAAAAATGCTCTAAAAATTAAGAATGTCCAAAAATTTCAATAAAATATCTTAAAAATCGCTTCAAACTACCAAAAAATGCCCTAGGTCTAGTTAAAATGACCTGAAAACCAAAACCTATACAAAACGATGAAAAATTACGAAAAAATGACATAAAAACTTTTCATATTAGGAATTTAGGGAACGTAAATTAGGGAACGTTCTAAATAAGCAGGAAATGTCTTAGAAGCAGCAGAAAAAAGATGACATGCCATTGATCCTAGACTTGATCATCACTATTGCTCTACGTAAGATGATTATCAACCTGAATATCGCTTTTAGCTATCGATTTTATGCGACAGCTTTTTAGGTGTCGTTTTTATATATTTTTAACGTTTTCAGTTTATTCTCAAAATAAAATAAGTGGTCGAAACAAAAAAGAAAACAATAATTAAGTAAATAAATAGGTCTGTTTCTATACTTACTTCAGGTAAAGTTCGAGTGAAGTACGAGTAATAGAGAGTAACTTGATTATCTCTCAAAATGAGTCCCAAAAATAACGGAAGTACCGAAACGACTACAAGTAAGATTGCAGCACAACAGCTTTTCACGCTTTTTTGGAATAGAAAAAAAAATCGATTTTTGCTTGAAATTATTAGTCTATACTTATAAAATACACTTTGTACAAAATACAGTGTTGCGCAAAACAATAGCAACAAAATAAGTGCGCTGCAACAAAATCGTGTATCTTTTTTAATATTGGGGACACACAAAAATGATTATAGGAATCAAAGCATATATTCATATATAATATCATATATAAAACAAATCAAATTCAAATTTGGTTTTGTTTTTTTTATTAAATTTAAAATTAATGTGACTACATTCAATGTGAGCAAAACAAAAGCAACAAAACTTGAAAAATGTAAAAAGAGAACAGAAATTCGAAGAATTATTGGTAAAAGTTCCGTTATTTTAAAGCACGTGTTGTTTGTAAGTCATAAACATTTAAGTTTAGTTTTTTTTGTGCTAGTTGTGACATTGACTGTTCCATTTATAATAGCACATTTTAAATACTGTGAAGCTCTTAAATTACAAATTATTTCCGAATATAAAAACGAAAATTCGCAAATATCTAACGTCAAACAGTTTGATATTAATCGGTCAATAGTTTGCAGATAAATAAAGAAATATACCTTCACAAAAGGCGTAACAACGGTACATTAAAGAGGGCGACCGCGGAGGGCATCGCTGCGTGATGACAGGAACATTTGTGGTGTGTTCAAACGAAATGCATTTGCCACATCCAAAGAGGTTGTTCGGACACTCGATTTAGATATCCACCACAGCACTGTTTGAAGACGAGCCGTTGAGAACGATTAAAGAAGTTACAGACCGGCAGAGAAACCTTTGCTTACCGCTTAGCATAAAAAACAAGGTGAGGTGTTACAATTTAAACAATTCTGTCTGAAATTGTGACAACTAGTTGCAATTCATTGTTTTTTAGACTCAGTCTTCCAAAAGAGCACTTAAATTGGACCATTCAAAAATCGAAAACCGTTTTCTTAGCGATGAATCAAAGTTCAACTTGATTAATTCAGATGGGATGTGCACGGTACGGCGCCACACAGGTACACGACTTGAAGCCCGAAACTGCAAAATAAATTTTAAACACGGAGGCGATGGCATTATGGTCTGGACTTGTTTTTCCTATAATGAAGTTGAACTAGCGGTTATCAAGAATAATTGATCTTACACCAAATATTAATTATGTTGCTTTTGTTTTGCTCTCAGACAAACTGAATACAGTCACATTAATTTTAAATTTAATAAAGAAAACAAAACCAAATTGGAATATGATTTGTTTTTAATATGATGTATGAATATATGCTTTGGTTTCTTTAATCATTTTTGTGTGTCCCTAATATTTAAAAATATACACGATTTTGTAGCAGCGTACCGATTTTGTTGCTATTGTTTTGCGCAACACTGTATATAAAACAATGACACTTGCATTTAATGATAAGAATAATTTTTATTTTACAAAAAAAAAATAAAAATATTGATGTAATAATTTGACGATCAGCTGTTTGTTGCTGTAGATTCGTGCTCGAAGAAATTTTTCAAGTAAAGTTCAAGTAATTGCAATAGAATAGAGAGTGTCATTTTGCTTGTTCTTTTTCTGACTCGTGCTTAAAAAATGTGTAAAGAAACTATTTTAAGTAACTTTAAGTTACTAAAAGCGAGTACGGAAACAGACCTAATAACTTCAAGTCTACTTTCCGTGTATTCTGTATTAACCCAATCGAGTGTACATATTAAAGTGAAATGTTAATTTCATTGGGACAATTGAGAGAAAGGAATGCAAAATATAATAATTATAAAATATATAACTTCTTAGAAGAAATCTAAGAAATAAAGGGAATTTTTCGGATTTCTGTGAATTAAAGCAAAATTATGAAGTAATTAATATATGATGGCAGAAGAAAACGTTGGGTCTCGAAATCCAACAAAATGGGTATTGTTGTAAAGGAAATACTTCAAAGAAAATAAATCTAAATTATTCGTCCAAAAAACTAATATATTTCTATTTCCTTTTAAAATCACGACTTTTGGACACTTTTGTTGTAGATTTTTTGTTTTTAAGCATCTAGGTAAAAATATTTTTGTAAGCAAAACACATTTTCCAAAATATCAAAATAACTTTATTTTTGTTTTTTATAAAAACTATAAAAAACAACCAATTCCATTATTTGGTCAAAACTATAGGAAATTTTAAAAAATTATCCGATTGAAGTAGTCAAACAAAAAAATTTACTGATGCTCGGATTTATGATAACAAATATAGTAAGAACGTTTAATTATCTTGCAGTATCTGTTAAAAAATTCACCGAATTTAAAATATTCTTTGTGAAACCTCATTTTGAAAAATGGTCCAAAATTGCTATTTGACATAATTTTTTTTTTTATTAGACTAACAGCCCTATTCTGGCAAATTAACTATTGTTAACCAGTATTTTTTTTTGTATATGTTTGTTGTTTTCAAACTTAAAAACTTAAAAAACAAAATTTTTGAATGAAATTGTTAATAACTGAAAATCAGTTGACAATTTTTATTTAAATTTATTATTTTTGAGCTTCAAACTTCGTTTTGAAATAAAAATATTACAACAAACACATAGAAATATTCAAAATACTGGTTAACAATTGTTAGGTCGGTGCCCGTACCTGCAAGTTTATGAAAACTTTCGAAAACCTTCGCTACTTTTTGCTAATATCCGTTTCCGTACACCAAAAACTTGCAAAAGAGAGTGATAATCAAAGAGTAAAACATTTTTCCTCCTTGAGCAAAGTTGCAAGTTTCAGCTGGACAAATTTCGTGTAGTAAAAACTTGCAAGTTGTCATATGTTGACAGAAATGTCAAAATTTGCGCTAAAACCACAAAAAACAGAAGACAAAAGAAGAGGAGGTATCTCCTTTAAGTTTTCATCTTCATATTTATCAATAATGTTAAACATTTCCTCATCACTATCACTTTCAGATTCACTTGAAACAATAAAATCAATTAATGCAGCTAATTTTTCAGACATATTCGAAAACTTTAAAAAATTGTTGGTCAAATTTACAACATATCTTATTGACGTTTAAATAAAAGTTGCAAGTTTTTACTAAAAAGCATTCCAGTACTTTTTGCAACTTTTACTGCTCAGAGACAATTTTTTTTGCTTACTCTCTCAAGTTTTGTAACTTGCAAGTTTTTGCTACAAAAGTACGGGAACAGACCTGTTAATTTGCCAGAATAGTTCATATGTTTAATGTCAGCAGATGCACTAAAAATAGGCGTGGTTTCACTGTTGCTACGCCCATTTTTAAGAAATCATTAAAAGATTCCGAAACTACCGGTCCGAATAAGCTTAAATTTTGGCATTAGATTTGATACGAGTACGAAATGGTTTAGGAAAAAATTGCTACACCCTCTTTCACCGCCCACAAATCAATAAAAATGCATTATTTCAGGCTTAATATAACAACACTTGTACTGGTACGTTTCCTTCGTGTGTTTGCTCGATTTCTTCAATAACGTCACAACTCAAAAAAACGGATTTTTCATTACAAGAATTTTAAGTTTTAAACAGATATAGACAAATGATCCCTCTCTATCAAACTATCGCTAAAACACAATGTATGAAATAAGTTCTGAAATAGTTAGATCTACACACAACGGTACCTCAAAAATAATTTCAGGTATACCCGTTTTTCTTTAAGTAAAACAAAATTTGATTAAGGTTATGTAATCACGAAATTGAACCTCACGCGGAGAATATGAAAGACATTGTCACCAAAATAATATATAATAAACATCATGGTACAACCAACGTTTTTGCATAATTAACTCAATTTTTATGTTTTTTGGATTATTACGTTATCGAAGAAAAAAAGCGATATGTATTCTGTATTTTTGCAGACAGATGCCCTCAATAACTGCAACAAGCAGTTCTACCCATCAATACATTGGTTCGTACAAATTTGCGCAACCCTTCCGATTTCAGTGACTTCATGCTAACGCTCATTTTCATCTTTAATCACGTTAAAAACGTATCTGCAAAGCAAAAAAAGAGAAAATTGATTTAACGGGTTGGTGTTGTTGAACGTGTATTGTGACGTGGAAGTAACGTGCGAAAATGTAATCGACATTTTGTCGAAAGAGCCACAGTTGATTTGATTTACTGATTACTTTTTTAATAAATAAATATACAATGCATATATATAACGTACATAAATATTTTTAAAACCCACAGAAATATTTTTCTTTGATCTACCCCTAATTGCAGTTCGCTATCTATTTTCGTGTTTAGCAACTCATTTGAAGACATGAGTGGATGAAGGTGATATGTCGCATTTTCGGACTTTCGCTGTTCTATGCATAGATGAATATGTGATATACATAGAAACTTTTTTAAACCTTAAAACTTCCTTAACCTTAATAATTTCTTCAAAAAGTTAGATTTCAGTATAAATGCGAAACTTTAAACTCAAATTTTTCGAAACTAAAATTTTGCGACACATCACCTTCACCCACTCATGTCTTAATTTGTTAACTAGTATACTAATTATCAGCATTCAAAAGTAGAATATAAAGTCTTCATATATTTTCCGTCAGGATCTTATTATAAGTTAGGATCTTATTATTATCTAGTATAGAAGATTACAATAAACAGAAAGAACAGCGAATGCAAAAACCATAAACAGCTTATGAAGGAATTTGAGTAAAATTTATACTTTTTATGTATATAAAATAGATTAGGCATATTCCAAAAACGTAAGATGAAAAAAAAACAATGCAGCACATCCTTATCTATGGTCACTACCGTCAAAGAAATACGTATCAAGTAAATATCAAGTAATTTATATTATACTCAGTGACGAATTAATATTTTTTCGATGTTTAGCCTTAAAGTAAACATTCTGCTCCCACACTAAAAATGCATTGAAATGAATAACCGCAGAAAAAGTGTAACCAACAAAACATAAATTTTACAGGAGAAGCAAATTTCTCCTGTAAAAACCAAAGCGGTACATGTAAACTCGGTTTTTTTGATGGGTATAACCTAAAAATGGTTTAACTTAGGGATCTGAAATTTTTGGAGTAGATGGGTTTGTTATAGTACTATCGTTTGTCATCAAAAAGTAAATTTAGGATTTCGTGTTGGTTACACTTTTTTGCGGTTATGGCTCGATATGTAAAGTATAGATAGAAAAGTTGTGCAAAAATGACTGACTACAGTATCCTAATCAGTCCGAGCAAGTTGTTGTGAAAGTGTGTTTGTAATGACAACCATAACAATTCGCAGTGGGCAAAATCAGGGCTTTGAAACGCTTCTAGTAGGCCATCATATGGGTTTCTTAGCCCTTCCGTACTCATTTCCAAGCCCATTAACTTTTTTATATGAAACGAGAAAATGTTCTAGGCCTTCCTCTCTCTTGACTCTACAGAAGCCTGCTAGAAGCCCTTTTTGGGAATGTACATTAGAAAGAAAAGCAATATAAATATCAATTTAAAATAAAAAAACTTTCGACAATTTCCAGATTTGAACCAACGTCCTCTCATGTAACAGTCCGGCATCTTATCAACTCGTCTACCACAGTTCTGCTTATTTTGCATCATTAAATGAAAGTAAGCTTTCGGGAGCGCGGGTTCGAGATCCAGCTCGGACTAAAAAAAAATTTTTTTTTTATTTTTTTTAAATCTACATTTTTTACAATTTTTTCTGTTCTTTTAAAAAAATTTTTGGAATTTATTTGTAAAATTTCTTTATACAAAAATAATAGAAAAGACTTTCCCATATAAAATGTGATATGTAATGTGTTAGATTTCGGAGACCTGGGTTCGCGACCCAGCTCGGACAAAAAAAACAGAAATTTTTTGTTTTTTCTTTAAGTTTTGATTTTTTTTTTAATTGATCTGATCATTCATCATGTTTTTAAATTTATTTAAAAATTTTTTCATATAAAATAACATGAAAAGACTCCAAGCCTTCAAAAGGTAGGCCTTACAGAAGCACTCATCAATACAGCGAGCATGGAAGGTATATTGACGCCAATAAGAGCACTACTAGCATACTTTCTTTTGCGTATCGCTAGCTAAAATGTCCACTGGGTAATAACAACAACAGAGACATAAATAAAATAAGCAACATAGTAATGATAACAACAAACATGAAATGACAGTCGCTCGTGTGCGATCACCAACCACTAGCGCATTGAGTGTCGACATTGAGCAGGCAAAACGATCGAGTGATCGCGTCATGCCGCCTGCACGTACCACAACAAAAGTGAACAAGCGACGCATGCTTGCCGCAGCCTTGTGCAAAAAATGTGGAGTTTGCGACGCACAGTGGCTGAGCCCTATACAAAAAGTGTCAATAAATAGAAGAACTTGTAGACCAATACAATTTGACACGTAAGTTGAAATTAACTATATGAGATCACATACAAAAATATTTTGAAATGTGCACTATATCGAAAATTTTTATTTATAACGCTATATTTTTTTGGAACGAAGTTTTGGAACGAACTTCCTTTACGCAGCTTTCGTTGCGTTGTGTGATTTGGTAAAAAAAAATCACGTAACCGTGTGATTGCTGCGTGTATGCGTGCGAGTATCGAGCAGACTACAAACTAGCAGATGAATAATATTGTATCTCGAATAATATTGACAATATGCTATTGAAATTTAGTACAGAGGTAGTCACAATTATGACAAATTACGGTCAAGAAAATGGGCATTATTATGCAAATGGGGCGTAGATAAATAAGAAAAACACTGTATATCGAATAATATTAACACTAGGGTACTGAATTACTAATTTCCCCCCTACTCTGGCTCATCGCCATGAATGAATTTCTTAATACACTTAATTGCAATGGGGTCAAAGTGGTGGCTTATGCGGATGACGTGGTTGTTATGGTGTCAAATAAATAGTTCCCCTCTACGCTCAGTGAGCTAATGGAGGTTGCTTTGGGAAAACTCAGTGTCTGGGCTGCCAGGTGCGGCCTAGGAGTTAACCCTAGCAAGACGGAACTGATGTTATTCACCACAAAAACCAAAGCGCCACAATTTGTCCTTCCAAAGCTCAACAACCAACCTCTTACACTATCCAGTAGCGCAAAATACCTAGGTGTCCTTCTGGATCCTAAGCTAAGCTGGAAAACTAACATCGAACAAAGGGTCAAGAAGGCCTGTATAGCCTTCTACGCCTGCAAAAAACCTTTGGTAGGAAATGGGGTCTTCAACCAAAAATGCTCTTATGGCTATACACAGCAGTAGTGCGACCTATCTTGGCGTATGGTGCACTAGTATGGTGGCCTGCACTGAATAAAGCATACAACACAACAAAACTAGCTCGAATCCAGCGATCCGCATGCATAGGTATCACAGGGGGTATCCGCTCATGCCCCACTGATGCACTTAATGTCCTGACACATTTACTCCCCATAGATTTACACATTAAGCCTACCGCAACAAACAGTGCAGTCAGACTCAGAGAGTCGTACAACTGGCGAAATAGACCATATGGACACAGCAACATTCTTAATCCGCTACCTCAGGAACTGATTCCTGGAAAAACGGACTACGACACTCCCAAACTCGACTTGTGCGGAGTGGAAGCGGGCATATACTCTGAGAAACTGGGGGTGGCGGATTCTTTTCGTCTACCAAACTCAGCTAGCGTCTTTCAGGCCGAGCTTTTTGCGATAAGAGAAGCTTGTCGCACCTTAAGGAGAGCTAACACCAACCACCTTAACGCAGCTATTCTGACGGATAGCCAAGCTGCCGTTAAATCTTTAGCTGCGATCAGTACCAACTCCAAACTGGTAAGGCAGTGTAAGGATGAACTGGCCCGGCTAAGTCACCAACTTAGCATTACCATAATCTGGGTTCCCGGCCATAGGAACATTTATGGTAATGAAAAGGCGGATGAATTGGCCAGGCGGGGTTCTTCCCTTGACGCTTCCAGAGCGGAACCAGTCGAAGTTCCACTGAACACAGTCAAGGGAGGAATTCGTTCTTACTACTTAACCTTAGCCGGTCGTAGATGGAGAGAACAACCAACCTGCAGCACATCAAGAAAAATATGGCCCCTTTACAACAAGCCCCGGAGCGACATAGCCAGATTAACGGCTATTTTTACGGGTCACTGGTGCATCGGAGTTCATGTCGAGAGTATCGGACTACCTTTCAACACCCACTGTCGCAGCTGCGATGACCCAAATGAAAAAGTAACACTAACACACTTTCTGTGCACCTGCCCGGCTCTGGCCAGGTCCAGACTAACAACGCTTGGCAGGCCCTTCCTCAGCAACCTAGAGAAACTCTCAACAACAAAAATCAACAATCTCCTAACATTCATCAATCGCACCGGATGGTTATAACCTAGCAGTGCGCTGCCCAGTCAACCAACAGAAACACGAGGTTATGGTATCAAAACGGCTCACTAGAGCTACTTGGATCCTACTTGCATGTAGAATCACCATCTAAACCAACCAACCAACCAGGGTACTGAAATTTAATACAGATATAGGCACAATTAAGACAAATATTGGTCAAGAAAGTGGGCTATATTTGACAAAGGAGCGTGGAAACATTAGAAAACCACTGTATCTCGAATAATATTGACACTAGGATACTGAAATGTAGTACAGGGGTAGGCAGAGTTATTGCAAATTACGGTCAAGTAAGTGGGCTTTATTCGACAGAAGGGCTTGCCAATATTATAAAACCACTGTTCCTCGAATGAAATTGACACTAGGGAACAGAATCTGGCTTAACAAAATAAAAATAAAAGCCTAAATCCCTCAAAAATAATTTGTGCAACATATAACTAGTTAATGAACCATCTACAGTGTGGGAATAATTATAACGGTAATGGCACTCCTTTTTGTTTTATTCGTCGTACAAACGCAGCGTCTTGCTTGCTACATTCGAAAATTTTTATTAGTAAATTTTGTTCGCTTGAATACAATGACGAAATAGTTATTTTTAACATATTTTTATAGCTGCTTTGTAATAGATATTTGTCATCAAGGTAGGTTAGGTTAGGTTTAGGTGGCGGCCGGTCAAAAACCTGCACACATAGACCAGATATTTGGTCCATTATGATACCACACGGGATCTACTCCTCCTCTCCTAAGCACTTTCGTGGAACCAACCTGAACTAATAATAAAAAGCATTAGACGCTTAACGTCTACCTCCTCAAGATGCCTGAGACCATCAAAAAAGAGGGTACCTAGATACTTATGTCTTCTGCAAGCTAAAGCGGGGCAGGAACTTAGATGCGATACCGTCTCCTCCTCTTCCTCATCCCTGCAATTCCTACAGAACTCATTCGCATGAACCCTCATTCTAAGAGCATGGCTACCTATAAGACAGTGTCCTGTTATAACGTGTCATCAAAGTGTCAGTGTCCTGTTATAACGTGCCATCAAAGTATGTTTTTTCTAGTTAACAAAAATTACTGATTTTTGTGTAAGTTTATTCATTTTACATACTTCCAAAAATTAAAAAATTGGAAGTCATAACTTTCTTATGAAAGTTTTCAAAAATTTCCTTCAAATTCCTTCACGGTGAAAGTGCGTTTATTTTATTGACAGATTCATATACCAACAAAGCAAAGCTAGTAACATGTACCTAGAAGAGAGCTGTTTGACATATTCAAAAAAGCCCCCCCTAATGGTTCGTTTTTCAAAATCTTTTACCAAAATAAAATTAATTGGCTCATGAAACCTTACTTTGCAAAATTTTAACGAAATCGATTGGTCGAAAAAGAAGTTACAGCACTGTGAACACAGTGAGTAGGTTAGGTTAAGTTAGGTTAGGTTAGGTTAAGGTGGCGGCAGGTCTTAAGACCAGCCCACTTAGACCATTATTGGTCCGTTGTGATACCACGTTGAAAGAAGGGAGTAATCAAGTGAAACTTTTGTGTAGAATGTACTTTATGTGGCAGAAGCTGTAGAAATATGTGATATTAAATCGAAAGCAAGTGGTATGCCTTGCCCTCAGTCAAATCAATTTGCCAAGCGTTCCTTTCCACAAACTTTTCCTACCACCACCAACTACAACTATTCGTCGTAAATTGACGTGTTTTATAGTTTGTTTGATTAAAAATAAGGAAAGAAAGGTTATAGCGTAGGCCCGGCCAGGATTCGAACCCAGGACCCCTGTGCGACAGTCAAGCACGCCACCACTCGATTATCGAGGCCGGCAGTGAAGTGGTTTCAGAGAAAAATTTTTTTATACTTTTTTTAATTTGTACTTTTCATTTAACTTTATTTACTTAGTTTTTAACTGATCGATTGTTAAACTTTTGCAAAGTCAGAAATAAGCCAAGGAATTTTATTTTGATATAAGATTTAAAAAATAATGAACCATTATTCCAGTACAAAAATGTTGAAAAATTATAAATGAGGGGGGTACGTTTTATTTAACGGAGAAAAAAAGTAATCACCTAGAATCCCTTTTTTGTCCTCTCATAGTGCAAACATGATTTCATTAAATCGGTTTACTCTAATACACATAAGTAAAAACATTTTTTTTTTGTAAGTCAAATCAAATTACGAAAGGTAGACAAAAAACCTTATTCAAGCGTTTTTACATAAATCGACTTTTACGTCTGCAGAAAAAAACCTGTGAATTTTTCTCCAAAATATTTTGGAATCATGCTAATGAGACTTTTCATAAACAACGTAAAGAAAAACATTACATCAAAAAAGTCATGTATTTAATAAGTATAAAATGTATAAAATCATGTATTTTAGTATTTGTTTACACTTTCAACCACTGTGCGACGGGCTCTTCATAATTTTATTGTTGAAATGAGCTTCTTTTAAAGTTCTTTCTATATTTTTTGCTGCTATCTTCTTTCATGTTGCTGCTACACAAGCTAACGTTGTTGATCGTCTTTCGAGTTAGCTTAAGTTTTACACATGGTTGAACCGGTGCGTGGTGAGCTAATTATGCTCCTGCTTTAGTCGCTGGGTTGGCTCGTGAGACTTTTATGCAAATGTGACAAAGTCCAATGTTTATTTATATTGTTTGTTGTTGCTAGATGCTGTTATTATCGCTTTAATATTAATGAATTGAATGTTTTCGATTTGCATTCATTTTTGTTAAGTGGTTTTTCATAAAAACGTGATTAGATTTAATTACGTTTTTCCTATTCTTCTTAAGATTTTATAATGTCTAATAGATTCATAGTATCAAAAGATAAGTTTTGGTGTCTTTAAAAAAGCTTGGTAAAAAGTTCGTGTTCGATATTTGAACTAAGAGGTAGAAAGAAACAAATACATTTTAACATTATGACTATCTTGTCATAAATTAGGTTGTTTACTTTTGTTTCATTTTAATGGGCAGATGTTAGAAAATAGTTTTAATATAATATATCATACCTCAGATGAATTCATTTCCAGTTTCCGGGAAACAAAACAGAAATCAAAAGTATTATACAATGTAAGACACATGCGTTTATGGGAAATATTTGATCTAGAGAAACTCTATAGTAGGTCACGAAATATGTTTTTAAATTTACAAACGAAAAAAAATGCCTGCATAGATATATATACTTAATCTTGAACATTTTAAAATTAAAATTTACTAATATAAAACTAACTATTAACTAATATAAAATTTATTAAAATTAAAATAATTATTTGAAAAATAAATAAAATGTTTATTCTCGTAGATTAAAGATCGCTCATTTCGTGCAAGACCGTCACAACTCAAAACTTGGATTTTTTGAGTTAAATATACAGAAATATACGTTGTTATCATGTCCCTAATTTGAGTAAATTCCAGAACGATTTGCTGTTAATTTACGGTTTTGCAGTCTTGTGTCGTCTTAACTTTTAGCAGTTTCTTCACTTTTTTTGTAGCAATAACGTTTCATTTCTATTTATACCAAAATTTAATTTAAATTTCTCCATAATTTTGCAACAAAAACGACTTATTATATCATAAATTATTTTTTTAATAAAAATCTAAGCAAGTAACATAATATTTTTGTAGTAATAAAGTACCAACACCAACTTGACATCTTTCTAGCTTAGGGCTGCCATAAGTCTACAGCACTTGACCGGGACAATTTTGCAAATTTATTTTAAATTCCACAAAAAATAAATACGCAATTTTAATATTATAAATTGTCGTTTATTTAAAAAACGTAAATCAAAATAACTCACAGGCACACACTTATAAATCTTATAACAAAAAAAAAAGAAACATTAATTTAGTCAATTAGGTAAAATAAAAATATTGTTTGGACTTATTCAAAATTCAGGTTTTGCCCGATCATATTTTGCAGACTTTTTTGATTCATCAAAAACATGCTTTTTTGTTTTAATATTTTTATAAAATTCTGTGCACGTCATAGAATAATTAAAATTGCATTGCACAATCTATTTAAAGGTGGTTATGTTGAGATAGTTTCTTTTTTCTTACTAAATTGCAAGAAAATCAGTGAAAATACCTCCTCCATTTTTATTTTGCCCTGAAATAACGAATAAAAATTGTACTATTTTTAATAAGTTTATTTTCGCTCTTGGGATTCAGAACTTTGTAAAAAAAAAAATTCCATTTTCATTCATTTGCACTCATTTGCAAAAATTTGTTCAGTTCTTACTAATACACTTTTAATTTTTTCTTCAATACATAAAACCGGGACATTTTTTACTGCGCACCGGGACACAGGGACACCCATCTCAAAACCGGGACATGTCCGGGAAAACCGGGACGTATGGCAGCCCTACTCTAGCTCAAAAGTATATTATCATATTTTAGCAAAACTCAAAATGACACAACTCGACACAACTCATAATGAAACATTTTTCAAATTATTTTTTATAGTAATAATGTCACAACTCAGACACTTGCAATAATATTGCTTAAAAATTCACTATTGACGAAAAATAAAATATGATTTTAATTGCGAGCTTAAGATCGAGTAAGTTTTTAAGAAGGCAATAACGACAACAATTCTGTATAGGGTAATCACTTAGCTAACTATACAGTCTGTTTTGTAGTCTTTGAGTGATTAAGCTGTAATCAACTCACTGCTTAAGGTCGTATATGATTTCACCCATTTTGGAACTCATTCATCTGAACCATGGCAGAATAACCAGGTAGGGTAAAGAGATTCACCGCATCGACAGCTAATGTCAAAATCATGTCAAAATCACAAAGTACAGTGATGCCGTATCATCAAAGAAAAATCCATGATTGCATCATTAAGGGTATTCACAGTTGCGTGGTTTTCAGTGTGGCTAAAAAACCCCGTAGTATTAATACCACACTTTACGAACCTGTTTTTATATACTTATGTTGTTTTTTTACATGAAAGCTCTACAAACCAAAAGTCTGGTAGTCTTAAGTAGCCCAATGATATGTTTGATGAACGAGGTTTTTAAAGTTCTATAAGCAGGTGTTGCTTTTTGTGTTTATACAGCAGTTTGACTGTTTCTTTGTATTTCGTTTGTTTTCCAATAAGCCAATTAGATTCGTTTGCTTAGTTTCGATGTTGTGTATGTATTTTTTTGTGTGCATGTATTTTCACATGTGATGTAGGCTGCACATTTATGCGCACTGAGAGCGGAATCTGTTAAATATTATTCTTTTTACTAAACTGGAAAACGGGGAAGTACAAGTTTTTATTTTTAAGCAAAATTTGAAGCAGCGTCCTAGAATTTTGTGATGTAATAAGGTAGATTGGGCCATTCGCTCGAATTTCATTGTTTCAAACAGTTGCGCTTTGTGTTTTTGATTTTTTTTAAAATTAATATTTATATTAAAATTAAGAATTCAAAAAAAGAAACAAAAAATAATGGGCAATAATAAATTAGTGAAAATAAAACTTTAAAATCACACAAAAACTTATTTGTTTCATTAAATATACATTTTTTCTTACTTTATCCCATTTACCTTAGTATAAATTCCCCTCAAAGTATTTGTCTCACAATAATCAATAATACTGAAAAGTGGCATCGCTTAAAGTAATTTTAACATTAGCTGTCGGTGTGGTGAATCTCTTTACCCTACCTGGTTATTCTGCCATAATCTGAACTACATATTGAACAAATTGAACGTTCAAATTGGCTACTTAATCATATGACATTTTAAAGCGGTAGGCTATTTATAGATCACCGCCATTAACTCTACCAAGGTTGCCATCTGTTCTAGTTGCTTCTCATTTATTTCAATATTCATTGGTTTTCGACAGTTTGTCGAAATGCACCATAGAAATGAAACGAGTTTTTTTGCTTCGCTAGAAGCTAGTGTTTTAACTGAAAAGTGGCTATTTTCACAATCAAATGTTCAACTACACATCACTTCGACTCGTTTCATTTCTATGGTGCATTTAGAAAAACTGTCGCACACCAAAGAATTTTTAAATAAATAAGAAGCAACTACAACAGATGGCAACCTTGATAGAGTTGATGGCGGTGATCTATAAATAGTCTACTGCTTTAAATGATTAAGTAGCCAATTGGAACGTTCAGTTTGTTCAATATTAAGTAGCTAATTTGAACGTTCAGTTTGTTCAATATGTAGTTCAGATGAATGGGTTCCAAAATGTGTGAAATCATATACGACTTTAACAGTGATCACAGCTTAATCACTCAAAGACTACTGAAGAGGAAATGTAGCGATTTCCGAAAAAGACTGTATAGTCAGCTAAGTGATTTGACTCAGAGTTGTTGTTGTTGTTGCCTTCTTAAAAACTTACTTGATCTGAAAAATAAAATATGTATGATATTTTTGGCAAAAAATATAATGGCCTACAAATATTTTTAACATTTTTTAGTGAACATAGCAGAAATTTACCCGCTTAAATGTGTAAGTGGGTGCTGAAAGGGATAATATTTTTTTCTGAACATTTAATGATCTTGTACCTAAAATTTTGGAGCACAACCACCCGCTCAGTGATCGTCAATGTGGTTTTCGTAGGGCTCGCTCTACTGGTGCGCTCTATAAGCGTTCACTTTTCCGGAGAGAACAAGGTTGTTACTCTGGATATTTTAAAAGCGTTTGACCGAGTGTGGCATAAAGCTCTCCTGTCAAAACAAATTGCATACGGTGTTTGTGGTAACTTTGCTCGATAGATCACGTGTTTCATCAAGGACAACGATTCGTGTCGTAGCTAACGGCATTCTGTCCGTGAGGCACACCATCAACGCAGGGTTTGGTTTTACCGCCAACCTTGTTTTTGGTTTTTAACAACGACGCACAGTGTAACGAGCTCATATAGCGAGTGGCCAAAAATAGAAGGAGTTGCTCAAGAATCATAAAATTTTGTGAAAATGAGTTTTATGGTAGAGGAATTATTTTCAAGAAGTTTCGTTCGAATTAAATGAATACCACGCCCACCTCCCATATAACCAAAATCGGTAATCTGGAATAGCTCCGCAAAAAATTATCCCAGATCAGTGAAATTTGGTGCTCATAATGCTTTTGCAGCTGTAAAAAGTCCGTTTGAAAACGAACCAAATTGGCTTAGTAACACGCCCACCTCCCATTGGTGATGGGATCCAAGATCAATAAAATTTGCTACACATTGTTCTTTTGTGATTATAAACAGCTATTGTGAAATAAATCAAATCGGCTGACTGGCACTCCCAACTTCCATATAACTGCAATCAGTAAATCAATCAGTATTCTAGTAAAGTATCCCAAAAAATTATCTCACTCCTGTAAAATTTTATATCGGCAAAATCTGTAAAATGTGTTAAAAGGGCTATGTTAAGGAAGTGTTTTATTTGAAAGTTTTATTTAAATTTTTTTTATTTGAAAGCTTGTGAAAATTGGTTTTATAAAACATGCTCCACAAAAGTGGGCATTAAGTCGTTATAATTGAGTTTCACCAAACAAAAGTTTGGGAACATGTTGAGTTAATATTGGTAATAGACATATAAAAATATAATAAAAAAAAATTTGTTTTTCTTATTTTGTGAAAAATTTGTTATTTTTTCATATAAAATTACTTATTTTGTGTAAAACATGCTCCAGAAAATTAGGCGTAAAGTCGTTATTTTTTAGTTTTGGCAAACCAAATTGCAGGAATATGTTGAGGAAGAGTTGTTATAAGACATATTAAAATTAACAAAAAAAAAAAGCTTTCTTTTTATTGTTTCTCAAAGTTTTCGTTTTCTTGGATTTCTAAGACCTATTTTTATCTGTACAACATTTTTTGTGTTTGCTTTTAGTTAATAATTTTTTACTTAAACATCTAATATATAAAAATCTCGAACCCCTTCGAAACGGCTCCACCGATTTTAATGAAATTTTGTATGTATGTTATGGAAATAGGTCGCAAAGCATATTTCACCCTCCTACCCCGAGTACCTCCCAAATTTGCGATATCGAATATCTTTGGAGTTATGATCCGCTTAGCCTCGGAATTCGGTATTCGACCACAATTTACAAGTGCTGCTTCGCTGATAACATTTTATGGGAGTCATACAAGGCAGCGTGGCACCTCCCATACAACCGAAATTTGCGATATCGAATAGCTTTTGAGTTCTAGGCCGCACAGCCACAGAATTTAGTATTCGAACTCAATTTACAGATGCAGTTTACTGATAACTTTGTATGGCGTCGGACAAGGGGTCATGGCACCTCCAATAAAACCTAAACTTGAGAAATTTAACAGCTTTTGAGTTACAGGTCGCACAGCAATGGAATTCAGTATTCGACCACAATTTACATATACAGTTTCACTGATAGCATTTTATTCGCGTTTGGCAACGGGGCCGCGACAGCAACGCGCAAAATATACATGAGTTAATTTTTTTGCATACTTTTATTACTAAAATTTACGTCTTATTGAAAAATATACAGTGTCAAACTGTTAAAACAAAAAATTTAACATATTTTCAATTGAACCTTGCAAGAGTGGCATTCCCGTAACTGAAAAGATATCGCAAAGTTCTTTTACACTCGAAATATTACTACTCTAAACTATGATTCTGCATATTTAGATTTACTAATTAATGACTTTTTTTTTAGTTATTTTGGCCGCACTCGTTACACTGTGCGACGTACTATCGTTGACACATAACCCAATCCATTCGGTTGCAGAAAGGGCTGCCAGGTTTTTTATTTAGAAAAATCGGGATTTTACTAAAAAAAAAATCGGGACATAATCAAAAAAATCGGGACAGAGACTCAATCGTCCAGTACGCTTAGAATAACAAAAAAAAACTTTAAATACATTTACTGAAAATCGATTTTTTCGAGTTGTATGTAACTTTAAAAAAGAAATTTTATATTTTAAACAAAAGTCAGTGGCAGAGAACTCAAATAAATGAATATTAAAACAAATTAAACTTATATTTTTACTAACCTATATTAATATCTGAAAATTCAAAACTTGTATCTTATAATGTATTTTACATAATGCACTTATTGTTTTTTCGTTTTGTTTTATTTCATTCATGCTATGTTTGATTGCTAAAAAAGGATGTGATATGTTGAACTTAACGAACATCGTGGGTGAAAATGAGCAAAGCAAAATTAACAATATCCACAAAGAATGGTGTTATTGTTTTATTCGCTCCCTTTATTCGTTTTATTCGCTACGCACTATTCGGTTGCTTGAAAAGTATGCGATTCGGTGCAATTAATTAGTGGCGTACAAAAAAATTTGTACAAATTTAGTCATGAAGAAATAAAATCGTAGGAAGTATTTTTAAAAAATAGTGAAAATATTACAAAATAACATTGTTTTTCAAGAAATCGGGACATCCCGCATGGAGATCGGGACCTGGCAGCCCTAGTTGCAGACGACATTTTTCATTCATACTCATTTAAAAACACCTAAACTCTATGGAGATTAACAGCAAGAGGCAAAAAAAAAAACAAAATGCTCAGAAGAACGTTAATTTTCAACATTAAAACGAATTAAAATTGAGGCACTGGCCTGATGAAATATACTGAAGCAGATCTAATACAAGAACTAAATTATGAGGACGTTATAAATGCTTGCACATGAGCAAATAATGAAACTCTTTATTTTTATTATTTTGTTAAATTACTACGTAATTGTGGGTTAAAAATGAATAAATAAAATTTTTATAATTTTGTTCTATTGAAGGAAAACAATATTATATTTACTAGGGCGGCAGAATGCTTTAATCCGCCACTGCCTACACTAGGTCATTTCAAAAGTGCATGCGATTTAGTTTATTTTGTCACGCCGTGTTATATTTTGCTTAATCCAAGTTCATAATTTTCTAATAACTAGAATTACTTTTAATAACAGAAATACTTTTCCTTAAAAATAAGAATAATTTGCTTGGTCCAAGCAAATATTTTTCTTATAATAAAATAGCCTTTTGCATGATGTGCAGAAACTTTTTTCTACATCATTTCCAATTGTTACTTCGAGAAGATCGAAAGAAATTCTGAAAATATTTTTGACATTTAGAATAGATCAATTCAAATTGAGAATAGATAAAATGAAATTTAGAAAAAAACAATCGATCAATAGACTTTTCTGAATTTCAACTGCCTTTTTTTCAATTCAATTGATATTTTCTAATTTTCAAATGAAATTTCTGAATTTCAATTGATCCATTCTTTTATTCAATTGATCTTTTCTGAATTTTAATTGATCTATTCTGAATTTGAAAAGCAATTTCTGAATTCCAAATGGAGTTCCTGAATTTCAGTTTAAAAATTAAATAAGAAAAATAAGCAAATTTGGCTTAAAATAAGAATATTTTTTACGAGTTTTACAAAGAAAATAATTTGCTGTATTAATTTATTCATTTGTTCGTTGTTTTGTTTATTATTTATCTTTCTTATTCATAATTTAACATTTATGAGTAATTAAAGTTTTTCTAAATGACCTCTATATTTATTATGTTGACTTTATATGATTTAAATACAAATTCTAAATGTGTTAAACAATTAATTGTCCTAACTTTGACCTTAAGCTCGATAAACGATTTTAAACTATCAAACAACTAGAATTTGTATTTAAAATCAAGTATGATTTAAACTATCAAATATTTAGAATTTGTATTTAAATCATATAAAGTCAAAATAATTTATGAGTAATTTAATTACAATAAAAATTATACATATATCAATATTATTATTGTATGCTGATTAAAATGTTCTGCTTGTTCACTTTTAATAATTTCACATACACAATTCACTCTGCAACTCACTTTTTCGATTCATTTTTTTTTTTCCATTTTGAGCTCAGTACTGACAATTCTGTGTTATCTCCACTGTGAATGTCCAAAAATCAAACAAGCTTGGAACATAACATTTAAGCATAATTCGAGAAAGCTGAATTTTTGTATTCTTTGGCCCATTTTTGAGAACTTCGAGTTTCAAGGTCAAGTAGATGTAATTGCAGTTTTCGCTAGAAAAACTTTTTTATTTGCTTTAGCGGCTTCATGTCTTACGGGCGACGCACTCTTCCAGAAGGCCTCGCTCACCACTGTTTTCTGAATACATGAATATAATATCTTGATGTATCTCAGTGTATGCTTGCATCAAGAATTTATTGTTTAAATAAATGCAATGGTTCTTCATAGATAACCCGAAAATAAGTTTAAAATGTGTGTTACTGCATGTTACAAAACTTAAAGAATAATATCAAAATATCAAACTTATTTTAGAGAAAATTGTATATGTTCAACACCAGTGGTCAGTGTGTGGTGATTTGGAAATGGTTAACTTTTTATTGGGTCAGCAAGGTAGCTACACTAAATATCCATGTTGTCTTTGTCTATTTCTTGTCTACTACTGTCCCGTGCGAAACTACGCTAGAGAAGTTTGGCTATCCAGAACAAATATGACTGTAGGCATAAATAAAATCGTTCATGATCCATTAATATGTCGAGAAAAAAATAATTTTGCCACCACTTCATATCAAACTTGAACTAAAGAAACAGTATGTAAAAGCTTTGGATAAGATTGGCGAGTGCTACAAATATATTTGCCAAGCATTTCCTGGCAAAATCACGGAAAAATTAAAAGCAGGCATCTTTGATGGGCCACAAATCCGAACTCTTATAAACAACAATGATTTCACAAAGCACAGTACTAAGGTCGAATCAGAAGCATGGATAAGTTTTTTATCAATAGTTAAAAACTTTTTGGGGAATTATAAAGCTGCAGAGTATTCTGAAATAATTTCTAAAATGTTTTTAAATTTGTTTATTTATATTTTAAATGGATTTAAAATTAACAATAGCAATCAAAATACCAAAGAAAATCCCATAGGAAATCATGGATTTTAATGAAATATGGCTTATTTTCTTCTTAACATATGTGCGTTTATAAGCAAATATCAAAAAGAGCTATTTTGACTTTTTGATTTTTTATGAATTATGAAATAACAAAAAAGTTTAAATTTTGCATAAAAATATGTTTTTTTCAGAAGAACTTTCTGAATAATTCCGAAACTATTCAGCTAATCAAAAAACATTGTAGATGTAACTTGGAAGCTATTTTGCTGCGGATGTTTGGATTTTTTATTTTACTAAATCAGACTATTTGTTCTGGAGTTATGTTAAAATCTGTGATGAAACCTCCAATTTATAAAATAGCGGTTTATCGCGGGAACCAGAGTCAATTCAAACAATGTGAATCATAGGATTAAAGCTTCATTATCCCATGTATCTTAATTGGCTCCAAAAACTTATGCCGCAGAAAAAAATTCCTTCTTTGTTCCCCTGTGTAATAATAAAACTCGTTTCTCGTTATAAGAAATTGTTTCTAATATTTAGTTTTAAATGCTTGATTCAAGTAAATCTCAACTGATTTGACAGATTCTTAAATTAAGTAAGAAAACTATAATAAGAAAATGGTTTCTCTCCATGTTTATCGTAGTTCAAAGCAATTCTGAACCATATTTTCATATATTATGTATGTAATTTTTTAGAAAAACTTCTAATGCGATTCTTAATTTTTTTAAACATTATATGTAAGCCTTGAAAAATGTATAATTTTTAATCACCATTTAAAATTTTCAATTAGCTATATGACGATTTATTGCGATATTATTCTAAATTTGTATGGAAGAAAAGCAGTATTTTTATATATTAAAAATATTTAATTCGAAGTGAGGCACCGCCATCATTATTTCACTATTCGTTATGGTTTTCAGCAGAGAAAATTACTAAAATCTTACAAGGAATTTAAATTGCCACATCCCACTATACAAAAGAAACTGAAGCAAATTCGAAAGATTTTTGTTCCTAAAAATTCCAACAAACGCAATGTTTTGCAAACTTTTAATGATTGAAATACTAAACAATATGCTGCCAAGAGCCTTAATATATGCCACATCATAAAAGTCAAGTCAAGTAAAAATGTTTAAAACCTGTCGACTAAAACAACAAAAGAAAACAATACACCAAATAAGACAACTGAAAAATGATTTTAGACGCAAGCCTTCTGAATAATATTGCAAAATAGAAATAAATATACAGAGACTAAAAAAGTGACAGTAAAAGCATCTATCATTGCGATCGCCAACAACAACAACAACAGGAAACGAAAATTAAATAAAGTCCACAAAGAGAAAAACACAAGACACAGTACAAAGAAGAAGCAAAACTTGACAGGAAAAACTTGCGATCCCCAAAAAAAAAAAGATACATATATATAGAATATATAAATATATCATATATTTTCCGGCGCAACCCGCAAGAATGAAAGTTTTCAAAATATCAACGCATAGTCTTCAGTCTATTCTCGGTGTCGGTCCAGCGTGGAACTTAAAACAACGTAGTGCGTTTCTATTGAAAAAAAAGCGTGTGAAAAGTGTCGCCAGCTTTATAATATTGAAACAAAGTCAACGTGATCTATTTTTGAAAATTAAAAAAGTGGCACACGACAACGTCGCGTTCCTAGTCTTCTCAAATTGACGTCTTCACGCTCATAAAACACATCAAATTATCCCTACAAAACCATATAAATTAAGTGCTAATGAATTGAGTCACATTCTGTGTGAGCCAAAAAAAGACTTTTCCCCATATCAAGTGGGGAAAATTAAAAAAAAATTTCTCAAAACTCTGTATTTTAAAGTGTGTCAACCGAATAGAGACAGTTTTCATATGAGTTTCAGAAAATTTTATTGTATAGAATAAAATTAAACAAAAAAAATAAAAATATTTTGAACAAATTTTCCCATACAACACGTGCTACTCTGCCTCAAGAATTTGGCTTCATTCCCAGCTGCTGTCAAGCTATTAGAGTACATATTTAATTTGATATAATATTGAGCGGAATCCCAAAAAAAAAAAACATATCTGCCTGTTTAGATTTACATACGTAAAGGAACAGCGAAGAGAAAATGTTTTCACGATTTCGTAATATTTTTTCCAAGTCCAAGAAAGACAAAGAGTCTGGAATGGTGCAAGAAACACCAACTTCACCATTGGAGCCGGAGAATGCAGCGGACAAGGCACACAATAGTCACACTGAGATCCTTAGTAAAGCTGAGGCAACTCTTAAGGAAACCAGTGGAGAAAATAGCCACTCGGAATCTGCGAAAGTGATAGAAGCTCAAGAGTTCAAAGAGACTGTTGGTGATGATGTTGGCAAGGTAAAGGTATCAAGAGAAATTAATAGCGGAACGGCAGAATTAACCATACAATTTGGATACATTAATGCGACAGCTGTAGAGTCTGAAAAGAGTACGAAAGATCTGACGCCAAAAGACGATTCGATCGCAAAGGCTGAAGATATCCAAGAGTCTGAAAAATGCATTCCTATGCCGCATGAATCTAACAAGGAAACTGATAAAGTTGCCAATAATATTACAAGAGAAGCTGCAGAAGATGTCAATAATATTATAGGACAAACTTTAAGCAATACTATAGATTACGAAGATCAGCAACAAGTTCTAGAAAATGTTAAGATCGCAGCATTAAGTAAACCACATGATGACAAAATTCAACATGAAGTCGAACAAAATGAAGTCATGACTGACGAGAATATACATTTTACTCAAAATGGTTCAACTTATGCTGACCTTTCAGAAGAGCTCACAATCAAAGCACCTGATATAAATTCTACTTTCACATCTTCTCCAGCAGAAGCCAAATTAGAAGTCAACGATAACTTTGACGTAACACCAAAAAAGAATTCAGACCTTCAGAAGCAGTTTGACACAATCGAAATTCCGATAGATGTTACGAATTTAAACGATAAGATATTAGAAAACTCGAACGAAGCAAAAGATAAAGCCATAGATAGTGTATCGGCGGGGGTGGCTGGCGAAAGTCCCACACAGATAACAGACATAATTTCGAAAGCGAAATTAGACAATTATAATAGCGTCGTATCCACACACAGCTGCAAGTCTATGCTAGCAACTGAGACCCTTAACCCTAAACAAAATACCATATCGAACCATATCAACTTAACTAATATAACTAACGATGCAATTACAAATGATTATAGCGCCATGTCGGATGATTTAACCAACAATGAAGTCATCACCAGCCCATCTACTACCGATAGCGGCAATGGTGGCAGTGAGCTTAACACCACAGCTACCACAATAGCTGCACCAGACGTATCATCGTTATCATCAACATTATCGTCAACGACATCGTCGTCAACATCAGCTACAGCCGCAGCAGCAGCAACGATCACGCCAACAACACTAGTTGTCACTCCAACCGGAAATAATGGTATTGCTTGCAGCGCCATAACAAATAAACTAACGGAAATCTCCGAGGTCGCCGAATCTTTGGATGCCGCTATACGTGATGCTCAAGAAGATGCCGATTTGGCGGAGAGTCAATCAACAAGTTCCTCTACCGAGAAAAAATTGGATAATCTTAGAAGTGCTAGCATTGAGGTTGGTATGAAATAGAAATTATTCTTTTTGTAAATATGTACAAAATAAAAATATACATATAGTTGAATTTTTTAATTTATACTAGTATCTAAATTAAATAAATCTTGTCATAAATTCTATATATATTCCAATTATTCATGTTTTAATACTGCAAAATAAACACATCGAAACTTTATGATCATGCTATCGGATTGTATAAAAAAAATTCCAGGCTCGCTATAAATTTTTAATATGCCACATTTAAAGGGTTTTGGTGAATTTTTTCCAAATTTTGAAATTTTATTTTTGTTTTAAGTATTTCCACACTAGATGTTTCAGTGCAAATGGCATGCCAGACTTTACATGTAATGACTTTACAGTGATGGAATGTGCACGCAATAAAAACAAATTTTTGGCATTCCATTTATATGTTCTGATGTAAATTTTGAAATAAGAAACATTTCTAATATCATCTGTTTCTTGTCTGTAAAATTAAAAGTTTGATACAGATGCAAAAACATATGCGCAATTCCATAAAAATAGAGCAAATTTTGGACATAATTTGTCTTAATCATTTCTAAGGTGGGTGATGAATTTATTACATCATATGTAAAAGGTCCAGTAACTTTACATCGTTTCTTATGAGAAATTTACATGTAAGCCGTTAAAAAGTTTATAATCATTTCTTATAAAAAAGTTTAAATGTATGCTATAACTTTATCAAGATAAGTTGCTTAAAGCTGTTAAAATTACGGAAGGTAAATATTTGGAATTGTAGAAATTTGGATATAAATTAACCTAAGTGTTGGGAAAGTAAGTATTGATAGTTTTTTATTGCAAAAATTATTTAAATATTTTTTATTTAAAAAAATAATGAATTGGTACTACATAATACGCTATTGTAAATATCGCAATAGAAAAATGAATTCGAAAAAAATTGTAAATATCATATAAAAATAAATTATGCAAATAAGTTGAGTCACAAACACTGTACAAAAAAACTGACCAAAATAAAAATCTCAAGTATTCTGTAAATTCACTTTACAGAATTCAAAAATGCTTAAAAGATGCTGTACCCAATTTTTTCGTAGGTCGGTAGGTTTATAGCATTGTCAGATTGATAGGGTTAAAATAAGTCCTAACAATTTTTTTGTCTTGAACCATATTGTTCACGTTTTGTATGGATCCAATCTTTAACCCTTGACTATAATTTATGAATTTCTTAAAATTCTTATAACTTCTAGTAGAAGTAGTCCAATTTGTAAAAAAATTATTTCATTTGAAAGGTAGTCGCAAGAACTTACAGAAAAAAATTTAAAAAAAATTTCTTACAGAAGAAATTGAAGCATTTCAAATATTTTTTCGAAAAAAATAACAATAACTGTTTTCATAAAAAAAAGACGAAAATTTGGTTTTCAACATCTTCAAATGCCTCGTAACTGAAAGAAATTTTTACAAGTCCGATTTTTTTACCAAAAGTTGTAAATGCTTAAAATTATATTTATTTACGAAAACAATAAAAGTTTGGAGTCTTTTATACGAATATACTATTGTTTCAGGTAGAAAAATATTTGTGTTAAATTAGCTTTCATAGTTCTGTCGTTGAAGTGAATTTTAACGTAATCAGAACTAGGGCTTTCAATCCCGAAGTGTTTTGGCAAATCCTGGACTTTCGAAATCTTAAATTTATGAACACAGGATCCCGGATCAAAAACTATTCGTGCTTAGATGTTAAAGTTACCATATTTGAATATCATTTTGAGTCCCCAACCTTATTTTTATATTTTTTAAAAGGTAATTTTACAAGTTTTAAGAAAACATTTATTTTAAATTTTTAAATAGTCTTCTTTGAATGGTTCAAAAAGATTTTTAGAGTCTGTTTTATTTCCTTTCCAACGGTAGTTCAAGCTAAAGATTTGGTTTAGAAATGTTTGAGTTATTAATTTTCGTAAAAATCGATTTTCGACGTTTTTTGCCGATTTTGGTCAATTTTGTGCACGCTGTTATTCTGGAAAAAAAAAAACACGTCAAACTTTTTTTCACCAAATTAAGTATTTTTTTTTGGTCAGTGATGCTCCATGCAAAATTTGACGCAAATCGGACATGGTCATTCATAAGTTTTTATGTTTCCCAGTACGTTTAAAATTGATGTATTATATTATTTTCTTGGAATAATAAAAATTTGCTTGATCTAAGTTAATATTTTTCTTATAATAAGAAGACATTGATTGATATAAAAATTTTTTCTTGATAAGAAAACATTTTTCATCCAAAAACTCAAAAGAAAACAACACAAACTTTTCCTAGGGTAAAGTTTATTTACTGTAATAAAAAAATATATTTATTTACTATTTTTGTTTATTTATTTAATTATTTTATTTGTTTACTTATTTATTTATTTGATTTAGTTATGAGCTTTAGAATAAGTAAGTTTTTGAAGAAGGTAACAACAACAACAATCACAGCAGACTAGACAGCCTGTTTCAAAAGTCGTTATTCATACCATCTTCAGTATATTTGAGTAATTAAGCTGTGATCAACTCACTGTTTAAGTTTTATATGATATCGTAATTTTTTTGTTGAAATTTCACGAATTTATCTTTTGCTGGCCATTTTTCAGAAGACGTTCGTTAGACGTAGTTAGATGCAGTTAGGTTATTTTAAGACCATAAAACCTTAATATTTATTTATTTATTTAAATAGTTTACTTACTTATTAATTCCGTTACTTACTTACTTACTTACTTAATTACTTAAGTACTTACTTACTTACCTACTTACCTACTTACCTACTTACCTACTTACCTACATACCTACTTACCTACTTACGTACTTACTTACCTACTTACCTATTACGTACTTACTAACTTACTTACATACTTATTTACTTACTTATTTAATTACTTATTTACTTACTTACTTACTTACTTACTTATTTACTTACTTACTTACTTACTTGATTGCTTACTTATTTACTTACTTACCTATTACGTACTTACTTACTTACTTACTTACTTGATTGCTTACTTACTTACTTACTTACTTACTTACTTACTTACTTATTTACTTATGTATGTATGTCTGTCTGTGCGTTTGTGACACAAATCGGATGAATACCACGCCTACCTCCCAAACATAGTGACTTTACCAAAACGGTAAAATCTCTTTAAATTCCACAAAAATTATTCTTATGACTTTTCTTTGCACAAAAGCCTAAACCCTTATATGCACTTTTAGTATAACATTAGTAAAAATCGAATGAAAACCACCTGTACCTATCATAAAAGTGACTTTATGAAAACTGAAAATCTCCTTAATTTCTCAAAATTGAGTACAAAGGCTTAAAATTTTGCTAAGAAGTTGGTAAAAAAATGAAAATTCCTCCCATATATAAAGTGCCCTAATCACAATAGTAAAATCTCTAAAATTAAAAAATACTTAATTTCTAAATGCGATTATATTAGTATTGGATAGGATATTGTGGATATTGTAGATAGGATATTATGCACATAAGCTTTAATAAATAAAATGGACTCTGAGTCTTAAATTCGAAATATTTGGGTAAAAACCACGCCTTCTAAAGGCGATGTCATCAAAATACTACAACATTTAAGACTTCGAATAATCTTAAATATGGCCGTGGGGGTATTTTAACTTCGGTTCAGTCGATTATAATTCCTCACTACTATAGCTTCATATTAGGTTTATAATTTGGCATTTATATCTTATTTCAAATCAAATTAATCAATTTAATCAAATTTTAGTACTGGTCCTCTATCAGTGATTTCACATTTTTCAACAAAGAAATGGGTGGGGTTACACCAACACTACGCCCACCTTTCATGCAAAGTATAAGGTTTTTCTCATTTTTCGATTGTTAGTTAAGGATGAGTCTAGTTCGTCGGCTAAAAAATAGGCTATCTTTGGGAATTTCTCGTTAGCTTGCTATGAAAGATATGTTTATGAAAAATGTCAGAGATGATAAATAAAGTCTTAATTTGCAAAAATAAATTTTAAAAAATTTTTTTCTGTTTTTTCACGCCATAATTTGTAGGCAGGTCGGCTCCTACACGATACCTCGGTAACGGCTTATCTAACAAAAAAAAAACCGAAGTGTTTTAGATTCGGTATGACAATGGATTATTGATATAGATTATTGGTATTAACTTTGAATAAGTTTTGTTCATTTTAAGTGACAAGAACCAAAAAAATTTTAAAAATTGTTTTTTTTCGTTGCTATTTGTAAAAAAATGTAGTAATAGTCTTAGTCTTAGTTACGAGTATTTAGTGTAGAATATGTGGTTAAAATTTCAGAAGGATCGGCCTGCGGGTTCCGGAAAAATCGTGTGGGACGTCCGTGAAAACGTAGTTTTGAGAAAAACGATTTTAAAGTTCGTAAGAGCGCTCATGTTTGTGCGCACAGGTAGTAAGCTTTGGGTTGAAAATAAATACTCGAATATTCAAATCTTCATAAAAATTTAAAACAATATTCTAAAATACATTCGAAAAATGTAAAAAAAAATTGAATTTTCGAAAGTGACCAACTAGACTACACTCTTAACAGATTTTACTGAATTTTTTTTAAATAGTATTCGTAGTTTAAATTTATAGTACTTGAACGAAGCAAAGAATATGGGCGTGGTTTTAACAGGACTACGACTACCGCCCATACAAAGTTAAAAGTTTTTTATCATGTGCTTCCTTGTAAGAAACGCGATTTTGCCGAAATTTTCGTTAAAGTTTTATTCAAGTAAAAGTACTTGTACGATATATAGGAAATGGGCGTGGTCGGATAAGAGCTACGAATACTTTCTCTTCAAAGTGAAAGGTTTTTCTTAATTTGTCCCTCGTAATAAAAGCGGTTTTTTTTTCTTAAGGGAGGTTTTAGGCAAAAGCGATTAAAATTAAGGCATATTAAAGTTTTTTTCTAAATGAACTTTTATGATGAATAAAATCAACATAATTAAGGCATATTTTAGAAGATGTTTTCTTAAAAAGTATATTTGCATGTTAATTTTACATCATCAGTTTAAATAAAAAAAAAATTATTTTGTCTTTTGTAACATATAGTTTTTATAAGTAAAATTGTCGCTGAGGTTGGTGTGCTTAAAAAATGGTGAAAATCTGGCCACATCATAGCTCGGCTTCAGATAGTCTGAAAAAAATGCATTCGAAAGTAGACACTTGAATATACTTTATTTACCGAAATGGAATGAAAATATGGAAAATTAAAAAAATTAAAAGCGTGAAAGAGAAAATATAAAAAATTTACGTTATTTTTGACCAAATTGATGCGTGTAAAAACTGGACAAAATTTTCCAAAGACGCTAATTATGGTAAGTGGAGTGCAGAATTACATTATAAATAATTTAAATTAAAAATAATAAAATCGGTCGATTAGCTTGTTTGCAGGAGTGTGGCCCGTTTTAAAAAAGTATGTTTCGAGAAAAACGCTCTTATAGTTTCTCTGGCGCACCGGGTTTGAAGCGCTGTAGTATCTCTATTTTAAGCGGGATTGATTTGAAGTTTTCTACATATTCTTGATTAGTTGTACAACAATAATTAATTTAAAAAAATTAATTTTTCAAAAAATGTTTGCCTAGTGAAAATTACCAGTTGAAAATTAATCGAAACACAACAAAAACACATTTTTTTTTTCTGCGCTGTATTTTTTTTTAAATATGCTTTAAAAAAATCAAAAATTGTAAGTTTCATCTTTTTTATGTTTTTCTATTGACAATCAAAACTTGACGCAAATCGGAGACAAGACGTGTGAGCCACGTCGGCCATGAGTCTTTACCGAATTGGCATGAAAGGCCTCAGATACACTCCTCGTCACAAAAATATGTATAGTAGACCGGATCGCTTTTGAATGGGGGAAAAATAACCAGACGTTCGGGGTCTCAAAAGTTAGAGGAACTCATAAAAACGATTTCTGCATACTTTTTTTTTCAAATCGGAGAAAATTTATCGGAGCGTTTTTGATTCACCTAAAGGTCCTTTTTGTTAAAAAAAACGTGTTTTTGCCTGTAACTTTTTATTTTTCAAAGCACACATATCCAAATCTTGCAAAAATATAAATTCCTTATTTATACCAACATTAAGGAAAAAAGACATTTTTTAAATTATGTTTTATTATAACTCTTATTGACCTCCTTTTAAAAATACATTTTGTTAAAACCTCTGTAAAAGACACATTTTCCATTGGATTTACGTAAAATGAATCTTGATGGAAAGGAAATAAAAAAAAAATAAAAAAGCCACTTTAAAATCTCTCGAAAAGAACACAAACTTGGAATCACTTAAAAATTTATTATAATAATAAAAAAGACTTTTTTCCAGCAGTTTTAACAAAATGTGTATCTTCAACAATAAAAAAATCTATTTTTATAGGTCAATAAGAGTTATCATTTTATGAGAGTTGGATAAAGGGGCGTAACATGCCGAGTTTCAGCTGGTAAGAGATAATAACTAATTTTAAAAATTTTTTTATGCCTAAAGATTTCTAAAGTCGATTACTGACGTTTAGTCATTTTGCACACACAGATTTGTTTTGACCGATATATTAAAAAAACGTATTATTTCATTCCTTTCCAACAAAATCAATTTTAGGTAGATCCATCCAATGAAAAATGTGTTTTTTACAGAGGTTTTAACAAAATGTGTTTTTAAAAACAGCAAAATATTATATGTGTGGAGGTCAATAAGAGTTATAATAAAACATAATTGAAAAAATTTCTTTACCCCAAAATGTTGGTATAAGTAAGGAATTTTTACAAGCAAAAAGCATGTTTTTTTAACAAAAAGGACCTTCAGGATAATCAAAAATGTTTCGATAAATTTTCTCCGATTTGAAAAAAAAGTATGCAGAAATCGTTTTTATGAGTTCCTCTAATTTTTGCAACCCCGAACAGCGGAATCCAAATTTTTGATCCGGTCTAATGTACAGTAAAAATAACTGGTCTGTGTTTGGTAGGATCCGTGGGTTGCGGAATATTTAAGCCGCTATGACCCAATAAAATCATCGCTCCAAACTATAATTGATGTGTATGAGCTCAGCATTAGGGCATCCAATCCGGTTTTTTTTAGTCCCGGCAGACATTTTTGGGATCCCGAGATTGCCTTCACTGCAAAAGAAATTCCAAAAAATTCCACCCAAAAGTTCAATGATACTACCTAAGAAAAACCTTAATGTGATTTAAAAAATTTTAAATAAAAACTTTTCTCAAATATCTGTAAAAAATAGCACAATGTGAGAAACATATGATACTACCTTAGAAATGCTGAAATATGATTTCAATTATACAAAAATAAAAATATTTTGTAACTATCTGTACCAAATATGATGTGAAAAATATAAAAATATAAACCTTTCTTGAACTAAACTTACAAGATATTACAAAACATCTACTAACTTAAAAAATTAAAAAAATTTCCTTAAACAAGCTGTACAAAATATCACAAAATTCGTACTTTGAATTACTAAAATTATTATACTATTTTATTGTTTTTTAAATCATTTTATGAGCCTTCCGAATGATCTCGTTTAATTAATTTTTTGTTTAAGAATTCATCTTTGTGATTCAGAAATAAACAATAAAGTTTTTTAGTTTTTTAAAATTTTCTGCATTGTTTTGTGTTGTAAAACTAGGCATAACTACTTTGAAACTTTATATTATGTCTTCCAAAAAATTATTTTTCTAAGGTTTGTCAATCCTGGGTCTAGTCCCGGGATCCCGGGATTGTGTTTTTTCAATACCGAAATCCCGGGATTGTCGAAACGTCCCGAAATTTGATGCCCTACTCAGCATTTAACTAGAAACAGCCGGAGTATGAGCACAGACAAGATTTCTATTGTTGATTTAATGATTGCATAAGAAAGTTCTTCGAATTATAAACAGTTAGTTACTGAAAAAATTATAAAAACTCTTTGTAAATATCATGCTAACAGTTTTCTTTATAAAGGGGTAGCTCTGTAAAATGGTTTCAAATGTTTATTTTTATATTGATTCAGGCACAAAAACGTGATATTTTTTTCCATATTTCATTAGTTCTTTTTCATTTATACTATGTACTCATTACTAAAAAATACCAGAAAATGCTTTCAAACCTCTGAGATGTGTTAATGTATTGTTAAAGGGTGTCCTAATTTTTTTTTAAATTCACCTTATCCCCTATTAACCCATGTTATCATTTTATGAGCGTTGGACAAAGGGGCGTAACATGCCGAGTTTCAGCTGGTAAGAGATAATAACTAATTTTAAAAATTTTTTTATGCCTAAAGATTTTTAAAGTCGATTACTGACGTTTAGTCATTTTGCACACACAGATTTGTTTTGACCGATATATTAAAAAAACGTATTATTTCATTCCTTTCCAACAAAATCAATTTTAGGTAGATCCATCCAATGAAAAATGTGTTTTTTACAGAGGTTTTAACAAAATGTGTTTTTAAAAACAGCAAAATATTATATGTTTGGAGGTCAATAAGAGTTATAATAAAACATAATTTAAAAAATTTCTTTACCCCAAAATGTTGGTATAAGTAAGGAATTTTTACAAGCAAAAAGCATGTTTTCACATCACATGACTAAATTGAACTTTAAATGACTACATTTTCATTAGAAAAAACGAAAGCTTCACGTACTAGTTAATAGTAAGATTTGGTTGTTAATCGATAGCTGCAAAGACTATAAATTCGCATTATTTTTCCATTTTTTTGAGTTTAATTAAAATAAATGAATTAACTTATAATGATTAATTTTAAGTCTAAATTAAAGATAAGATTTTAGTGTCGAAGGATTTGAATTTACGGCATCTCTACAACTCTTATCTTTTCTGTTATTCTTTTTATCGTTATTTCAACACAAACCATATTTATAAAATTCTCTCAACATATTCCGAACCATATTAAAATTCATATTTTTAGGATTGGCACTCTCGTTCCACCGAAGATGAATCGTTTGTCACAGCATCTGAGGGCAATTTTACACCACACTCACATTCGTCATCCTTTCAAACTGTCTCCGGACGCACATCTTCATTTATCAGTTCGGATAAGAATTCATTTGATGCCAGTGAAGCGGATGACTCGACATTTGCCTTTGAATTACCTGAATTGTCAACGCCTCCTCCACTACATAATATATCGTTTGAGAGCTCAGAACATAGTTATCTTTCGGCACAACAATCGCCATCACCAATAGGAGCAGCTGCCGCTTCTGGGAAATGTCGCATCATACCCATTGAGATAGAGCCACGTAATGAGTTGCAGAACGATAAAAAATATCAGGATCACGATCACGATCAGGATAGTATTGTGGGCATCGAGGAGCTGCACAGTCAAAGCGTGACACCCACACCTATCCACCCATATCAGCATCATTATGAAAGCATTCCCATTGAATCGGAATCAGAACATGAGGCACCATCATCACGCATAGCCGATGCACCATCCATGGAGATTCTGACAGAAGTCACGCCAATGACCTCTGTTACACCTGAGGTGAGCATTTGTGCCATTCCGCCGACTGCCGGCCACGCTACTAACACTAACAAACCACCAAATGCTGCATGGCGACGCAATAAATATTACGAGAACATAACAAAACAAACGATCAAAGGATTTTTATGAAATCTCCAAGAATTTTGCTTTTTGTGAAATGTTTATAATTTTTAATATGTTGCTTGAATTTTAACGAATTATGCATTAATAATATCTAAAACATAAATTTATTATTTATTAACCTTGAACTTGTGTGAAATATCACAAAAATAAGTCTTAATCTATAGTGTTTTTATTTAATTATTTTTTTTTCTGTCGTCGAAAGTTTTGAAAAAGAATTGAATGTCATAACTTTGCGGCGTCAAAGTCATTTTGTAACGTTTGCCAAGTTTTTGTTTGGTGCAAAATTATTTTTTTTGTGACTGAAAATTCCTTTATGATAATTTAGAAAATATTAAATTTGATATATGTATAGTTAAGAGCACAAAAACGTAATCAGACATATTAACCAGAGAATTCCAAATTTAATGATTTGATTTTTATTTGAATGATGTAAGTAGCTTGTATTTTTCAAATAATAAACATCTTCTATAAGGCCATTATTTTCAATATCTTGTCTTATGTTGTTTTTATTATTTTTAATCTCATAATAATATGGTTATTATTTATAACACACTGATGCATATTTACTCTAATATATATTTTTGACATATACATTTTTCAGTTATAATAAAGAAACTTTGATGAACGATTAGTTTTACTTCTTAGCTTTAAACTTTTGGTTTATATATTTTTTATTTTGTAGATGTTCAGTAAACAATATTTTTAATAAGAGCTAATTTTTTAACGTTTATAACATGAAAATATTTTTTTTAAAAAATCGTAGAAAATTTCTATTCAGTTTCGATGAACTTTTATCTCGAAAGAGTGTACATTACATTGCAGTATCTCATTTTGCTTATTAACTCTTTATTGCTGCATTTTTTTTTATAGCAAAGAAAAACTAAACAAAATTTCTCTTAAACTTTACGAGATAATTTTACTGATACCTTGTTTTTATTGGCGCGTTTTATTTGAAAATAGTGTAGCGTTTGAAAAAATATTTATTTTAATGCAAATAGAAACCTAATACATAAATACCAATTTATGACACTTCGTGGCATAAAAGTAAATTAAAGTTTATAATGCATACTTTTAGGCATGCATTTTCAAATCATTGTTGTGTTAAACTGTCATTAGGGATGCACCATAAAGTTAACAGCAAAAAGTTAACAGCTACAAACTTAACAGTGACTTCATGACGATTTAACAGAAAACTAAACGATGTTAGTTGAATAGAGTTTTGAAGAGTTCTACATAATAAGAAAATTTAATTTATAGCGCATTCTTTTCTGAAAAAAATTCTGACCTCACAGAATGCAGAATTTTTTAGATTCTGACCTGAATTTACAGAATGTTGACTTCTTTTGAGCTGAGAAAAGAACGGAAAAATGCAACATTTTTTTTTTTCATTTGATATTGGCTGCACTGTTGTTTTGAATTCCGATGTATTTACGTTTGAGGTTATGTATAGTAACGACTGCATGGAATTTTTAACAAATACTCATCGGAGCTGTTAAGTTTTATTAAAAGTAATCACTTTTAAGTGACACTGGTGACCTAGTCATTTCATCTATATATTGTCCACCACGCCATAATATTATGTGGACTGAATATCAACAACTTTTCACAACGCTAGGAGGTAGATTTATCATAGGAGGTGATTTCAATGCCAAGCATCCGTGGTGGGGTTCAAGACTCATCAATCCAAAAGGTAGAGAACTATATAAATGCCTTACTCACAACAACTTTTCATGTCTGTCAACTGGCACACCAACTTATTGGCCTACGGACACAAGTAAGGTACCCGATCTTCTTGATTTTGCCATTTACCATGGCATCCCGAGCAACTGCCTGGAAATAATCAGTAATAACGATCTTAGCTCCGATCACACACCTGTGTTGGTAAATCTTCGTACTTTCGCACAAAATGTTAGTAGTCGTCAATTAATTTCACATAAAACGAATATTCAACTATTCAAAACTTTGTTGGACAGAAATATAAACCTTAATACTAAAATAAAAAGCAACAGCGAATTAGACTCTGCCGTAGAATCTTTTACGAATATCATCCATAACGCCGCGTATATATCTACTGCAAGAAGTTCGGCCCAATCACACAGCACTGGTTTCAACGTCTCAACTGAATTACGCAATCTAATAAATGAAAAAAGAAGATTGCGCAGGGTTTGGCAAGATAACAGAACACCATCAAATAAAAGAAATTTTAACAAGGCGTGCAAAGAGCTAAAAAAGGTGATTCGTGAATTTAAAAATGTTTCCACTGCCCATTACCTTGATAAAATCAACAACTCACAACACGATGAGCACCTGCTGTGGAAGGCTACAAAGTATTTAAAAAAACCAGTTAAACGCATCACCCCCATTAGGAACATGGATGGATCATGGTGTCGTTCAGATAAAGATATAGCCAAGGCATTTGCCATCCATCTGAAAGATATATTTAAGCCTTTTCATGTAAACAACACGGCATATGAACATAATATTCTTGAATTTCTAGAGTCACCTTGTCAAATGGATCTTCCAATTAGACACATCTCGCCCAACGAAGTTAAAAGCGAAATACAAAAATTGAACCTTAAGAAGTCTCCTGGGTATGACATGATTGGTGGAAAAGTGGTAAAGAACTTATCACGGAAATCTATCATTTTCTTAACATTAATTTTCAATTCTATATTAAGACTAGAATACTTCCCAACACAATGGAAGTGTGCAGAAGTGATAATGATACCAAAGCCTGGTAAACCAGAACAACTTCTTACATCACACAGACCAATTAGCTTGCTGGCAACATTTTCCAAAATGTTCGAAAAAATTTTCTTGCGACGACTGCTACCAATATTAGAAAACCTTAATGTCATACCCGAACATCAGTTCGGTTTTAGACACAAGCATGGAACTCCTGAGCAATGTCACAGAATAGTGAATGTTATAACGGACAGCCTTGAAACAAAAAAATATTGCTCAGCCGTATTTCTTGACGTTAAACAAGCATTTGATCGCGTATGGCACCACGGATTGTTATACAAAATTAAAAAAATACTTCCTGCGCCGTACTTTGGCTTTTGTAGATCTTATCTTACCGGCAGACATTTTTATGTTAAGGTTCGTAATGAAACTTCGGAAATCCAGGAAATTCAAGCTGGTATTCCTCAAGGTAGCGTGCTTGGACCTGTACTATACACAATTTTTACATCGGATATGCCCACAGATGACAATGTTACGATAGCCACTTACGCAGATGACACAGCAATTATTGGTGTTAACGAATGTCCCTACACCGCATCATCTTTCGTTCAGTATGAACTTGATAAGCTTACCATTTGGCTTGAAAAGTGGAAAATTGTTGTCAATTCCGATAAATCAACACATGTAACTTTCGCTTTAAGAAGAGGTGACTGCCCACCTGTTAGCATCAGCGGTGAAAGCATTCCAAAAAGTGACTCAGTAAAGTATCTTGGGCTTACTTTAGACAAACGAATGACTTGGAAACCACACATCAAGGCCAAACGCACACAGTTGAACATGAAAAATCGAAAACTCTATTGGCTTCTAGGTCGACACTCGCAGCTTTCTCTCAATAACAAGGTGCGAATTTATAATGCCATTTTAAAGCCGGTTTGGACCTACGGAATACAATTATGGGGAACTGCCAGCAACTCAAATGTAGAAATTCTAGAGAGATACCAATCAAAAACTCTTAGGCTCTTAACAAACGCAGCGTGGTTTATATCCAACAAAACTATTAATAGAGACCTTAACGTCGTACCTGTAAAAAAAGAAATCAGCAGATTTAGCACCAAATATTTGCAAAGGCTCAGCGACCATTCAAATGTTCTGGCGATATCCTTATTGGATGACAGCGAAGAAACGAAAAGACTGAAGCGGAAGCATGTTTTAGATTTACCTTTTCTAAACTAAATCTTTACAACTAGTGCATAATACCTTGTCGTGTATTTCAATGGAAATGTACGACTTTATGTCAATTTAGCATAATCATCTTGTTTGCTTATTGTTTGTTATAATAAACAGATTGCAAATATAAATAAACTAAAAAAAAAAAAAAAAAAAAAAAAATGTATAGTTAAGAGCACAAAAACGTAATCAGACATATTAACCAGAGAATTCCAAATTTAATGATTTGATTTTTATTTGAATGATGTAAGTAGCTTGTATTTTTCAAATAATAAACATCTTCTATAAGGCCATTATTTTCAATATCTTGTCTTATGTTGTTTTTATTATTTTTAATCTCATAATAATATGGTTATTATTTATAACACACTGATGCATATTTACTCTAATATATATTTTTGACATATACATTTTTCAGTTATAATAAAGAAACTTTGATGAACGATTAGTTTTACTTCTTAGCTTTAAACTTTTGGTTTATATATTTTTTATTTTGTAGATGTTCAGTAAACAATATTTTTAATAAGAGCTAATTTTTTAACGTTTATAACATGAAAATATTTTTTTTAAAAAATCGTAGAAAATTTCTATTCAGTTTCGATGAACTTTTATCTCGAAAGAGTGTACATTACATTGCAGTATCTCATTTTGCTTATTAACTCTTTATTGCTGCATTTTTTTTTATAGCAAAGAAAAACTAAACAAAATTTCTCTTAAACTTTACGAGATAATTTTACTGATACCTTGTTTTTATTGGCGCGTTTTATTTGAAAATAGTGTAGCGTTTGAAAAAATATTTATTTTAATGCAAATAGAAACCTAATACATAAATACCAATTTATGACACTTCGTGGCATAAAAGTAAATTAAAGTTTATAATGCATACTTTTAGGCATGCATTTTCAAATCATTGTTGTGTTAAACTGTCATTAGGGATGCACCATAAAGTTAACAGCAAAAAGTTAACAGCTACAAACTTAACAGTGACTTCATGACGATTTAACAGAAAACTAAACGATGTTAGTTGAATAGAGTTTTGAAGAGTTCTACATAATAAGAAAATTTAATTTATAGCGCATTCTTTTCTGAAAAAAATTCTGACCTCACAGAATGCAGAATTTTTTAGATTCTGACCTGAATTTACAGAATGTTGACTTCTTTTGAGCTGAGAAAAGAACGGAAAAATGCAACATTTTTTTTTTCATTTGATATTGGCTGCACTGTTGTTTTGAATTCCGATGTATTTACGTTTGAGGTTATGTATAGTAACGACTGCATGGAATTTTTAACAAATACTCATCGGAGCTGTTAAGTTTTATTAAAAGTAATCACTTTAAACTAAACAAAACAAAAATTTTTCAAAATTGGAACATTTTGCTTCTCACAATTGTTACAGCATATAATATTACTGTCAAAATGATTTGTTTTTGTTTTTATGTTGGTATAACTAGTGAGCAGAATGCAGAACTGCCGAATTGTACAGGTCAGAAAATTCTGCATTTGTTATACTTTTGCGGTCAGAATTTTCGAGAAAAGAACACGATTTATTTTGAGGTCAACATTTTTTTTTTAGAAAAGAACGGAAAAAATGCAGAACTCTTGAAGAGGTAAAAAAACAATGCAGAATTTTTTCCAGAATAGAATGCGCTATTAGATTCACTTTACTTGAAATTTATCATTTTTATGTATATATATAAAATGGAATTTGTGTTTGTTTATTTGTTTGTTTGTACCTTATAGGAGACCAAACCTCTGGACCGATCTTCCTGAAATTTTCACAGCATTTAACTGGGACTCTGGCATGATTAATAGGGTACTTTTTTCGACCACGCCTACTTTTACGCCCACTTTTTTAAAATTATGTAATTGCTCCCATATAGTTTTTAACAGATTTACTTCAAATTGTATGCACATTATACTCCAGGCGAGGTAGAAATAAACATTTCTTACGCCACGCCCCCTTTCACGCCCCTTTTCATGCCAAATTTAAGTTTTAAACTTTTTGTTCTCGGTAGAAATTTGTTCCTTCCAACGGATTATTTTTTATTTGGTAGTATATTGCTCTTAATACTGTTAACGTCGCCATATTAATATGAACCACTCCCACTTCACCGCCTCCTTTTTTTAATTCAGATACTTACTTTTACCGCTAACAATGTTTGCTACACAAAATATTTTTTTTGTAATATGTATTTACCTAAAGTTTTATATACTTTTTATCTACAGGTAAGGTAGCCATAGATTTTTTTATTACCAAATCCCGCTTTTTCGCCCCATTTTACTTTAATTACAATTAATCTGCTTTCAATCTATATAAATAAAAATGAATGTCTGTCTGTCTGTTTGTTTGTTTGTGCTTTATAGGAGGCCAAACCCTTGGACCGATCTTCCTGAAACTTTCACAGCATGTTACTATGACTCTGGAAAGAATAATAGGCTATATGAAGTTTTTATTGGACAAAGGGGCGTGGCACCGCCCATACAACCCACAAATTTAAATCGCCATATTTTGGGCATTTTTTGACCTACGTCGATGATATTTGGTAAATATGATATTGGCATAATTAGGAATACGTACCAGGAGAAAAGTGGGTGGGACCACGCCCCTTTTCGTAATATAGTCTTAACTACCGGACCGATCGTCATTAAATTTTCACAAGAGGATATTCTTACGAAATAATAAATTCTTGACTATATAAAGTTGTGAGTGGACAAAGGGGCATGGCCTCGCCCATATAACCCAAAATTGAAAATCCTCATATCTTGGGCATTTTTTGACCAACGGCTGCAGTCTTTGCATATATGGTATTGGCATGAATAGAAATACGTACCAAAAGAAAAGTGGACGGAGCACGCCCCTTTGTTTGCGATATATTGGAGGCTGGACCTGTTAACCGATCTTAAATTTTCACAGCGTGCAGCTTTGACTCAGGAATACTTATTACATGATAATATTTTTCGACCATGCATACTTCTGCACCTCCTTTTTTACTACGTTTATTAACGGCTTTACCTCAAATTTAAAATACATATTAATTAAAATAGTAGGGTAGCCCCATTCTCTTTCTCCCACAACTGTCTCCAAAACAGCTGATTTTGTAATATGTGTTAGTTAAAATAGAGAGTGGGGCAACCCCATTCTCATTCTCCCACAACTGACTGCGAAACAGCTGATTGTGTAATTGCTGCTTTTTGATTGGTCTAAAAATAAAAAGGGGGAGCATGAAGCAAATTACATGCGGTTCAGTGCTGAATTCTAATTGGTTTACAACAAAAAAAGGGGAGAAGCATTGCGATAATTAAATTAAAATTAAATAAATAAATTTTTGTAAATATATAAATACTTTAAATTTTATTTTATAACGAGGGGATAGCGAAGCACACCAGGTTCAGCTAGTATTTTATATACTTAAGGCAGCTTTAAATGGTCTTACTGTGTGTTACGATATGTGAGAAAGGACATATAATCGAATTTCATCATACTGTAATTTTTAATTTTTGTATGAAGAAATTCATTTTCCCCTTTTAGACTATCTCACAGACTTTCATATCGCATCACACTTTCATACTTATAATTTTTTAGTAAATTCTACGAATGTAATGAAAGAAATTTCGAAGTTATTCCTATGACAAATTGGCTAATGTTAAGGAATGATATCCCTTATTAGTCGAAGATCATTTTTCGTAGCTACAGATAGCAAGGGGCATTTAATTCAATAACGGTTATAAACTTTGACGATATGCAAATTTATGTTTGAAAATCATGGTAAACAGCTAAAAGACAAAGTAATTACATTTTATAAGAATATTATTGTTTTCCCAAAAGTCGGCTCGTTTTTCTATCATAAATATAATTTAATTTGGATTTTTTTAATTTTTCCTGAACTTAATAAAATGACAAACAATTCTGCAGCATTTAAATTTAAGGAAAATGCAGCGATCTAGGCAAGACCAAAGCTTCTTATTCAAAAGCGAAAGAAAAAATTAGGATATTTAATAAAGAAGGCCAATTTTGGATCAAGGACTAATTTTTGAAAAAATCTTATATCATATAAAGCAAACGATTTTATATTAGAATTTATTATAGTCAATACTTTTTATGTAATAAACGTTAATATGAAACTCGATTTGGAACAACCATTTTTTACTTCTTTAAATTCACGTTATTTAGCGGCGCCCACTTTTCTGGACATTTTCTGGACTTTTTTTCGCGTCACGTGCTTATATTAAATCAAGATTCATAATCAAGCCTTGCAGGGAGGTTCTGGAAGTGTATTCAGAAAATGTATGAAACCCAAAACAAATCTAATATACTTGTACCTCTTTATTTATTTATTCATACGTTTTGAAATAACAAAAAAAAAATACATTTTTTAAATTATTCAGATAATAGGTATGTCTCTGTACTCGATTGTAAGAACTGGCAAGCTGCTAGAACGGATTCATGTTAGAGAAAGAAATAAGTGGATTAGTGTCAATGCTGTGTGAGATCCAGTGAAAAAGATCTCCCTTAGCATGCGGGGAACATTTCGAGAATAGCGACAACTCAAACTTTTAATTTTTCGAATGAGTTAAAAGTTATGAGTTAAAAGTTTTCAAAGTTAAAAAATGTTTTAGACCATTTAGTTTGTTTTTTTCAGTTTTACAACAAAAAAAAAATACTGTTTTATATAAGGAAATTTTTGTATTCCTATTTTAAGAGTTGAAAACCTGGGGGCTCAAAGCTTAATAGTAATAAATGCGATTCCATTTAAGGATACAGGCCTCACATTATTGAATATATTAAACTATTAAGAATATTTGCTTTAACAAAAAATTACTGAAATGTTTTACATGAAGAAAAAAAATTAAATAAAATGCTTAAACATTTCGGGCATGATACGAGAAAAATTTTTACACGATCTTTAAAATATATTAGATTTTCTTATGTGTAAAAGCGTGTGTCAACCGGTACCAAAAATCTGAGTAAATCGCATTATATAGGTTACATTTTGTTTATGTCCATTCTAGATTCCTTTATGTCTTTGCCTCCCCCCTAAAACAAATCCTGCAGACGACCATGATTCGGCACATAAAAAATTAACAGTAAAACTATTTAAATTGTTTAAAAATTAATTAAATGATTTTCAATATGGAAAATAAGCTTATATCTTAATTATTCACTTTCAGTTTTAAAATTAACCCAACCGTATAAAAACCACGCTTACCTCCCATATAAAGTGAGTGTATAAAAACGGTAAAATTTCTTTAAATATTACAAAAATTAATTTAATCACTTTAAATTCAGTAAAAAAGCTTATCTCTTAATTAAAAGCTTTGAGTTTAAAAAAGAGCCTAATCGGATGAAAACCACGTCTATCTCCAATACAAAGTGACTTTTTAAAAACGGTAAAATTTCTTTAAATTCTAAAGAAAAAATGTTTAAATCACTTGAATCACGGGTAAAATGATTACCCGGCTTAGAGCTCATATACCTCAAATTATCTCAATATTAAATTTTCAATATTACAACTTTAAAAAAAGTTTAAACCAGGTTTCAAAATTAAAATAAATAGCCGTTTTAAAGACCATTAAACAGGTTGAAAAACAAGGCAATCAAAAGGTTGCGCACCTAAGCGCTCGTAGAGCTTAAAGTAGACATACTAGGTTCCTATTTTTATCTTACCAAATGCTTTACCAAATTTTGCGTTTTCAGCTTAAAATCATAGTGTCTCGCCTCAATACAAATTGTGGCGATGGGTGATTCGTTAACGAATCGCTTATAAATAGTTTTTCGAACTATTTTCGAATAATTTAGTTTTGTCTTAATCAGAGGTTTGCTTGATGCTTAAAAAAAGCACCGATTAAAAGTATGCTTTGTTAAATAGCATTTAGCCCCCTCCCCTCCCCCAAAATTTGTTTTCCTACCAATTATTTTTTTTCGTTTTAGCCCCATCAATATTTCCAATATCCCCATTCAATATTTTTGTGACTCGCTAGTGAATCACTTCTTTCAATTTTAGCGATTCGCTAGCAATTCGATTCCCTTATTTTTTGCAATTCATTAACGAGTCATTACTTTTATTTTTAGCGATTAGTTTTCGAATGTCTTAAGTTATCTTTAACGAATCGTAGCGAACTGCTATATCCCCAGTTCGTTTATACATATGTTCCATGTAGTATCATATATATGATTAAATGAAGAACCTACATTTTTTTAGACTTCTAATTTTTTTTGCGTTTTTGAATTTTGGTGATTCGTTGACGAATTGCTTTTTTAAATATGACGGCTCGTTAATGAATTGCTTCTTTTAAAATTGACGATTTTAATTCATTTAATTCGTTAACGAATTGCTGTTCTTATATATGAAGATTCGTTAACGAATTCATTTCTTAGTTTTGGCGACTCGTTTACGAATTGCTTTTGTCGGTTTTAACGAATATGGAGGAATTTCTCCCGCTAGCGATAATATTAGTGAAATGCATATGATAATTGCTAGTGAACAGGCACGTCGGAAGATAATTTCATCTGGGGGGCAATACGAATGGGGAGGGCAAAAAAAATCACCAAAATTATTTAAAAGAAACATGAATATGAATAAACAAATTTTTTATTTTAGTTTCAAAATAAAAAAAAAACAAAACTAAATAAAAAAAAATATTAAAATTTCTTTATTTTTAAAAGTTTTTCCAATTTCGATATAAGAGACCATTTTTTAAATGATCTTTCATATCGTAATAAGAAAATATAAGAAATAATTGTTGCTTTTATAAAGCAAGACTAGGTATATCTTTACATGGTTTATATGCAATAAGGTACAAAAAGTTATATCAATTTAAATTCTTACAAAATGTTTTTTTCTGTCCTTGCAAGAAACAAACTCCTTCACCACCTCCATCGAATTCAATTCTTCGGTTTTATCTTTGTGAATGTGTATAAGTGCTGCATGAGTGAGTCGTTTCAGTGTCATAGTTGCTCGAAGATACGTTTTAAGTCGTATTTGTGCACTAAAAGGACGCTCAGATGAAGCTGCTGATGCAGGCACAGTCAAAACCAAAGCAACAAGTTTTTCAACTTCATTTAATAGTTTTTTCCGTGTATCCGAATTTTTTTCAAATTGGAATTGCAGTAGAGACTCTACATTTTGTTCTATCTTTTTGCAAACACAGAGAAAAGTAAAGTAAAGTAAAATTTATTGAGACTTCAATCATTTTTTCACAATTCAATTTTAACACATTAACATAAAGACAACTTAGAACTATATTTGTACTATTCTAATTACATGAACATGCTGAATGCAACGAGCTTACACAGAAAAAAGAGAAAAGGACAGAATTAGTCACATACATGCAAAATATAAAACAATGCTTGCTCCCGGCATTTCGGCTTCGCAGTGAGAGAGTTTCTCATATAAACTAACAATCTAAACAAACACTTAAACACTTAAAAAAAAAAAACAAAAGGTATCCAATACATAACATTATATTGGAAGAAAGTAAGAATAGATAAACAAACATTAGATGTTAGATATAAAAGAAAATAACATTAAGATATTTTTAATTAAATATGTATGTTAATTTATTTATAGATATATACTTATAAGAATGTAAGAATAAAAAAAAACAATAAATTAATCTCTATGAGAGCCTGGGAGTGATTTTATATAAAAATTTGGTAACAGAGGAAGATTAAAGTCCATGTCCACAGGTATCTCTTCATTAATGAGACCAATAGGAGAAAGATAAGCAAAGGAAGACCAGCTTAAAGATTTTTGGTGTTCAAAACAAACACAGAGAAAGAAAATGGTTATCCGAAAGCATGCTTATGAAGAAGAGAGAAAGAAGAGCAAAATATTTAATACAAAAATATTATCGTTGTAAAAAAAACTGATATTTTGAATAAATTTTGATCTTCTCCTTTTAAACTGTTTTTTGAGCCAAATAAGTTGGGGGGCAACTGCCCCTTCCCCCGCTTGCTACGCCAATGCTAGTGAATAACATGTACGAGAAAGCGATTCGTAAACGATATCACAAGTGAATCATTTTGTTTGTTGGGGTGTTGAGAATATTTAAACCCTCGCATACATTCTCATCGACCACAAATTCAATACCTTTCATACGAAACGGCCAGAGCCTGGCTAATACAGGCATACTTAGGACCATCATTTAGATTAGAAGAAATAATTTAAAAAAAAAGTTGCTCACATTATTATTATTATTATCATCATCATCATCATCATCATCATCATCATCATCATCATCATCATCATCATCATCATCATCATCATCATCATCATCATCATCATCATCATCATCATCATCATCATCATCATCATCATCATCATCATCATCATCATCATCATCATCATCATCATCATCATCATCATCATCATCATCATCATCATCATCATCATCATCATCATCATCATCATCATCATCATCATCATCATCATCATCATCATCATCATCATCATCATCATCATCATCATCATCATCATCATCATCATCATCATCATCATCATCATCATCATCATCATCATCATCATCATCATCATCATCATCATCATCATCATCATCATCATCATCATCATCATCATCATCATCATCATCATCATCATCATCATCATCATCATCATCATCATCATCATCATCATCATCATCATCATCATCATCATCATCATCATCATCATCATCATCATCATCATCATCATCATCATCATCATCATCATCATCATCATCATCATCATCATCATCATCATCATCATCATCATCATCATCATCATCATCATCATCATCATCATCATCATCATCATCATCATCATCATCATCATCATCATCATCATCATCATCATCATCATCATCATCATCATCATCATCATCATCATCATCATCATCATCATCATCATCATCATCATCATCATCATCATCATCATCATCATCATCATCATCATCATCATCATCATCATCATCATCATCATCATCATCATCATCATCATCATCATCATCATCATCATCATCATCATCATCATCATCATCATCATCATCATCATCATCATCATCATCATCATCATCATCATCATCATCATCATCATCATCATCATCATCATCATCATCATCATCATCATCATCATCATCATCATCATCATCATCATCATCATCATCATCATCATCATCATCATCATCATCATCATCATCATCATCATCATCATCATCATCATCATCATCATCATCATCATCATCATCATCATCATCATCATCATCATCATCATCATCATCATCATCATCATCATCATCATCATCATCATCATCATCATCATCATCATCATCATCATCATCATCATCATCATCATCATCATCATCATCATCATCATCATCATCATCATCATCATCATCATCATCATCATCATCATCATCATCATCATCATCATCATCATCATCATCATCATCATCATCATCATCATCATCATCATCATCATCATCATCATCATCATCATCATCATCATCATCATCATCATCATCATCATCATCATCATCATCATCATCATCATCATCATCATCATCATCATCATCATCATCATCATCATCATCATCATCATCATCATCATCATCATCATCATCATCATCATCATCATCATCATCATCATCATCATCATCATCATCATCATCATCATCATCATCATCATCATCATCATCATCATCATCATCATCATCATCATCATCATCATCATCATCATCATCATCATCATCATCATCATCATCATCATCATCATCATCATCATCATCATCATCATCATCATCATCATCATCATCATCATCATCATCATCATCATCATCATCATCATCATCATCATCATCATCATCATCATCATCATCATCATCATCATCATCATCATCATCATCATCATCATCATCATCATCATCATCATCATCATCATCATCATCATCATCATCATCATCATCATCATCATCATCATCATCATCATCATCATCATCATCATCATCATCATCATCATCATCATCATCATCATCATCATCATCATCATCATCATCATCATCATCATCATCATCATCATCATCATCATCATCATCATCATCATCATCATCATCATCATCATCATCATCATCATCATCATCATCATCATCATCATCATCATCATCATCATCATCATCATCATCATCATCATCATCATCATCATCATCATCATCATCATCATCATCATCATCATCATCATCATCATCATCATCATCATCATCATCATCATCATCATCATCATCATCATCATCATCATCATCATCATCATCATCATCATCATCATCATCATCATCATCATCATCATCATCATCATCATCATCATCATCATCATCATCATCATCATCATCATCATCATCATCATCATCATCATCATCATCATCATCATCATCATCATCATCATCATCATCATCATCATCATCATCATCATCATCATCATCATCATCATCATCATCATCATCATCATCATCATCATCATCATCATCATCATCATCATCATCATCATCATCATCATCATCATCATCATCATCATCATCATCATCATCATCATCATCATCATCATCATCATCATCATCATCATTATTATTATTATTATTATTATTATTATTATTATTATTATTATTATTATTATTTATCAATGCTTTTATGTATATTATTTAAAAAAAATCACAACAGTGCGAATGGCTCAGTTGGATAAGGCTTTAGTTTTTATTCATGTATTTTGGAATCTTGAGTAGTGGGTTCAAATCCCATCAGAGACATATTTTTTTTTCTTAATGGCTTTTAGTTTTGTTTTGGTTTTTATTTTAGTTTGATCAGTTTTTTTTAGTGATTTAGTTCTGTATCTTGCATTAGTTGCTTATAATAACAAAGCGAATGCGTTAATATTCTTTCTCTTTGCTCGTACGTTTATTCTTAATGAAGCAAATTAAGCGACGATTAGTTAACAGCTGCAATGGTCGAATAGATAAGCATATGCACTTACACTCACGCGGCCGAGGTTCAAGTCTCCAGATAATGGTAATTTTTCAATTGCCGGCAACATTGCTTGGAAATTCAGTAGACATGCTCGTCTCCATACCCTTATATTTTTTTTTTCTATGGCAACCTCCTAGGAAGGCATGTCTGTCAAATGAACTGCCGGAGCAGTAATGCATCATGCATCTAATGGTGTTAATGAAGCATTAATGCCGAGAGAAAAAATTTAAGTGGGTATGGAGGCGAGTGGGTATGTCTCTTGTCCTTCCGAGGCATGTTGCCGCAGACATACAGCAGGACTCTTTTTCCAACTGGGAAGTGAGAGGAATTCGAGTTATGGAGATGAATATACATGAAAGTCTTCCTAATACAAATGTGATTTCAGTTCGATTTAAGGAAAAATTTCAGTTAGGGAAATTCGATTTATAGATATCAAAATAAAAGGAAAATGTCTTGAGACATAAATACTTCTTCGAGATATGGTGCATTTCGAGTTACGGAAGTTCGAGATAGGGAAGTTTAACTGTATAAGGAACATTGTATCAACATAGGGAAAGGAATGTGGATCAGATCTGCCGCAATACTACAGTTCTAAGTGAATGAATGTGTTTTTTTAATTTTTTACCAAAGTATCGGGAAATATCAGACCCTACATATTAATATATAACTCGATTTCTTGAAGCATGAATGTTTTATAAATTAGAATTTTTGTGCATGCCAAAATAATGAATGTGTTCTAAAATCCTTTAGAAATGAGGTAGGTCAACGAAATTTAAATCATAAATTGAGGACCTAATGCCCACAATCTTCAAACCAAAGTATCAGGAAAAAACATATCCTTCACATTCATACATTAGTCAGTTCCTTAAAGCATGAAGGTTTTATAAATTGGATTTTTCGTGCATGCCAAAATAATGAATGTGTTCTAAAATCCTTTAGGAGTGAGGTAGGCCAACCAAATTTAAATCATAAATCGAGAGACCTAATCACTAAATTCTTACCTTTCGGTAATTCAAATTTAAAAAATTGGACTTCCATAATTTTCAGAAACATTAAAACCTTTGAACTCGTTTTCCCAAAAACCATAAAAAAGCACATTCATGGTTTTGGCATGCAGGTGACGATGTCTTAGTCATAAAGTGTGCCGATTATTAACTTTTTTGATATTGGAAAATACTTTAGAATTATAAATATACTATGTGTTACATTACTATTATATAACTACAAAATTAATAAACAAAAATTTGAAAAATATAATTTTTGGGTCAACTTGAAAGAGTTTTTGTATTTTTTTTTAGAAAGCGGAGATAAGTAAAAAATTATTCCTAAGATCAGTGGATATTTCCTAACAGTTCTACTATATGCTGAGAATTAAGAAATTCGATTTCGAATTAATTCCGTTTAGCATGCCCTTTCGCATCACTGTGCGACGCCGGCGTTTCACCAATAGCTGAACAAAGCATTGATGACGATTAGGAGCTAGGTAAAGCGATGCACTTTATATCTGTTAGGTTTATATATATATGTTATGCACAATGAAATTAGGAATTAACTTTAGCTGTTCTTTTTTCCAATATAAAATTTCAGCACTTAAAATATGAACCTGTCAACCAGAGCAGCCGTTTCTTTTTTCCACACAAAAATATTGACTACACCAAAATTTCGAGTGTAGCCTAAGAATATTCGTTCCTACAGCATACTAAGCTTTACATGAAAAACATACGTTTTAAATTTGGACGATTACAGCTCTGCTTAACCAAAAGATACAAAATTTGTTGATATCTTTAGATAATCTAAAATTTTGTTGACTTTATATGATTTAAATACAAATTCTAAATGTTTGATAGTTTAAATCATACTTGATTTTAAATACAAATTCTAGTTGTTTGACAGTTTAAAATCGTTTATCGAGCTTAAGGTCAAAGTTAGAACAATTAATTGTTCTAACGAATTTTTCTAAAGAAACAACAACAACAACAAAGTTTTTTTCAATATGAAAGAAAAAAAACCACTAGCAATTGATTTTATTGTACAATTTCTGCTCTGCTAAAAGCGTCATCAGAAATCTTTGTGATTGCCCGTGCAAGCGCGTTGACGCACTGCACCATCGGGGCGATGAGATTTTGAAGCTTCAATTTCTCATTTTTTCTCCTTAATTTCATAATGCCACCTTCGCTGTTGTATTTCTGTTTTACTTTAGTTTCTATGCTTATGTATATATGTAGTCCAACAGCCTGCTGGAATTCTGCACTAACAAAGCATGTTTACTGAAGTTGTTTTTAGAATTTTTGCTGATTTTGTTTTTCAGCTGTTTCCGTTTGGTCGAGCTCTACCATTTGATTAAAGTTTTTTTTTCCAAATGACCTCTATATTTATTATGTTGACTTTATATGATTTAAATACAAATTCTAAATGTTTGATAGTTTAAATCATACTTGATTTTAAATACAAATTCTAGTTGTTTGACAGTTTAAAATCGTTTATCGAGCTTAAGGTCAAAGTTAGAACAATTAATTGTTCTAACGAATTTTTCTAAAGAAACAACAACAAAGTTTTTTTCAATATGAAAGGAAAAAAACCACTAGCAATTGATTTTATTGTACAATTTCTGCTCTGCTAAAAGCGTCATCAGAAATCTTTGTGATTGCCCATGCAAGCGCGTTGACGCACTGCACCATCGGGGCGATGAGATTTTGAAGCTTCAATTTCTCATTTTTTCTCCTTAATTTCATAATGCCACCTTCGCTGTTGTATTTCTGTTTTACTTTAGTTTCTATGCTTATGTATATATGTAGTCCAACAGCCTGCTGGAATTCTGCACTAACAAAGCATGTTTACTGAAGTTGTTTTTAGAATTTTTGCTGATTTTGTTTTTCAGCTGTTTCCGTTTGGTCGAGCTCTACCATTTGATTAAAGTTTTTTTTTTCTAAATGACCTCTATATTTATTATGTTGACTTTATATGATTTAAATACAAATTCTAAATGTTTGATAGTTTAAATCATACTTGATTTTAAATACAAATTCTAGTTGTTTGACAGTTTAAAATCGTTTATCGAGCTTAAGGTCAAAGTTAGAACAATTAATTGTTCTAACGAATTTTTCTAAAGAAACAACAACAACAACAAAGTTTTTTTCAATATGAAAGGAAAAAAACCACTAGCAATTGATTTTATTGTACAATTTCTGCTCTGCTAAAAGCGTCATCAGAAATCTTTGTGATTGCCCGTGCAAGCGCGTTGACGCACTGCACCATCGGGGCGATGAGATTTTGAAGCTTCAATTTCTCATTTTTTCTCCTTAATTTCATAATGCCACCTTCGCTGTTGTATTTCTGTTTTACTTTAGTTTCTATGCTTATGTATATATGTAGTCCAACAGCCTGCTGGAATTCTGCACTAACAAAGCATGTTTACTGAAGTTGTTTTTAGAATTTTTGCTGATTTTGTTTTTCAGCTGTTTCCGTTTGGTCGAGCTCTACCATTTGATTAAAGTTTTTTTTTTTTCTAAATGACCTCTATATTTATTATGTTGACTTTATATGATTTAAATACAAATTCTAAATGTTTGATAGTTTAAATCATACTTGATTTTAAATACAAATTCTAGTTGTTTGACAGTTTAAAATCGTTTATCGAGCTTAAGGTCAAAGTTAGAACAATTAATTGTTCTAACGAATTTTTCTAAAGAAACAACAACAACAACAACAAAGTTTTTTTCAATATGAAAGGAAAAAAACCACTAGCAATTGATTTTATTGTACAATTTCTGCTCTGCTAAAAGCGTCATCAGAAATCTTTGTGATTGCCCGTGCAAGCGCGTTGACGCACTGCACCATCGGGGCGATGAGATTTTGAAGCTTCAATTTCTCATTTTTTCTCCTTAATTTCATAATGCCACTGTTATCGCTGTTATATTTCTGTTTTACTTTAGTTTCTATGCTTATGTATATATGTAGTCCAACAGCCTGCTGGAATTCTGCACTAACAAAGCATGTTTACTGAAGTTGTTTTTAGAATTTTTGCTGATTTTGTTTTTCAGCTGTTTCCGTTTGGTCGAGCTCTACCATTTGATTAAAGTTTTTTTTTCCAAATGACCTCTATATTTATTATGTTGACTTTATATGATTTAAATACAAATTCTAAATGTTTGATAGTTTAAATCATACTTGATTTTAAATACAAATTCTAGTTGTTTGACAGTTTAAAATCGTTTATCGAGCTTAAGGTCAAAGTTAGAACAATTAATTGTTCTAACGAATTTTTCTAAAGAAACAACAACAACAACAAAGTTTTTTTCTATATGAAAGGAAAAAAACCACTAGCAATTGATTTTATTGTACAATTTCTGCTCTGCTAAAAGCGTCATCAGAAATCTTTGTGATTGCCCGTGCAAGCGCGTTGACGCACTGCACCATCGGGGCGATGAGATTTTGAAGCTTCAATTTCTCATTTTTTCTCCTTAATTTCATAATGCCACCTTCGCTGTTGTATTTCTGTTTTACTTTAGTTTCTATGCTTATGTATATATGTAGTCCAACAGCCTGCTGGAATTCTGCACTAACAAAGCATGTTTACTGAAGTTGTTTTTAGAATTTTTGCTGATTTTGTTTTTCAGCTGTTTCCGTTTGGTCGAGCTCTACCATTTGATTAAAGTTTTTTTTTTTTTTTTTTTCTAAATGACCTCTATATTTATTATGGTGACTTTATATGATTTAAATACAAATTCTAAATGTTTGATAGTTTAAATCATACTTGATTTTAAATACAAATTCTAGTTGTTTGACAGTTTAAAATCGTTTATCGAGCTTAAGGTCAAAGTTAGAACAATTAATTGTTCTAACGAATTTTTCTAAAGAAACAACAACAACAACAAAGTTTTTTTCAATATGAAAGGAAAAAAACCACTAGCAATTGATTTTATTGTACAATTTCTGCTCTGCTAAAAGCGTCATCAGAAATCTTTGTGATTGCCCGTGCAAGCGCGTTGACGCACTGCACCATCGGGGCGATGAGATTTTGAAGCTTCAATTTCTCATTTTTTCTCCTTAATTTCATAATGCCACCTTCGCTGGAAAATGCCACCTTGAAAAAAAAAAAAACTTTAATCAAATGGTAGAGCTCGACCAAACGGAAACAGCTGAAAAACAAAATCAGCAAAAATTCTAAAAACAACTTCAGTAAACATGCTTTGTTAGTGCAGAATTCCAGCAGGCTGTTGGACTACATATATACATAAGCATAGAAACTAAAGTAAAACAGAAATACAACAGCGAAGGTGGCATTATGAAATTAAGGAGAAAAAATGAGAAATTGAAGCTTCAAAATCTCATCGCCCCGATGGTGCAGTGCGTCAACGCGCTTGCACGGGCAATCACAAAGATTTCTGATGACGCTTTTAGCAGAGCAGAAATTGTACAATAAAATCAATTGCTAGTGGTTTTTTTCCTTTCATATTGAAAAAAACTTTGTTGTTGTTGTTGTTTCTTTAGAAAAATTCGTTAGAACAATTAATTGTTCTAACTTTGACCTTAAGCTCGATAAACGATTTTAAACTGTCAAACAACTAGAATTTGTATTTAAAATCAAGTATGATTTAAACTATCAAACATTTAGAATTTGTATTTAAATCATATAAAGTCAACATAATAAATATAGAGGTCATTTAGAAAAAAAAAAAAAAACTTTAATCTAAAATTTTTTTAATATAGCAGTTATCTTTCCATCTTGCGTAAATAACAAAACAAAAAACCAATAACAAATGTTAGTTTTAAGAAATATTGAAAAGAGTGTCTTAATAATTGGAACAGTTACAGGTGGAAAAGATACGAACTTTTGCATTTTTGCTTGATTTCTTTAACTTTGACCATGATTTGTTTAACATTTTTCCTTAAAACTACCTTAATTTAAATATAGATTCAAAACGTTTGTTTAAATTCGCGTCCAAAAACTATTTAGTTTTTTTTAGTTAACTGAAAAATACTCGCATTATTTATTTTTAAGTATTTAAACTCAAGTAAAAAATAAATTTATTCAAACAAAATAAATATGTATATAGTAAGTAGCTCACTTGTAGAAAAGCCCTAAATGAAATTGTTTAGATTGCGCTGAAGAAACAAATAACTGTATAAATATTTTCTACTTCCTGCAGGTATTTCAGCCTTTTAAGAAAAATTATAGCTTGTTCGTAGCAAAATTAAACAAGCTTATAATATTTATGAGTATATTTAGGTGGTTTTAAAGAAAAATATTTAACAAATTAAGGTCAAAGTTGAAAACTTTAATAAAAATTTAAAATTTCTTAACGTTTTCATCTGGAACTTTTCGAACTCTTTGGACACAAGAAAGTCTTATATAAAGTAGAGATGGTCTCGTTTTCATCTTTTAGAAAACTTTTCAGTTTTCAAGTTATTTTGAAACAGCAGAGCTTTGCAATTAAATTTACAACACCTAACAAAAATTGGTTTTTTATACATGTGACTACTCTCCGAGAAAAGGGACTATAGTGTGTGAAAATGAAGTTTTGAGAAAAACGCATTTAAAGTTTTATAACGCATTATCACTGTGAACACACCTTCAGTTGGGAGGTGCGATTTGGTATGGTTAGTTATGATTGGGTGCCGATTTTGGTGACGTCATGCTTATGTGGTGACGTATTTTTTTCGCTTTTAGTGTGTGCTTTTGTTGCTGCTCTGTTTGTAATGACCTCTATACTTGTTTTGGAAGAATCTGATTCAGATACAAAAGAAGCAAAATTACGAATGGATGTTACTCATCTTGACCATGCGAAACGCCAGCGTGAATTCTACCAACAATGTGCAAGATGAGTGATGCTTATTCTACTCTTGTAGTGAGTTTCGACTATGCACAAAATATATGTTATCCATCCAGTCCACAACAAGTCGGAACGGCATATTTCAAAGCAGTTCGTAAATGTTCAATTTTTGGTATTCATAATGAATTCTAACGTTCAGTCGAACTATTTATTGGACGAAGAGTTCGAAATAGGAAAAGGACCTAATGCTGTCATTAGCCAAATTCACGATTACTTCACGAAGAATGCCGTTTAAAATTTAGTTTTATTTTGTGATAGCTGCGTAGCACAGAATAAAAATAATGCAATGATGCATTATTTGGCCTGGCGAGTGGATTCTGGCTTAAACGAATCGATATCATTAAATTTCCTCCTAACTGGCCACACCAAGTTCAGTCCCGATCGCTCTTTCAGATTAATGAAACTAGAATATTGTCGCTCAAATGTAGATTACTACCAACATTTTGAAGATGTGGTCAATAGATCTAGCAGTAATAAATTTAACAACGCTGTGAATGGAAGTGAAGTAGAGTGGCAAACATGGGATACTCATTTCGAAGGATTTACAAAATATTACCAGGTAAACTGTCGCGATTTTGTGATTTTTATTTTTCAAATTAATTTCAATTAATTTTGTAAAGTTTGTATTTTAGGTATTACCAAGTACCACCACTTTGACTTAAAAAAAAACGAAATCGTATGTAAAGAACTTGTGGACTCGGAAGAAGAAAGGTTTAATCTGCGATTAACGGCTGAGCTACCGAACGAATTACCTCCGCTCATTGCACCAAGCGGTTTATCGTTAGATCGCAAATGGTATTTGTGTGAGAATGTCAGGGTCTTATGTACTGATTCACAAAAACGGGATTTTGTAGCTCCTAAGCCGAGTGAACCCAAAGCGAAACAAAAATCAAAAAATAAATCTGAACATGCCAGCAAGAAAAAAAATCGAAGTACCGGATCACGAGAAAAAGAAAGCTGAAGTCAAAGCGCCGAAAAAAGAAAAAACTGAAATTGTCAAACGGAAGAAAATCGAAGTACCAGATCACGAAACACCGAAAAAAAAGTCCAAACTCCAAAAAAATTGCAAAGACCAAAAAATCAAAAAAAGTAAAATTTTAATGTTTTTCTCATTTTTATCGATTTCCCCAAGTTCGTTTTGTACGTTTTTTGGGATAAATAAATTTTTATCAGAAATCTAACTCATTTCAACTTATTCTGCATCCTTTTAGGTATTAGAATCCACTCTTATGTCCAAACCCGTTTTTTGACACACTAGGTTCCTTTTCTCGGATAAGGTCACATATATGTATATCCAAATTTGAGGGTGGACTCAAAAAACCAAGTATCAATTATCATGTTTTCTACTCGGTCTACAACAAGTTTTTCGAATTTTTCTCATTTTGTTACACAGTGTTAATTAATGTATTATGCCTTTTTCAACGATATAGCATCTTTAATTGATATTTTGAAGAACAACCTGTAAATTTTTAGGTTATAGAAAAAGAATACCATTTTGGATGTTTACGGGTGGTCCACAAAAAATCTTACTTTGTTTTTGAAATCCTTTCGAGGTCAGTTTTCAAACCTTTTTTCGACCCACTCTAATGTTTTTATTCCGAATTTTAATATCATAGAGTAGAAAGAGCTTACCTACATTGGTTTTATTACACTTCGGTTTAAAAAAAAACTCTCTAGGAAGCAATATTACTTGGGAAGGGCAGAGTAAACACAAAAAATTTTCCAACTCTACAGTCGATATCGACTAGATATCAAGGCGAGTCGATAGCAATAATTCTCGCCACCGCTGTTTATCACTACTAATGCATAAAAAAAAAACAAAACATACATGAATGAAGTCTCTTGAACGTCATGCGTCGTCGTGACATTTCAAGTCGTCCACTGGTGATGATAAAGTTACATACACAGATTTGTAAACGCTAAAAAATTGTTTTGTTTTCTGGTAAATACCCAGTGGTAAATGGAAGCTCAACAAAACCGATAATTTTTTAATTCAATGTAACTGCGGGGCCTCCAAAGTCTGTTTACAAATATAAATTAAATATGTTCGGACATGGCCGCTAAAACACTGATGACATCTACATTACACAGTAAGCGACGATGGGAGTAGAGATACTGCTCATGACGCACATAATAGGAGAGAACGAACCGATTTAACGAAATTCGTTATTATCCCAAAAACAACGAAAACAAAAGAGAACGCACCAACAAGAAACAAACGAAAACAAATTTCGAAACGAATTACTTCCACAATAATTTTTGCAATATTAGGTCTGTTTTTGTACTAACTTCAAGTAATTGCAATAGAATAGAGAGTGACATTTTGCATGTTATTCTTCTCTCTCGAGCTTAAAAAATTTTTTAAAATAAGGCTTTCAAGCAACTTCAAGTTACTTTAATCAAGAACGGAAACAAACCTTTTATGATCGGATTTTTTACCTCTTATTAGCCAGCAATTTAGAAATAATGTTTATTAAACTTTATTCTGGTATAAGGGTCATTCCATATTAAATCAACCAACTTTTAAATTTCCTCTCTCAGATTTGTATTTTTTTTTTCTAGTTCTAGAGTTCAAACTAAATTAGCTTTGTGGATGTTTAATAGCTCATTTTTTAGCTGAAGCAAACAGCTTCAATGTGGTACGAAACACGCTCTAATTTTTTATTTTTTTTTTACTGTTACCGAAACTTTATTTTTTGAATAAAAAATTGTCCATTTTAAATATTTTTTTAATTCATGTGGTTTGTTTATATTTTGACTGCAAGTGTACAAAATTTCATAAAATTTAACAGCTTTTTAAAATTAATTTTAAAAGTAAAATTAACAGCTTTAATTAGATATACAACATAATATTAAATTTTTTGTATTTTTTAGACGGTTATACTGTATTTATACAATATACGGTTACAAATAAATTTAATATAGTGTTGTATATAATTAAAGCTGTTAATTTTACCTTCAAGATGGGCAATTAAATATCTTTATAGCGTTTTTGGTTTAGGACTATGATTATTTTTGTGTTTAAGAAAAAACGAGTTCTTAATTTTTTTGTCTAATTCTTTTGTTAAAAAAATCATATTTCATGAACCCATCGCCGAAATTTTGTATAATGGTAGCCAAAATATATACAAATCACATATACAAAAAAAAAAATTTAAAAATGGAGAAATGCTTTTATTAAAAAAATAAAAATTCGGTAACGGTTAAAAAAAAATTATTTTTGTGCTTAAAAAAATGAAATCTTACACTTTTTCCCTTGGAAAATGGAGTATTTTTTATTCAAAAAAATAAAGTTTCGGTAACGGTTAAAAAAAAAATAAAAAATTATATCGTGTTGCATATCACATTGAAGCTGTTTGTTTCAGCTTAAAAATGCGCTATAAAACATCCACATAGCTGGTTTAGTTTGAACTCTAGAACTATTTTGGTGTTTCAAGAAAACATTTTAGCTCATAATTTTTTTTTTTAATTCATAAGAAATTAAACTTTTGCAAAAAAAAAGTATACAGTTTGATGCAAAAAAAAAAGCATAGAAATCTGAGAGATGAAATTAAAAATTTGGTTTATTTAATATGGAATGACCCATAAACATTAATAATTTTCACAAAAAAATTCATTGCAAAACTTTCCGTGGGAAAACACAATGAGCTACAATGACGAATGAAGGAAGTCAAACTGTTACTTTAGCAATGAAAAGAAACAATCGATATTTAACAACACAAACCAAATTTTGTCCCATCTCGCTTAGTCCCATGTTACGGTGGAGGTCATGGGCTCATCAGGGTCATGCATTGTTGTTGTTTCAATGTAAATTAAAAATTTGAGAGCGAGAGCAAGCGAGTAAATTTTCACCACCACGGTCACCAAATGATTCGACAAAAATATGAAATCATGGGATCAAAACAGTGTTCCATTGTGGATATATTCGCAACATTTGTGCTTAGGCACGAAAATAGTACACTTTTAGTACGAAATGTATGAAAGCAGTAATGAAACCTGCTTAATAGCAACACTCATCGGTTGAAAAAAATACTAAAAGTAGCAAAAAGTGTACTGGTGCTTAGGAATCATATGACCACCAGCATAACATACTTTCGTCAGACAGTTCATCAAACGAAAAAAGACAGTAAACAGTGTCATGACCAGGGATCATATGACGGCCACCGTAACAACACCCTTACAGATAGACATAAAAATGTCATCGTCGACAAATTTTTACAAGCGGGTTCCTAAAAATAATCTCGACACTCAAAAGTCAGAATCAAGAGAGGCTTGAAGAAATTTATATAAATTTAGTCAGTATTGCTTAAAAGTACCCGCAAACAATAGCGAAAAAAAAATATTAACAAAGAACAGTAATTGTATCTTCCAAATATTATATCACACACTCAAAAAGTATCTACAAAAACACACAACAACACTAAGCATAGCAGCAGTTTAAAATGCTCTTGAGAGTGAGCCAAGCTTCCGCAATATACTGATAGTGATGAAGCTCAAATCAGACGGTTTGTCTGACTGACTGACTGTAAGGCTGTCAGACTGTATGTCCGTCTGTTTGTTTGTCTAGCTAGCAGCACTTTACATTAACTCTTAGGTATAAAATATACAAATATCTGACAAAAACTTTTTGCACCAAAGTGGAGAGAGACGATTGTAAGAATATTTTTTTTGAGAAATGAAAAGATCAAGAATTAAATTGGATGCGCCGAATGATAGCTGTCGGCACATTTTAACCGGCAAAAATGTCGTGATCAACCGCTCTTCCGCGCTATTGCTCTATCGCTGTTTGGCTGCTCATTTGTTTTTTTTGTATCACAATACAAATTCAATGAAATAATATTTTTTTTTTTTTGGCAGAAGTATCTTTCGTAGTATTATTATCTGGTATTATTTTTAAGCTTGCGGTGCTCACTTAGCTCTCGTTTGCATGTTTTCTCGCTCACGTTTATTAATGACAATGTTTTTGGTGGGAAAAATCAATTGAGTTGAAGTGTTATCGTGCAGCTATCGGGAGGCACTTAAAGATATTTAATTGATTTGATGAGATATCTCGGGAAACAACAACAAAAATAAAAACAACGACAACAAAAACAAATTATTCATAATCTTGAGAAACCGGCTGACTGACTAGCACGCAATGCTCTTCAAAACTTTGAAGCGTGCTTTAGCCAGCTAACGTGTAGAATAACAGTATTCTGAGAGCTTCACAGTGCGCTAACAGTTTGTTGTTATTAAGTTAGCAGTGTACTGGTATTAAGATAAATCTGCTATTTTGTGCACAATTTTAATGTATTTTTATGAGAACTTAAAGAATTTTTTTCATAGGATACCAAAACAAGTAAAATAATTTTGAGAAAATTGTTTTCAGCAATAAAACGAGAAAAAAACTCATGTCATTTACATTTAATCATAAAATAAAATCTATTCACTCACCACTTTAGCCCAACGCGCTTAACATTTTTTGCCACAAAATCTGCAAAAAGCTCGGTTGACATCATCAATACAATATTTCTAACACTTCTTGCTATTAGTGAAGATCTTCTGTATATCATCTCTTTTTCTCCATTCATTGTTAATTCTCTCACTTACTGTAAACATCTAAAGCTGCTTCAACACTAGCAAAATTCCAATCACTTTCAACTCGATTCGCTCTCCACACAACCAATATCGCAAGTGCCAATTGCACTAAAAGCACTTAAGCGTTTCTGCCTCTCGACTCCATCTGTTTTAACCACAATTCGTACATTTGCTCGATCGGCAGAGTAGTGCTTTTAGTCAGGCCGATGTTGAGGTAGTGAGTTGCTTTCAGTCTCGTCAGTGAATCGCGTGTGTCTGGAACGTGAGTGTCAAAGCGCGGCGCATTTCGCCAAAATAGCAAGAAATAAAGCAACTAGTTGGGCGCTCTAAGAAAGAAACGATAACGAGAAGAAGAGACAGGAAAAAAGCAGTCTTAATTGGTTAATAAATCTGTGAAAACTATTATTAAATGTCATATATAACAAACAAACAAATAAAAAAATGACACTAGATGTAATTTATTTTTATAAATACTTTTAAGCTCCACAAAATTTATCGTTAATCGCTGCCGTCGAAGTTTATTTCTTTAAAAGAGGAAAACCAATAAAAGTCAAAATTATTAATAATTAGCATAAATTAGCCGCTTCTGTGAGGTTTTCATTCAACAAAATAGACGATCGAGTAACTGGAGTGGCTGACAAATACGCGTTTTTATAATTTTGTTGGTAATGAAAAAAAACCCTTACCAAATTTTATTTTGGAGAGTGATAAAAATGTATTTCAATAAAAAACCTATTATGGTTTTGCTTGAAATGAGCTTCAGTGAAAAGAGAATACCGATATCTTAAGGGAGGGTAAAGTGGTTAATTCACTTTTTTGGCTGATAACACTGTGCGCCAAAAAGAGCCCTTTTTTGTGAGTAAGAAACCGACAAATGTTTTCAATTATTTTTGGGCTCCTAATCACGAATATGGCACCCAAACTTTTCCATCACATCAGGATTTTGAGTAAACCGTGATTCAAGGTCAAAAAATTCTTCTAAGAGAAGATCGTTAGACTATCGTCAAAACTAAAAGTGGTACAAAACTTATGTTTGTTATAAGCTTATAAAAAATTGTCTTTAATACTTCCACTCCCCCATTTCCCTTTTTAACCTTTATTTTTACGTTGAGAAAGTGTCCTGTGAGAAGGATATTCGAATCTAAAGGTATACTCAAGATAGCACAATCAAATATTTTGATTGTTATCTGATTTTCTTAATTTTTGCTGTATTGATTATAGTGGCAACGTTTTCCTTAAATTTGGCGGGTTAATAATTTGCATATTTTTCGCATATACATTTTCTTGTTTTTTAGAAATGCATACTTGATCGCAATTTTTTAACTTTTCCAAAAAAAATTAATATAAGGACATCAGAAGTGGTACCGAAAATAATTTTCTCAATTTGGATTTTTCAAATGTTTTTCAACGAAACCATATCTAAAAATATTTATTTAAAACACCAGGAAAAGGATATTTTTCCTATTTTTATATCTAAAAAATATTTCCTAGCTATTTTGTTCATATCTCCTTTATGGTAATTGTTTCTTTAAAACACTTCTTAACAACAATTTTTAAGTTAATTGAGACCAATTGAATGGCTAATGGTTTTAATGAAATAATAAAATTCATTCTAAAAAGTACATTTTTTTTAAGTTATCGGTGCCTGGTGTTTTACATAGATACTCAAATTGAGAAAATTACCTTCGGTACCATTTCTGATGCTCGATATATAACACCTTTTATTAATTTTTTTGGAAAGGTTGATAACTTGCGATTAAGTATACATTTCTCAAAAACAAGAAAATACGTATGCATTCCTTAAATTTTTTTGGGTGATCTTGACAACCCTCTGCTACTTTTGAGACCTCTTAGAATGTGAAATTCGAGAAAGCAAATGCAATTCGCTACGCCCTATTGCCAATATCTCAACAATTTACATCACATAAATAAATAAATAAATTTTGCATTTTGGAGGTGTATTCTTTGGATATGGTAGATCTAGTGTAATTTTGTTGTTGAAAGACCCTATACGTTTTTTATGGGGATGATTTTCTGCGAACACATAATATTACATTTCTTAATGGTTTGCAGAATATAGCTATGCTAAAATAAAGTATTTTTGAAAAACCTAAAATAAGGGTTAAAAAGGGGGGTGGGAGGATGGAAGTATGAAAGAAAATTTTTTATCAACCTTTACCAAACATCTTTGCCATATACAAAAATCGCGTATAACTTTTATGTTTGACGATTCAGGTTGATTTTTCTTAGGAGAATTTTGACCTTGAATCACGGTTTTCTCAAAATCCTGATGTGATGGAAAAATTTGGGTGCCATGGTAAGGAGGCCGGAAATAATTAAAACTTTTGTCGGTTTCTTACTCACGTTTTGGCTGTGGCACCGTGCTATTAATTATACGTTCTAAATTCTAAGCTAAGCTAAAAAATCACACCCCTGGTAATTATCAGCCAAAAAAGCGATTAACCAAGAGGGGTATCGTGAAAAAGAAGAAGAAGCCACCTTAGTTCATACACAACTCTAATAAAGTTTAAGGCTTGACCAAAAATAAGATCCACTTGTTTTTCAGCGTCATATGTTTCAGATGAGTTTATAAACAAATATGTCAAAATCACATGGAACGTAAGTAGTATGTTGGTAACAGCTGAATCACTCAAGACTACTGAAAAAGAAATATAGCTATTTGCGAAAAAGTCTGTCTAGTGTACTGTGTGATTGAATTTATACAGAGTCGTTGTTGTTGTTGGTGTTGATTTCTTTCTTTTTATCGTTCTTTTCTTTGAAGAAAAGGTCAAAATTTAATTACAATACTCTTTTGTTGATCACATAAATATCGTTCCGAGAGCAAAAAAATTTAAAAAAAAAGTTTTGTGTTCAAAATCAGAAAAAATTTTATTGTTTTTTTTTTTCAAAGAAACAACCTTTTTGAACAAAAAAAAATACCTTAAATAAGTATTATTTCAACCCCTGCTAAACAGGAGTTAATTTGCAAAACAAATATTTTCCATTTTTTATTTCATTTTGGTCCGCTACCAGTTGAGCTAGAAATATGATACTTAATTTTTACGTATCTTTGGTCTAATAAGAGGATATCTAAAAAAAGCATATGCCAAACATTTTTTAATTTTCAGAAAATTATAGAATAAGCAATTTAACCTTTTGACACAGGAGCTTGCCTGATGTGAAATTTTATTGAAATATAAATTGCTACTGAAAAATTATTGAAATTTCTATTTGATAGGTAATATACCTATGTAAATGTACATACAGTTTCAATCTCGCCTTGCCAAAAATTTAATGAAATTCGAACCCGAAAAGGCCAATAACCGTGCTAAATAATAACATAAGCATAAGACTAAAGTAAAGCAAAAATACAACAACAAATGTGAGCATGTGAAATGGGAGAAAAACTGATAAATTGACACTTGAAATCTCATCGCCTCTGTGGTGCAGTGCGCTAGTGCGCTCTTGCACGGCTATTACAAATATTTCTGATGAAGCCTTTAGCACGGCCGAAATTGCAATAAAATCAGCTAGTGATTTTTTTCCTTTTCATATTGAGTAAAAACTTTGTTGTTGTTGTTGTTTCTTTGGAAAGATTCGTTAGTACAATTAATTGTTTTAACTTTGACCTTAAACGATTTTAAACTATCAAACATTTAGAATTTGTATTTAAATTATATAAAATCAACATAATAAATAACAAGGTCATTTAGAAAACACTTTAAATTCGCATGTACAGTATGAGGGCTTACTTCTGGCATTGCACATTCTAGCAAATTATGAATTTTATCATATTCTGTAGATTTTTTTTTGGCTAAGATTTAGACGTAACACACTTAACAGGGTATCTTAATCTTCGCTACCGCTTGCTTCTTCTTCATTTGAACAATCATCTTTTAAAAGAGGATGCCAACATCTTTCCACGACTTAAGGATTTATTTTTGCCCACGCTAGTGCCAACTGATAAACAGCGTCTTTTACGTTAATACTCTTAAAAAATTCATCTGTGTTTTTTTTCCGAACGCTGATCTCAACAAATTTGTCTTGGAATGGAATTTTGTTAATCAAATAAGATGTTGGTCCATTGGCTGTCTAAGAACGTGATAATTGGTGGTAAAGATCGACCCATAATCTATTTTCAACTTTTCTTTACAAGGTGACAACAAGGAGCATTGTCTTAAATCAAAATTGCTCTACGTTGCAGCCCTTGTTTTTGCAAGAAACGTGTTAATTATAGTATGTAAAAAAAATCAGTATGTGTGTGAACTATGCAACTAGTTTTAACTGTTGTAACTGATTTTAATAGACGACGACTGAAAGTTCTAATAAAGCAAATTTTAAGATCCCCGCTTAATTTTGTGTAACTTAATGCTGGGCGTGAAACTTGGCAATTTTAGTTGTCTTTTCTTTAACTAAAACCAACAGAAAATCGGGAAACTCATAAACTTATCTGTGGCACAAATAAATTAAACAACCATTCCTTAAAAAATTGTTGCGGTAATCCAAGCATTTTTAGAGTTTTATACTCTACTGTACCTCTTCTGTAACTGTGAGTTTTAAAGTGTACATTTGCCGTCACAAAAACTCACAGGTTTTGAGTCGGTGACTTCAGTCAGGATAAGTTCACACTGTATAACTCACAGTTGAAAAATATGACACCTGGTAGTCAAATTTTTTAAAATTATCGTGGCTCTTTTGACTGGATTATTAAATTCAATTGTATTTGTGCACGCCACAAATCAAATTAGGAACATTTTTTCAACACAACTGACTTAGGTTTTCTTGGGTGACAATTTCCAAAATAAACCAGTTTCATCCGCATTGTAAATTTTATTATAGCATAACTTCAGCTCAGCTCTTAGATTCTTAAATTTATTTTAAACTACTAGAACTCTTTCGAGGTTAGATGATAATTTTTCATCACAGACTTTAAATGCAAAAATCTATGCCAAATCTATTTTTAAAATTATTGAGTCAGCCGAAACTTGCACCAGATTTATAAGGTTTTATAAAACACCAAACTAAATTCGAAAATTAAATTAAATTTTGAACAGCCGGTTATTTTATTTTAAAAAAAATTTACTTCAATGTTACACAAATTTAAAATACTAAACTCAGTTAGTTTAACTAATCTTACACACAAAATTACTAATGGTTTTATATACTTGTACCATTAAAGCACATCTTGAGATCAATTTCCATTAAATATAAAGGCACAAACTAAGGCACTTTTGGTGGCTCCGAAATTAAAAAAGGCACCAAAAAATGCACCAGGCACCAAACCTCATTTTTCTTGTGCCAAAATTTTAAAAATCCACCAAATCTGGTTGAAAATGCACTAAGTTGGTAACAGTGCTTGATCTGTAAATTTTCGTGCAACTGCTTCGCTTTTATCCTATAATCCTACATATATCCTATTAGCAAATGCTGTCTTTTGGGAAATGAACCACCTATAAAGTTTTTTCCATATGGATGGTGCTTCCAAAGTTTTAGCCTTAGGTTTTTACGAGTGTTATGGTGGATTTAGCGACTTTATATTCTTGAGATAATTGCGTACATCCATGACCTTTTAAAAGTTTTTTCAAAATGTTTGTCTTTGTTTTAAAAGGCAGAAACAATTTCGTTTTTTGGCATTACCCAAACGCACACGACAAACTTTAAAAATCAACTGATTTGGTACATGTAAAAACTTTACACAGCTGCATGCTTCTATTTCAAGCGAAAACGAAAAGACAAACTACAAAACATATTTGTAAAATATACAAATGTACTTAATCATGTAAAATATTCAAATATATATAGATTTGCATCACATTATTTTCTATTTTTTGTCAATGTTCCCTCAACACTATATGGGCATTTCCATGGTCTCGCACGGGACAGTCGTACGCAGTTAAATTGAAAAAAAAGTAGTAATAACACGGATTTATATTTTGATAATGGTCTTAACTTATAACTCATAGTAAGCTCTATAAGTGGTGCTAAGGTTGATTATCGGTAATTTTTCCTTTTAAAAATAATTGCCAAAAACAACGGGGTTCGCACGGGACAAAAACGGAAGTTTTTTTCGAGGACAACAACTCAAGCGCCGAATTCAGCGAAGTCTGAAGGAATATTTCAAAGAGTTTATTTTATGGATATTGTACATTGGTGTTTCTTTTAAATTGCTTTTATTTTACCCAATAATATTTAACACTTATTTTTTTAAGCTCGGTCGCACGGGACAGGTCGCACGGGACAGTTTTTTCCATTGCAATTTAATTGGGTAATTAAGTAATTAGGTAGTTAAGTAATTATGTAATTAGGTAATTAAAAACAAATTCAATATATTTTCCTTTAATTGCATCAACCATTTTTTCATTATCTTTAGCCAATGCCTTCCATTTTTAATAAAACAAAAATGTTTATGAAACATTTACTAAACACTTACGAAAAAGAAAAACTACATTTGTGAAACAGTGCAGACGATGTGATCATCATGGTTAATAATTTTATGTACAAATTGCTTAAATTAATAAAATTAAAATGTTTCTCTTAGATAATATCATAAAATAATAAGTTTTTAATAAGTTTTAATTTTTTGGTCACGGTAGACTTTCCTGTGGAAATACCCATATAATAAAATATGATACAAAACGTTTTCTGAGGACAGGCCAAAATATAACAAAATCTTGAATATGAAATAAAGCTTATTTCGTAGATATTTGTGGTTACGATTTTACGCCTTTTAGGAATTGATATATATTATCTGTCTATAGATTAATTTGTACCCACGCCTTTTAAAATATAACTTTTCTCGATAAAATGAATGTATGAATAAAAAAAATATTTGTGTGGTTTTAGTTGTGGGTTTTAAGGAGAAAATAAAGGTGTTAAAAAAATACACTGGCCAATTTAGCACTTGGAAGGACTTTGACCTAGCTTCTTTTGATCAATTGTGTTGTGCGTGTTGTTAAATGTTTGATCACAAATGACCGAGAACTGAACCTACGCGTTTTATGCCGACTCCGAACGGCTGTATGCTCTCAAGAAGCTTTACATGACAATTTATACTCTCTGAGGTTTGCCATTGTCTGCAGAGAGGTGACGACCCAACAGAAAAATTAATTCAATTGAAAAAACTTTCTGTCTGAGTTGGAATTGTACCCGGGCTTCCGCTGTACTTTAGCTTAGGAGCCACGCATGCTACCCACTAGGCTACGGCCGCCAATAAATAAAGGTCTTATGTAACTTAATTTTTGGATCCTGGTATTGCTCTTGCATATAAAGCTTATGTGCATTAAATTTGTTTCCGTTGCATAAAAGGTTTTGAAGTTACAGACTTTTGTCCCCGTAAACCCAAAATATCGAAATTCATCTCGAAATGTTTTTGTAAGATTTCCGAAGACTTTTTTTTAAATAAAAAGTAAATTTGTTGAGAACTCAATTTTCAGTTGTAAAGCTATAAAAGAACTATGATCAGATAAAGTTGAAGCTTCACATCACTACGAATTTTTTCATTTATTTTGATTATTTGGTTAACTTTTTTAACGTAGCAATTAAATGGTGGTAGGGGCCACATAGTCAAATTTGTTTACCGTAGGTCACTCAACTATTATATTAGTTTCAGAACAAAGCATTTATTTTAATTCTGTTTGGTTACGGAATTAAAATGTTGTTTTCACATACAGCCATTTTACGCAATGAAGATTACTGTAGTCGATTACTTTCGTTATTGATTACAGATAAATTACAATTACAATTTAGAATCGTAATCTTAAGAAATAAAGATAACTATTACTAAAATAATAATCAAAAATTTTTGATTACAACTACAGTAATCGTTATTAATTAAAAATTACAATAACATTTGATGCAGTCGGAATCAAAATATTTTTTATTACAATAGTTAGCAATAAAAAATTACAATTGCGATTACTGTAATCGTAATCATTGTTTTTTTAATAAAATTCACAAAGAAATGGAATGTGAAAGTTAAATTTATATTCTGAGGTAGACGTAGAAATGTATGGCCAACTTTTTTTTTCGTTTAAGGTCACATAGTTATATTTTTAATTCTTTAAGTTTTTCAATTTTAATTTCCAATTTTATTTCAATTCAATTGTACATTGAGGCAAGCCTTATGTAAGTTTATCATATACACGTTTAATATATTGCATTTAATTAATTAGTTAGGTTGGGTTAACGTGGCTGCTTCAGTTAAGACACACTTAGGCCAATGAGGCCCATTGTGATACCAAGGGTTCATTTTCCATTCCCATTTAAACCAATTAGAGCTATTTAATAAGCCTAGGATTCGGTATACCGAAGTTTCCGCGAGTTTGTCAAGGTCATTGGAAAACCAGTTGCCTAAGTGAAGGAAACGTTTTTGAGCCGTACGTTTTTTACTGTAGATTCTTCCTCTTCCTCATCTCTACAGCTTCTGCAGAAGTCGTTGTAGTGGATGTGTAACCTTTGAGCGCGTCTTCCGATCAGGTAGTGCCTTGTAAAGACCCCTACCATGGTACTGATGTGGTCTCTACTAAGGAAAATGTATTCCTATGAACACTTAAGGTTAAGTTTGGGCCAGATTTGCCGTGTTATATTAAACTTGTTACCTGCTGACCACTTGCTGTTGGTTTTATTGCAGGATAGCTCATGTGTAAGGAGTTAACATGTAGTGAGAGGAATACCATACTTGCCTTATCTGTAGATAATTGTTTGGTAGTACCTGTACGGGCGAGTCCATCTTCTTTGCAGTTACCTAGAAAATCCCTATGTTCGCGAATCCAATGTCACGGACACTTATTCCAGGTAAATATAACTGCTCAACGTGGTTTGCTCTGAAACATCTCGTTCTCTGTCAGAAACTTAAGCGATGTCAAGTAGACTCGTCTTAGAAGAAATACTGTTTCTGGTATGAACATTATTAGAATACAGAGTCCTGTGCCGGTCATTTTATCTATAAGGTCTCTACTAAGATTACCAGCTTCAAGCAAATCTATGTTCAAGTCACCACAAAGCAACATGTGTTCATACTGTGTACTATATTCTATTAAATTTTGGAATACATTTGGCCCCGAAAGGTTGTACATATACCTTATGAGATATTTTTTTTTTATTTTATCTCTAATTTATACCAACAAATACTCCACTGTGCCTCTTGTATTCAATTTAAACACTAATTTATAATTAAATTGGTGTTGTATATATAGAGGTACTACACAACCCCTCCATCCCGTGAGGAATATATTCTTCTGTATATTATTCATGTAATCACGCTTGAGACAGTTGAAGCTTCGGGCGTTAAAAAAACAGATTTTAAGACCATCAGATTCAAGCAAATGATTAAAAATGCTACTCTTAACCCATTAAGGCTCACTACCAAAACCCGTTGAGTTTAGTTTTTGAAATTTTCATCACAAATTTGTATTAATATTAGACGGAAAAAATCTGAATTCTAAAAAAAAAAAATCAAAGGACTTGGGTGTGTCGAGCAGTGGTGCCAAAAACACGGAAATTATTGATTTCTATGGATATATAAGCCTTGCACAGATAAACGTACAACAGCGGAAAATTTTCGTATTTTTCACACAGAATTTTTGTAGATTTTGCTACTTTTTCATCAATTTTTATGTCAAAACTTATTTGAATGGTAAAAAAATTTGTACGTATGACTAAAAAATGTGCTTACTTAATTTCTTAAAATTTTTTGCTTACACTCAGGGAAAAATGCTCCTACCTACTCAGTTATTTTTTGCCAGTTATTTTTACCTGACGAATTTGGTTAGTAGAGTTAACCATATCGTTTTAACCTGGTCAACGTTAGTTTTACCTGACGGATCTGGTTCACAGAAAGTCATGTAGAAAATAGCGGAAAAATATGGTAGGCTTAAAGCGAAAAAAACAACCTGCCAGCTGTGAAATTCTTGTAACAAAGGGCACCTGGGGATAAGGTTGGTGAAATGGCCTATCTTTAAATTTTTAATTTTATCTAATACCTTATTATTTTGGATAAAAAAATGTGACCATGAATTATTTGCTCGCACCCTCCCTCCAGCCCCATTTCAAAAATCTCATCATTGACATTTGGTTAATTAACCTGATTCAATTAGATTTAACCACAAATAATGGTTAAGATAACCACATTTGTCAGTTAACCACAAAAACATTTTAAATTGACCTGAATAGCATGTGGTAATCTCAACCTGACGATTCATGTTGGCAAATTTTAAACTGAAATTTTTTTGTGGACACATGAAAGTTTTTGTACGTAAAAAGTGCACACATGACAGATATCTATATATTTTTTAAAATCGATTTAACCTTGAACTTTTAGTTGTTGTACATTTTTTCTTAATTTTTATAAGTTTAATGCACATTTTGAAAAAAAACAAAACATACAAAATATTTTAAAAATTTTTTAACGACTTTAATTAACTAACAGATAATTTTACTATCTGTTACTTTTAAAGTGAAAAAAATTATATAATTTTGCTTACACGGATTTACACGGATTTTTTATGTCGAATTATAGGATTTTTTCTCTGCTATGATCATAAACGTATAAGAGGTCTGTAGGTAGAGAAATAAAACGAAAAATAAAGGAGTGTGGTCCGGAGACACCGTCATTGAATCCTTGGTCTTATTTTTCAACTCCGAATGTAATTCAAAATAAAATATGTAAATTTTTATTTTTTGTATTATTTTCAATTTCCTATAATTTTTTCAAGGCAATAATTATAAATGAACAATTAAATCAAAAAGTTGAGCTTAATATTTTAGGAAAAGAAATTTATTTTTGAAAATATAGATGTAAATTTCATCAAACATGTTGCTGTGTTTGTTTAATGACGCAACAAGGCGTTGAGCATTGAACATTCATCATGTTTCTCGCATGGAGCTTGAATTGATCGAAAAGTTGGATTGAAAACTGGACTTACGTAAGAACATAAACAAAAAACACATTTTTAGGGTCCACCCTAGTGTCAAAAAACTTTTTGAAATTCTTACAACAGATTCGAAAACAGCGACCCTTAATTATTGCCAGCACATACACAAAGAGTATCAAGCAAAAAATAAAAGCACATTTTTAGGGTCCATCCTAGTGTCAAAAAACTTTTTGAAATTCTAACATCAGATTACACTGCATTACACACATTTGCTGCAGTATTCATTTCTTAAAACTTAACTGCAATAAAGATTCTCACGTATGATTAAAAAAAAAACACACAAATATATATAACAAATGCGTTTTAACGAGATTTCTACGTGTCAAAAACAGAGAAAAATCAGAGAGAAATAAAAAGAGAGTTGCGCACTCGCCTGCTGGCTTGTAGTCTGCTCGATACTCGAACGCATACACACACAGCAATCTCACTGTTACGTGATTTTTTCTACAAAATCGCACTACCCGTTCCAAAAATTAGAAAAAGAGCCATTGAAAAATTTTCATTTCATAGCGTACGCTTTCAACTAAATGCGCTTTTTTAATTAAATTTTCTTTTTCTTAATGTTTATAAAATATTTGTGGTGTATTCTTGACATATTTCAAAAGGATATACATACATCTTTGATTGAGATTGAAAAACTTCTTAATAAATTTTTGTATATTTTTTATAGTTGAAAGCCTACGCTATGAAATGCAAATTTTCTAATTTCTCAATTTTCAAATTTTTGAAACGAGTAGTGCGATTAGATAGAAAAAAGTTACGTAACAGTGAGAATGCTGTGTGTATGCGTGCGAGTATCAAGCAGACTACAAACTAGCAGCCCTACGGATAAAAAGAACTAGTTCTGAACCTATCACGTGATAGATCCTCAAGGGATAGGGACCGGTCCAATTCTGCCACCAACATATGAAACCGACCGGTCACTATTACATGGCGGTGTCATTGACATCTACTGTATCACCTTGGATCGGTTCAGTAACCGGTCCAGAAGAGTGTATTGGTGGCCTGTTTTGACGAAAAAGGAACCGGTTCAGAACCTACTACGTGATAGGTTCCCAAGGGATAGGGAGGGACCTGTCCCAATTCTGCCACCAACATATGAAACCGACCGGTTACTTTTACATGGCGTTGTCATAGACAGGGGTCAATTGCCACCTGCTGCATCACCTTGGACCGGTTCAGTAACCGGTGCAGAAGAGTATATTGGTGGCCTGTTTTGACGAAAAAGAAACCGGTTCAGAACCTATCACGTGATAGGTTCCCAAGGGATAGGGACCTGTCCCAGTTCTGCCACCAACATATGAAACCGACCGGTTACTTTTACATGGCGTTGTCATTGACAGGGGTCAATTGCCACCTGCTGCATCACCTTGGACCGGTTCAGTAACCAGCCTAGAAAAACAGATTTGTGACCTATCCTATTGAGATCCCACCCACAACTTACCATATTTTTATGAAATTTGCATGAAATTTAAAGATTCAAATAATAAAGGAGGAGGAAAAGTAATGAAATCACAAAAATTAAATAATCAATCGATTTTGCCCATAAGTATTCTGTGACATATGCAAATTTTTGTCTTTTTAACTTTGAATTTTCACACAATACGAATACAGGTTTGAGTTTTAATAGATCTGTCTTCGCTTTTATCATTCAAAATCAGTCCCGTGCCGAGTAAAATGAAGTCTGTCCCGTAAAAGGCACAAAAAACCTGTTCCGTGCCGAGTTATATCAGACCTATCCTGTGATAACTGTTTGAATTTGAGCTGTCACTGGATCAGTCTTTTAAGACTGTGCGACTGTGCGTGTGCGTTTTCTCTAGTAGAAATAGTTCTCTAGTCAAAAAATATTGTTTTGAAAAATCTCGAAGCAAGTTTTAATTTCGGCAGATCTGGGCTAAAATGTTTTTATCTGACTAAAATTGTACCAAAACTAACAATGCAATCAAGGGATACATTTTAAAGTCTCTCCCTATAAGGCCTACCTTGTTATTGTATCATAATAAATACCTATATTTTAATATGAATTAAAATTAAATTCTTTAAATAAAATGCCGCCGATGCGTCACAGTGCACTTCTTCTAGGTATAAAAAATAACAATTTCTAAACGAAATTTAAGGGAATACCAAATCAACATAACTTTATGCTCCCGAAAACTATTTTCTTAGAATTTATATTGTAATTCAAAAATCAGTGCTTTCGAAGCAAAAAAAATTAATTCTCTCTTCTATAATCAGCGACAAATGAGCCTCTAAAGTGAAAGAAATTTTGGTCAGCATTTTTTTTACTATTAATTAATTAATTTTGCAACTTCATTTATTACAAATAGAATGGGAAAACCCTTATTATAGAGAGCCTAATGGTAAGAGTCATCCTTCGCTTTCAGTAAAGCCTTATGCTGTTTGATGCGTAACAAACTACAGTGAAACTTCCCTAACTTGAAATTCTCCATAACTCTAAGTAGTATTTGTGCTATTTGCTTTTCAAAGATATTTTCCTTATATTTTGATATCTGTAAGTCGAATTTCCTTAACTTGAATTTTTCTTCAACGCGAACCGAAATCTCATTTGTATTAAGAAGACTTTCATGCATAATCATCTCCATACCTCGAATTTATCTCACTTACAACAACTACAATATTTCTGTGTGCATTGTAATTCGAAGAATTGACTTCGTCGGAGCATATCGCTGCGACAGCATGAACAAAATTTGCGTGGCATCTTTGTTAGCTCACGTTAAAAGATATTAAAGGTTATTGGCCGCATTCTAGCCGAAAAAGTGCTCAAGAACTGTTCCACAACTTTCGGGCTGAATGGTATGCTCTCACAGAACATGTTCCTTGAGATGTCACAATTTATATAGCGAAAATATTTTATGCTACTTCGCTACTTGAGCACTTTTTCGGCTAGAATGCGGCCATTGTACTCGTATCTTGTGCTGTGTGTATTTTGTTGGCATATGTTTTATGTAAGTAATGAGATTTTTTGAATTTGCAAGGTATGTGTGGCTTATTTTACAGTATTCAAGAAGATGCTTATTGACAACGGATTGATATTTCATATTGATGGTTTGATAATCCATACACATATTATTAAACATAATGGACAATTTTATGCAAAAAGAGAAATATGTGTGCTAAATACAGAACAAAATGTCTGAGTACTTTAAAAAACAATAAAATACATATTAAATGAAATAAGCTAAAAATTAAATTATTTACATTACATTTTTTCTATAACTAGAATTTTCCGTAATTCGAATCGAAATTCTGGTTCCGAATCTTCAAATTAGGGAAGTTTTACTGTAGTAAAACATCAAACAGTTATTTGTACTAAAATATACATGACCCTTCTGCTTGATGACAAAAGGCTTTCGTGACTTCTTGGCTAATCTACTTGACACTGAAACTAATCTGGTAATTGTCACACTATCTGCTCGCATGCTAGAGCTGCGCTTCTGACATTGAGTTATTAGCAAAGTTATTACCAAAGTTATAAGCAATGGTTAGTTAGCAATGAGCTATGAAATTCAGTCAAAATATCACGCCGAATATTGAAAAATATCAATGATAAGCTCGCCCAGATGTCACAAATTATAAACAACAACGTTATTTAGGGTTGATCAAAATAAGCAGTAAAAATTAGCTGTCACAAATGTTTTAATGACAAACTTATTCTTAACTTTTTATGGAATAGAATCATATGATGAAGGCCAAATGACTAATAACACTGTTAGAAAATTTCATGCTTTTCTAAAATTACAGACTTTGATCAAGAGATTTTGGTAGGGAAACAACAAACGAACAAATTTTTTGTGTGTCGGTGTTTTAAAAGTTTACGTCTAAGTAATTTTAATAAGGATTTTAAGTTTTCACCAGTTTAAGCTATTAAAAATTATTATTTGAATTGAGATAACTATTTTTTATATGCCTTTGACATAGTTGTTTTGTTTAGTGAAACACTTATACGAGGACCGTTTGATAATTACGGAAAAAATGAAACAAGGAATAACATTTACGGCAAAAAGTTTTATTTATCAACATAGTATCCTTTCAGCTCGATATACTTCGTCCAACGTACCTCAAATTTTTGATCCCATCCGAAAAATAGGCCATTGTTTCGGTTATGAGATCCTCTCTGGTGGTGAATCTCTTTCCGCCGAGCCATTTCTTCAAGTTTGGAAACAGAAAATAGTCGGAGAAGGCTTAATCTGGAGAATATGCTGGATGAGGAAGAAATTCGTACCTAAATTCGTGCAGTTTTGTAATGGGAGCTGGGCATGTGTGAACGCGCGCATTGTCTTGATGGAAGAGCACTTTTTTCCTCGCCAAATGGGGACGTTCCTCACTCAAAGCGTCTTGAATCGGTCCAATTCTCATAGTATTCGCCATTGATCGTTCTTTTTGGTTTAAAGTAACCGATGTAGATTATAACCTTTCCGGCCGATAGCACCGTCTTCGCCTTCTTCGGAGCACGTTCGGTCGGTGAAGCTAACTGTTTCGACTGTTCCTTTATCTCTAGTGTTTAGTGATGGATCTATGTTTCGTCCACGGTTACTAATCGACGGAAAAATATCCTTCTTATCTTTGTTCAACATCGCCAAACACGCCTTTGAATCAGTCACACAATCGCGTTTATGATCGAGAGTGAGCAAACGCGGCACCCATCTTGTGGACAATTTTTTCAAGTCCAAATGATTTCGCAAAATGTTTCACACCCATTCATTTGAGATGCCTACTGCCTCAACAATCTCGCGCACGTTAACTCTGCGATCGGCCAATACGATATCGTGAATTTTAGTGACCATTCCTGGTGTGGTGACCTCATTTGGGCGTCCAGAACGTTCGGCGTCACTTGTGCTTGTACGACCGCATCGGAATTCAGTAAACCAATTGTAAATCATTCCAAGCGATGGTGCAGGGTCCCTATCGTCCCCATTTATCAAGCCTTTCCTTGGTTAAGCTGATGGGTTTTTTTGCGCAAAAAATAATGCTTGATGAGCACACGAAATTCACTTTTTTCCATTTTCGCCAAAATTCACAAGATCGTCTGCTGTCAATTGCTGCCAAACACAAAATAAGCGTCGCAGCGAGCTGAAATTTTGACAGTACTTCGCCTGAAAAAATAAATGTATGTGAAAATTTTTTTGAAAACTGTTGAGTTTATTGCAATATATTGCGAAATGTGTCTGCAAATAGGCCTCAAATTCTGAAGAATATTTTGAATTATAGCTCCTTTTTCTCAATAATCTCAAAAGCGAAAATTTTCACATACGACATTTATTTTCTCAAGCGACAAGTAGTCTATTAACAAATGGCAGTTGACAGAATCAGTGTTGCATTTAAAGTTACTACGTGGGAAATTAAAAAGTTCACTAACTTCTCAAACTGCCCTCGTAGATTGTTATATATGTTTAATTAACATTCGTTTATATTTTCTAAAATAGTTAGTTACTGGTTAAAAAAGCAATATGTACTTGAATTGAGGATTTTATGCATGAGTAACAGCCAAAAACCTCCTTTTCTTGGTTCAAGCATAGGTTAGGTTAGATTGAGGCGGCAGTCGTTGTATGGGCAGTCCCAGGTCCACTGGGATACCGCTGCACACTTGGACTTCAGTCCGAATGAAACCACTTTGAGCTTTTGATGAAGCTTATTAGATGCTTGACGCTTGTCCTGCATGTTAAGATATACAGGAATGACTTTAATTACTATACTCTAGATTTATGCAAATCAACAAAGCAAAATTTTCTTATAAGAAAGTAATGTTTATGATCAGAAATTGTTGACGTAGTCTCGGTCACTATTTTGGAAATTTCTTAAATAGTCCAAATTACTCATCAGTGCCTATAGCGATGATATAATAAATTTTCTCAAAATTTGCTTAGTATTGAATTTGTTCCTAACATTTAAACTATAAGTTTTGGAGCTTTTGGACAAAAACCAAATAGATCATATAGTCTATGTAGATTGTAAGAAGGAACTCAAAATTAGAAGAGAAAACAGCACATTTTTATGACAGCAAATAGAAAAAAATTTTGAAATTTTTTCAACATTTCAAATAGTAAAATATGTTGATGCAACAATCATTACGATGACCAAATACCACAACATTTTTCACAAAACCATTTAACCCATATATTTTTTTTTTACACAACTCAGAAAACGTAGACATGAAAAACTAAATCACTGAAACTAAAAGAATCAAAACATAAAACACACAAAAATAATTACTCACATATGTTATATTCAATTACATTAAATCTAAGCTAATTTCATTTGCGAAAGTAAAAAAAATACGAGCAAATATTTGCTAAAATAACTACAAAGAAAAAAAAAAACAAAATTAAAAACAGCACAAAACGCTTAGAACGCAAAGCGGCGTGGTTTTAACCATAGATACAAACACAAAAAAGCACAGCGACAAAATTGATCAATGATCGTTCTTAAAGATACACGAATTTAACAGAGGAAGAAGATGATGATGATGATTGCCGCTATAGTATAGCATATGAAATAAAAAAAAAAAAATATATAAATGTAAACAAAAATGAGAATAACAAAAACAATAAATAAGATTTTAGAACATTTACAAAAAAACAACAAGAAAAACAAAAACAAGAAAAAACTATAACTAAGACTAAAGAAAACATTTGCAACATTGGCAATATTCACGTTTGTACACACACTACAACAACAAAAACAACAACAACAACAACAACAACAACAACATTAACAATAATAAATATTCAAAAACAACAATAATATAAAAGTTCGAACTGGGTACGCTTGACTTTAAAAATAGAATAGAATAGTATAAGAAAAAGAAAAAAAAACTACGCATAAGCAAATAAGAGAATGAATGGAAAGGGAGCAGCCAAAGACGTGTAAAAAGAAGAAGAAGCAGGCAGAATAAGCTCTAGAATGAAGTCATTCGGTCGTTTTCTTGGCGCTTAGCAGGCAGACGTTCGACGGCAGCGAAGACGCAAACATTACGGGCAAATAAAAAACCGCTTAAGAATATTTAAAAATTTTATCACAGGAGAAAAAAAAATTTGCAAAAAAAAAATTCAAACAAACAAAATGCAAAAAATGTGAATTTTCAATAACCAATTTCATTACAGTTTTTCATAACATTGCAAAAAGCACTTAAAACAAACGCATTAAAAAAAACGCAGCTTTAAAAAAAAAACAACGAACGAATTTAAATAGAAGATAAAAAGAAATAAAACAACACAACGACTTTTGCTCAGTAAAGAAAAAATATACATAAAAAAATAAAAATTCAGCAAAAAGTATTAAAAAAGTAGCAGAAACTGCTACCAATCCACACAAACGCTGTTGCAGACACACAATCAAACACACACACAGCGGCAGTGAAGTGCCAAAAAACACAGGCTAAAAATTATGGAGCGCCATCGCACTCTGGACTCCTCGATGTCTTCACTGTACTCGGGCTCAGGAATTTCAAATACACCATCGCGACAACATGATTTCGGCAACAGCAACAACAACATCAATAATAACAATAATAACCACAACAATTACAACAACAATACGATGTCCTCTTCAGCCTCACCAACACCATCACATGGATTACTTGGTCTGGTTGGCTTGGCTGGCGGCAGCTCATCGAATGTCTCAAACTTGGCCGGTCCAGCTGCTGCAGCATCAACCTCATACTTAGCCACAAGCGCTGGTGCTGGACCGGGACCTGGCAGCAGCAGTAGCAGAGGATCAGGATTGCGCGCCACCACCATTGGCACCGTTGTGGTGCGCTGCGGTCCCATACAACTGGTGATCGCACTCTTGCAAGTGAGTTATATTTTATTTTTAACTATTTTGAGAAATGCTCTTATTTCTCTTTATTTTTTTTTTCTTGACACTTTGAAGTGAACCCTAATGATAAAGCACATTGTTATGGTTTGTATTAGAGCGCATGTGTGTGTATGTGTGTTTTTGTTTGAAGGGTCTTGCTTTACTTTGCATTTGCATCTACAAGCTTTTCTTTGGCCCACACAGAATTGACACACACACACATACTTACTCATGCGCTCTGCTACAATGGTAAAGTCTCACTTCAAGCTCAAGATTTTATTTGTTTGTTTATTTTTCCAAGCTATTCGAGGAAGTGTTTAATATATTTTCTATCTATCTATCCGTCTGTCTGTCTGTCTGTCTCGACTTTACACTGCTTTCTTTATTCTAATTGTTTGGGTTTATTTTTACTTTTTGTAGGTGTCTACTTTAAAATAGGTCGAGCATCATGAAATCTAAAAGCGCACCCGAACGTGATTTTTTTTTAATATCTATGAATGAAAAGTTTTTTTTCCCAAAATTCCTTATGATTTATGAACAATGAGTTTTTGCTTCTTGCTTATAAGCATCTTAGCTTATTTTGAAAGATATTTACTTTCTCTATGCTCACTTACACAATTTTTTTTTTACTATAGATCTTTTAATTAAAAAAAAGAGTTTTATATAGATGGAAAGTATTTTCCGTTATGCATAAAATTTAAAGGTGTTTTTATTTTTGCATATACATTTCGTTTTGGTATACACTAAGGAAAATGTGCACAAGTTAAAGGCACCTTAAGGTTTCTTATGTTTAGGAAACTTTATATAAATTTATTTTAAGGATATTCTTAAGTCAAAACGTTTCAGATAAGGTTTTAAGACAAAAAGTTCTTTCCAATCTTGTTTAATGAGTTATTTCTCATCTTATTTAAAAGGACAAAAATTTGAAGTCCATTTTCTTAGCATTTTTAAGAAAACAAATAAAGTTGTTCGGCCCAACCCATTAAAAGCAATTTTAATAAAGATGCCTTATATTTTTATTAGTACACTCAAAGAAATATTTGTTCATATTGACTAATTCCTAGGTTTAGTTAATAATTATTTTGTCAATATACAGTCAACAAAAGCTTTTGTCAATTGGATTTGAAGAAATAAGTTTAAATCATATTGACAAAATTGTAAATATTTTGTTGATTTGATAAATGGATGCTTCAATTTGATATAAGCCTTTATCACGAATATCGCGTTTTAATTATTGATTTGATAAAACAATCTGGCAATATGAATACAAAATATTTCAACATGAAAAAATGGTTTATTGGATAGAAAAATGCTTTTCTGTTAAAAACATATGTTTTCTAATACTGAATATATCAATAAAATGTTTTGTTGTTCTGATAAAAAGATTTTATTACATTTTATATAAAATAAACATATTACATTTGACATATAATAAGTACATTAGTTATAAATATAATTCTGAAATTCACAAAGGTTGATATTGTCCATGCTATTCGTTATTAGCGCTGTTTACATTATTATAAATCACAGTATTGTTAACATTGCTGCTCACATTGTGAATTGTTATAGTGTAAACAGCACTAATAACGAATAGCACGGATAGTCTCAACAAATAATGGAAACAGTAATGAAAAGCAAATAAATAAATAATCAACACTCCTGCCAAAAATCACCGCTAATGATAAATGCATTTAGAAACTCAGCCAAAAATATAGAAATCCTCATATGCCGAAGTTGCATTATGGCTGAATTGGCGCACTTGAAAACAAGAAAAATGTGTTTCACAAGATCATATTTACTTATTTAATTTTTAGGGTAATTAGCTTCCGTACATTTAAAAAATTGCACTGGACTTTTAAGCTTTCCCGAATTTTATCTCCTCAACTTTATTTTTTACTTGATCTAAAAAGGCAAATGACGCCACCGAAATACCAAGCATTTCTTTCTGTTGTCATGATTAAAGGTTTTTTGAAGTTAAAAATTTATTTTATCATTATGAAATGGAAATTTTGTCCATTTGACTCAATCGATTATCAATAACATTAATTATTTCTTCAGTATAACAAATCTATTTATCAAGCCAACAAAGTAGTTTGTTAAAATTATTTATTAAAATTATGAAATTTTTTTCCGATTGATTGACGAGTCTGTCAGCGTGAATAAGCTTAAATCAAGTTAACAAACTTATATTTCAAGCTAGTAAAACAATTTCTTCAAAACAACGCATTGAATTTGTTGCTGTTTTTAATCAAATGGATAAAGTTTCTTTTGAATTGACAAAAAAATAATGCATTGTTGATAAAATTGAATTGATTGTACAATTTGGTTTTATTAGGGATTAACAAAAGTTATGTATCAATTTTACCAAGAATGTTTCTTTGAGTGTATATATTTACAGGCAAACAAATAAGAACTTCTTTTCAGAATTTACTCGACAAATAATATATTAGAAACTATGGTGAACTCTTTAACTCCGGTATTTTTAACAAAAAATGTTGTCACAATTGAAAATAGTTAAAATTCAAACAATTTTGCATGATAAAGTTCCATATTCTTTCTTTACATATCATATTATTGACAATATAATAATTTTGATCGCAAAATTAAACAAACTTTAAATTTCTATGAGTATATTTAGGTGGTTTTAATGAACTATATTCAACAAATCAAGTTCAAAGTTGAAAAATTAAAATTCAAGTCTTATTTGAAATCTGGAAAAGACAACATGACCCATGGCTAATGTGACCAACCGTACTCCTTTTGGGAGTTTTTTACTTCTTTTTTGCTCGCTGTACTTCATGTATCAAAGTGCGCTAAAAGTACTTCTTTTTACTTAATGTACTTCTTTTTGACATATTTTTGACAACTTTTTCATAAATCAATTCACAATACACATCTGTAACTACTGCAAAAAAATTTTGATATCTCTATCTTCATTAACTGGAAAAGTTCAGTTTGTCTGTTCTTATGTCAGTTTCGTTGCTTCTGCAACGGCTCAACAGTTTTTTGGCTCTCCGGAAAATGATTGACTTTTGAGTTGGGACAGTGATCTACTGCGGGCGCGATATGTGCTTAGATATATTTAGTATTGTTTCATTATTTTCTTTTTGATTTTAAATAAACACGGTATTTCACAAAATTAATTTATATTAAGGTAGTGGCCTAGTTTGACGACTGATTTTTTTAAAAAACAAAATAAATGCGATCGTTTTGAAATTTTAAAATAATTTAAGTGGTGTCTTAAAGTGTACAAAATTGTAGTGCACTTACCTGTAGTATGTATATTTAAAAAACAATTAAAAAGTGGCGGATTTCTGAAATTTGTAAAATCTTACTTTTCTTATTTGTTTAAAAATAAAGCTATTATTGAAACATTGATTGCGTAAAGGTTAGCTTGTATTTTTAGCCAAATCGGTTAAATAGTTTTTAGACAGTGCTTCCCCGAATTTTCGAATACGTAGAAAAAGTGTCTAAAGTTTTTATAGCACTTCTATACACACTACGGCACGCTTTTTGCTTTTGGGTGTAACTTTTAAAATATTTTAAATTTCGGTCTGAAACTTTTAGAGTATATTTTTAAGATTTATATTTTATTGCGAAAACTGTAAGAAATTTATTTTTGGAATCCGTCACAGTGGAGAACTACCTTGATAAGCAATGAATTGTAAGATGGATCTAATTTGTAATCTCTTATAAACAAAACTTCTTGTTCAATGGATGTATTCATGCATCTTTTCATATTTTTTTTGGTGTGTACTTCTATATTTATTTGATGTACTTCTTTTGTACTTCTTTTTAAATTACCCATGGCTAATGTGGCCAACATTTTCAAAGCAAAAAGAAGTACACGCACAGCCTTTAGAAAGAAGAACAACATACATAAGTATGTACAGTAGACCGTCCCACTTTTTGAACGTTTTTCGTAAAGTTCCCGGGACACGTTGATTTCTGATTCTACTCTTAAAAACATGAATTTTGGTAAAAAACACTTTAATATTAACTAACGGTAAATAGTCGCGCAATCGGCTTAAAGGCTTTTTGGCTAAAAATCAATTTTTTCGGAAAAACAAGAAATTTCTTCTTCAGTATTTTGCATATAACTATGAAACTAATGAAACAATTTTTATCAATTTATACTTATTTAAAAGCAAAGAAAATTTTCCATCTTATGCTAGAAGAAACATTGCATTTTGTTCAGTACATTTTTTTTAAAAACTCTGCGAAGTGAAATTTTGATTAAAATTTTTTCGAAAATTTGATAATTTCAACTCACATTACCCCGCGTTACAAGAGCATGAGGAAGAAGTTTTTGATTATGTAAATTTCGTATTTTGAGAAATTTTACAACAAAAATTTTTATGTAAAATTCGAAGATATATGACACGGTATTTTTACCAAAAAGCAACACAACTGCATAGTGAATTTTTTCGAAATAATTCAGTTTTATTTTTATTAAACGTAGCTATACATATAAGTGTTTATGTAAATAACCATAAGATAAAAATTGTACGACATTAGTTTAACTTGCTTGATTTTTATTGTGATGTTCAATTACTTGGATAACACAATTTTGCTGTCCTGGATCCATTGTCCACGTATTATTTACCACATTTAGAAGCCCTACATCTCTTTCTGCTGGATCATTTAAAATAGTTACATTTTTAATAATTTTTAATATCCAAAAAAGTTTTTATTCGTACTCCACAAGGAAGGATGCATCTCAATAAATTCCTTACAAGAAAAAATATTAAACAACTGTATAGTATAGTAAGGCCAGCGAAGTTCTCAAAGGCCAACTTATAGCAGAAAAGCTGTATAACAACAAAAAAAAACTTTAGAATGCAATACAATGCATCGTAATGCTGAGAACATCTCCAGTGCTATTCACAATCCAGTGCAAATGGTCTTGCACCATATCATTTGCAAAATGGTACAAAATATATTTACTCTACACTAAGAAAATAAAAAAGAATGCATTTACTGCACTATTGCATATATACAACACTAAAATCCATAGCTAAAATTTACTATACATTGCTATACTAAATTGCAAACTGACTGCTGATTATAAAAAAAGGGATAAGGGGCAAAAAACCGATGTGGAAGATAAGCGAATAAAAAAACCAATTAATTGTGCTAAAAGATTTTTTTGACATGAAATTGAGTTAAGCAAATTTTCCAGAGGAAAGTTATTGATAAGCTGTGAATTTCATGTTTTGCAACAACTATAGCAAATTAATTAAAAAAACCGTTTACAATTGATAGGAAATTTTTTAAATTTTTTACAAAAGCACAAATTTCCAAATACACGAGATTGTGAATTGCCCTACTTAAAAAAACAAGCGAGTGAATGTCTGTGCTTTTGTTAGATTGTTGTTGTTTCGAAAAATAATCAATATCAGATCAATAGCATAAAATCCGTGGTCACAAGGAAGAATGACTAAACTCAAGCTATCGTTAAAAAGTGGTACGCTGTTTTCTTTATTGCCAATCTTTGGAAGGATACAGGAAAAAACTTTTTACACATAACAGAGTATCACGTATGGCTGCACATATTTCGTTTGTAACGATTCATATATTTTGGGAAAAGGTCGGATTTAATGCATAAAAATATAGTTTTTTTCCGATACTTTGAGTTTAGTCATTATTATTTGTGAACACGGATTTCATAGTCATTTAAATAATTGCACATTACAAAAATAAAGTTGAATGTCTTGCAATTAAAGCTAATATCATATACATATAACTTTTACATACCTATTTATGTAGCTACGTTTAATAAAAATAAAATTGCATTTTTTTGAAAAAAATTCACTGTGCAGTTGTGTTGCTTTTTTGAAAAATACCATATCATATATCTTTGAATTATACATCAAAGACTTTGAAAATACGAAATTTACATAGTCAAAAAATTCTTCTTCATGCTCTTGTAACGTGGGGTAATTTAAGTTGAAGTTATCAAATTTTCGAAAAAATTTTAATCATAATTTCACTTTGCAGAGTTTTTTAAAAAAAATGTACTGAACAAAATGCAACGTTTCTTATAGCATAAGATGGAAAATTTTATTAGCTTTTAAATAAGTATAAATTAATAAAAATTGTTTCATTAGTTTCGTATTTATATGCAAAATACTGAAGAAGAAATTTCTTGTTTTTTCGGCAAAATGAATTTTTCGCCAAGAACCCTTTAAGCCGTTTGCGCGACTATTTACCGTTAGTTAATATTAAAGTGTTATATACCAAAATGCATGTTTTTAATAGTAGAATCAGAAATCAACGTGTCCCGGGAACTTTTTGAAAAATTCAAAAAATGGGACGGTCTAATGTACAGCTGTGCTTAAAATAATAATAGCGGTTGTTTGTTAATTATAAAAACCAGTTTTGTGTTTTACCAAGCACATTCATTAATATATTTTTTTTTAAATAATAATAGAGATTAAAAAATATATAAAAAATATTCATTTAACAAAAAACTTTTCAAATTAACATGAAAGTTAATGATGGCATATTTTAATTACAATATTGTTTTAAGAATTCTAAAAAAATAATACTCTTTAGAGTTATATATAAGCTTAATGCTTAAATTTTTGTTCAAAAAAATAGTAGCAATAACTTTAAACTTCTAATACTAATTAGATGTCGTATGGAAGGTAAAAAGTTAAGTATAAAACTATTAATTGGACTTAGTATTTTGATGTGTATCCTTTATTTTTTAAAAAGCTTGACATCGGCGCTGCATGAAGTCAACTAAGTCCTGGCATCTCTTTTGGGGTATTTGGAACCAAGCGTCCCTTACAGTTTTTCAAAGCTGAGTATTATTTGTTGGTTTTAGTTCCGACACTTTCCTTTTAACATCACTCCATAGGTTTTCTATGGGATTGAGGTCGGCCACGCTATAACGTCAACCCCATTGACCCGTAACCATTCTTTAGCTTTTTTGCTAGTATATTTTGGGTCATTATCCTGTTGTAAAACCCATCGGACTGGCATTAGGCAGCATTACATTTTGGAGTATATCCATGTAAATGTGCTGGTCCATAATTTGTTTTATTAAGTGAATGGGACCAACACCTTGGTGTGAAAAACAGCCCCAAATCATTATTTTTGATCCACCGTGCTTAATGCTTTTTTTTTTGTGTATTGTGGAAGGTATTTAGTATTTGGAAGCCGATGCACATATTGCCTGGAGCCCGTTCCACGGAATAGAACAATTTTGCTTTCATCCGTCCAAAGGATATTGCGCCATTTTTCCATAGGCCACTCAACACGATTTTCAGCAATTTTCAGACTTCGTGCAAATAAATTTTGTTGAATAAGTCTTCTGCGAATAGTGACTGCAGATACGGGAAGTTTAAGCTCTTTTTGAATAACTTTTGCTGAAGCAGAAGGGTTAGACTTGCTAAAACACACAATACGCCTTTCATCTGGGATTGACGTATTCTGCTTTCGACATCGAGTTTCAGGCTTTGAACTGAATTTTATTGCATTAGCAATCATTGAAGCTGTACACTCTATTATTTTTTGGATTTCTCTGCATGATTTTCCATTTTTTCTGTTTTTTTAAATAATTTCTCTTTGTTCATTTGTAAATTGGTATTGATATTGGTACAGTGCTTAGCGTGACCCAATTAAAGTGTAAAAAACTTTTTACTTTCCTAGTAACATAAAAATAACTTAAAAGTTAATAAATCAACTTGCTCTTTAAATAAAAGGGTTTTTATTTTAGTTTGATTGCATTATTTTTAATATTTAACTTGCTCGCTACTATTTTTTTGAACAGCCCTAGTCTCCAATGAAGTTCTTCTCTGACTGATAGTTCATTTTCTTACAACAGTAACAACTTTCTATGTTTTTTTTTTAATTGTGCACATGTGTTGCAACTCTCTGCGAATTCACTACAGATTGTGTGTATTGGAAATGGAAAAAATTCCGTGGAAGTAGCTTGTGCATTCGCGCAACTATTATTTTGAACACAACTGTACATAGAATAAATATAGAAGTGCAACCGCAAAAAAATATGAAAATAAGAAAGGAAGCATTAATAAATAAATTGAACAAAAAGTTTTAATTATAGTAGACTAAAAATTAGACATGTCATTGCTTCTTAATATAATTTTGTGAAATACCGTTTTTATTTAAAATCAAAAATAAAAAAATGAAACAATATTAAATGTAAGTTATGTTTCCAATTAAAACAGCTTATTAATTTATTGGCTGACACTATGTGCCAGATAAAGTGTTTATTTATTAGTAGGCACTATGTGCCAATGTTATCATAACCGATTGGATTAAAGCGGAGTTTAGAACTAAAACTTAAAGTCAAGAGTAAGAGTAACTTAAGCTACGCTGCTATTATTCTGGTTGCTATGTTGTTGTTGCTATTGTTGCTATTGCTGTTAGTGTGGAGGCGATCACTTCTTGCTGGCATTATGTTGTTGTTAATATTGTTGTAGAGGCGATTGCTGCTTGCTGGCATTATGTTGTTGTTGATGTTGTTGTAGAGGTGATTGCTGCTTGCTGACGTTGCGTTTGCTGCATCCGCTAGAACTGTAAAATTGTCACGAATTGGCTCGTGTTACAATTTCCAGACTTCAACGGATGCACGTGTTAACAGAGTGGCATGATAAATGCTAACTGCCCCCCTTCTTAAAAACAGCAGTCCCTGGCTGTTTCAGGACCTTTACGTACTTGCTTCTTGATTTAGTGATTGGATGACATTAGCGACTTTGTTTTTGTCCTTCAATTTTTGTTGTCTTTCTCTCCACTTACGTACACCAATAATTAAAACCCCTGCAGCGCTTACTCCAAATATAAGGTAGTACCATTGTTTTGTTCCTTCTCGTACTTCATCCCTTAAGGCAGTAATATGCTCTAAATTTTTGATACTCGCCTCGTGCAAATATGGTAGTGAAAGAATAGAAAGATGCTCACTTAGATTAACTTTGTGAGCTGCTGGAACTTCGGGACTCGAAAAAATTGCTTGTTTTGCGTTGGTGTAAATTGTTTCGTTTATGCTAACTTCTTTTTCAAATGTTATGAGATAGGTTCCCTGAACCGTGATAGGTGGTTTATTGTATTCCTTTATTTTAGTGACTTGGTCATTAATGACGATGATTCCATCATCGACTTGAATTATGGGAGGTATATCGTGTCCTGATGCTGATTGACAAGTTGCAGTATAGTTATTCATTAGTTGTTCTACACAAGGACTTTCCGTCGTAGGTTCGCAGAATGTTGTTATTGCAGCGCTCTTGCAGTTCTTCATCGGAATCATTTGGTTCGTACATTTAGCTATTATGTTTGTTTCTAACAATAAAACTGACTTATTATGAACTACAGGGTATAACATTAATTTCTTACAAATTTTTTCAATTAATGGATATCGGATTAAAAACAATATTTCTTCATCATTTTGAAAGATTTTTAACTTAGAGTTACTTACAATGTCATTAACAGAGATATCCACAAATTTTTCAGACATAATTATTTGTTCAATTTCTTTGCTATCTAATAACGTGGGATTTATTAATTTTATTTTTCCCAACATTATTGCGTACATTATATTATTTAAGTCAATTATTATGGCTCTATTTCTACTTAGTATTAGCTCATCAAGGTGTCCTGTGGTAAGTGTCTGTGTTTTTGTGTTATTAAGTACTTTATTAATTGTGTCAGTTATCTTGTTTATTTGATTTTGTATGTTCGTGTTTATGTTTATTTGTCTTTCATGTGATTCTATTAAGTTCTTCTGTTTATTTTTTAGTTCGTTAAAGTCGTCAAAATCTGGAGTGCCTGCTATTACTTTCAATGTTGTTCCTATAAAATTTAAGCTTCTCGCATGTCTATGATGGGTTTGTAGTGACTCGAGGAGACGAGAGATCTGATCGTTATCAGCTTGCAAAAGTTTTTTAACTGGAGATATCGGAAATAGATTTAAAAGTTTTTCATTCTCGTCCACAACTGCCTTGTATGCTGTAAGATTTGTTCGATGTACCATGGATTTGAATTTGGTATAGACTGCTATTTTTCCACTGGAAATTGGAATGTAGAATGAGTCTGAGTAGTCCAGTAGCTTTTCAAAGGATGGACCAATGAATATCAGTGAGATTAATACGAGCAGCTTCATGATGTTTTTCTTGTTTGGAGTGCTCCCTCGTTGGCAACGCCTCGGATTAGCGTGCTACCCTCAGTTGATTGATTTTTTCCTCTTTTTTTGTTTGTTTATTGTTTTTTACAATTAATTTTTTAGTTGTTTAATTTTAGCACCGTTTTCCATAACAGTCACTTATACCCTTTTGATATTTCTGTGTTTAATTTCTCTTTCACGAACAATATCTAAATTTTCAATGCTTCTTCTATGGAGAATTTTTTAAATTTCCACTGTTTTTAAAACTTGTTTAGTTTTTATCTTTACTCGGGTTTCAACTGTTTTTCTTTTAAAATTTTTTTAATTTTTCTTCTATGAAGACTTGTTTAATTTTTCTTCCACGAACAATTTCTAAATTTTCAATGCTCTCTTCTATGAAGAATTTTTTTAAATTTCTACTGTTTTTAAAACTTGTTTAGTTTCTATCTTTACTCGGGTTTCAACTGTTTTTCTTTTAAAACTTGTTTAATTTTTCTTCTATGAAGACTTGTTCAAATTTTCACTGTTTTTAAAACTTGTTTAGCTTTTATCTTCACTCGGGTTTCAACTTTTTTTCTTTTAAAACTTGTTTAATTTTTCTTCTATGAAGACTTGTTCAAATTTTCACTGTTTTTAAAACTTGTTTAGCTTTTATCTTCACTCGGGTTTCAACTTTTTTTCTTTTAAAACTTGTTTAATTTTTCTTCTATGAAGACTTGTTCAAATTTTCACTGTTTTTAAAACTTGTTTAGCTTTTATCTTCACTCGGGTTTCAACTTTTTTCTTTTAAAACTTGTTTAATTTTTCTTCTATGAAGACTTGTTCAAATTTTCACTGTTTTTAAAACTTGTTTAGTTTTTATTTTCACTCGTGTTTCAACTGTTTTTTTTTTTAATTTATTCTTCTTTCTATGAAAGATTTAAAAACAAATTAAAGCTTTGTCCTTGGTGAGTCCGAGCTCACGGCCACTATACTTTTTCTTTCTATTAAGAATTTTATCAGTGGCCCCACGTTGGGCGCCAGTTATGTTTCCAATTAAAACAGCTTATTAATTTATTGGCTGACACTATGTGCCAGATAAAGTGTTTATTTATTAGTAGGCACTATGTGCCAATGTTATCATAACCGATTGGATTAAAGCGGAGTTTAGAACTAAAACTTAAAGTCAAGAGTAAGAGTAACTTAAGCTACGCTGCTATTATTCTGGTTGCTATGTTGTTGTTGCTATTGTTGCTATTGCTGTTAGTGTGGAGGCGATCACTTCTTGCTGGCATTATGTTGTTGTTAATATTGTTGTAGAGGCGATTGCTGCTTGCTGGCATTATGTTGTTGTTGATGTTGTTGTAGAGGTGATTGCTGCTTGCTGACGTTGCGTTTGCTGCATCCGCTAGAACTGTAAAATTGTCACGAATTGGCTCGTGTTACAATTTCCAGACTTCAACGGATGCACGTGTTAACAGAGTGGCATGATAAATGCTAACTTGTATCTAAGCACATATCAATTTGGCCAAAATTCCCAAAATTACAAAGTTTTGCAAGAATACCGAAATCGGTCATGATGGAGTATGGGTAATTCCTTATTGGGCTGCCGAAGGCGACAAAAATATGGTGGGTGTTATTTTGTTTGTTTCTGGGTCTTCTCCAATATTTGTCGTAGCGTGAAGATCTGGTCGATGGTAGAGTTTCCAGGTCTGAAGCCACATTGATAAGGTTCAGTCAGATGGTTTACGATGGGCTTCAATCTCACACATAAAACGCTGGACATATATCCATATATGCGTTATTAAGAAGGCTTATCCCATTGTTATTGGCATAAATAGTGGGATCGCCTTTCTTGTAGATTGGGACTGAGATTCCAACCGTTCGGAATGCATTCCTCCAGCCTTATTCTGAATAGAAGCTCGTGAATGCATTAAATAAAGCTTAGGCTCTGTTCTTAAACAGCTCAGTAGGTTAGCAATCGGCTCCCGTGGCTTTATTATTTTTAAGCCTAGCTATAGCTGCCATAACTATCAAAGGCATGTAGCGGAACTTCGACGCTGTCATCCGTAATTGGGGCTTCCGGGATATCATCTCTATTGGCGGGATTGTTACCAGGGTCACAATTTAGAAGCTCAGAGAAGTGTTTCCTCCAAAGCGTCAGTGTACTCTGGATATCTGTCACTAGATGACCGTTTTCATCCTTGCAGGAAGAAGCCCCGGCTTTCAAACAATCGGCAAGGCATCTATTTTTTTCGAAAAAATTTCGGGTCTCATTCCTTTCACCATACATATCAATCGTCTGAAAATAAGTCTCTCTTCCCTCCATTTCTATTGGGAGCTAATACATAAAACTGGGTTTTTTTAGAAAATTTTTTTTTAAATACAACTAGACTGCCGCCTAAGGCGACTCCTTCGCGTCCATATGTTCTCATACATTTTTCTGCATCTGTCATGAGAATCAATGGCTTTCATTCTAAAACTTTTATCGTTTCGTGCATACCAAGCGAATACTATTTTCATGCAAAACTATTGCATTTTTCTAAACCTTCCGTTAAGCGTAGCTGATCAAGTTGATACAAGCAACGATTTTTTGTTGTAACTTTTTCTAGTTAGATGGGAGTCGGTTGAAATTTTGAGTATCTTAATTTTTTTGTCCCATTCACAGTGCAGTTGGTAGCTAATTTGTTCAGTTTAGTACATTACAGAAAATATTCAGTACTTTATCCTTCTTCGGTACTTATATATTTTTCGGAAGCTTTTTTTAATATATTTTTAATTGAATATTGGTTTATTCAGCTTAAAGGTAAAATAAAGTACTGATTTATTTTTTTTCAAACATAACTGAAAAAATAGTTATCAAATTTATATCAATTGTTTGCACAGTGCCTAATCTTGTTAAAAAAATATTGCGCTTATCGAAAAGTTAAAGTGTGTTCCATTACTTTTACAATAACTTGGTGTTTGTGTTTCAGATTTGTATGCTAAGAAAATTATGTTTTTAGTTAACGCAGTTCTTTATTTTTTCTTATATAAGCACAAATATTCATATTTTTGCCAACAAATTGAAAATTCCATGTATATCAGTTTTTGTGTGTTCTTACATAACATTTATATTTGTTTATTGACATACAGTGCATTCAACAAAAATATTTTTTATCAAGAAAGACAATACTCTTTCGATTTCTAAAACAAATTTTCGAAATGTGTTCAACAGTTATCAGCTTAAAAAACTTAAAAAATGTTATGAAACTATTACTTGACTTCAAATTGTGTTACTTTTTTTCTTAAAAAGCATTCATATAATGTTACAAAATGGAAAAATTTCGCATTTGTGATCGTTTTCATTTGAACTTAATGCATTTTTAAAGTTTTATGTTTAAACATTAAATTTGGCATGCGGCAGTAAAATTTGTATGAAATTTTAACAACCGCTGTTAAAATTGAGAAACATAAATTTTGTTAAGCATTTATTGATCTTAAATAGACAACTCTTAACAAAGTTGTAATATGACGAAACATTAAAATGAGCGTTCAATATACCACACACCACTTCTATAACATTTGTCAAAGTTTTTTATTAGCACGTGGGTTATTTTTATTGATCATAATAGAGTTTTCCAATTATTTTCTATTCTTATAGGCTATTAATTTGTGAAGTTCATCGCAGTTGTTTGACTTGGTTAATTAATTAAGAAATAACTTTCAGAACAGTTTTTTCTAAAGCAATTTTTTTTATTTTTTTAAAGCCAAAATAATTTCAAACTTTTTTTTTGAAAGTGTACACAGACTAAAACTTTGAGAGATTTGTATTAATTATAATTCAATTGAAGCGTAAAAATATCGGAACTTACACTTGTTCGCATCACTTCAGTCGCAAATGCTGAACGAAAAACGGCTTATGTTTAAACAGCTTGCACTGTTTTAGAGCCTAAGTTCTATGCGGTAGAGATAACTAAAGATACACAACCTGAATAGATCTATGTTGATATTAAAGAGATTCTCAAGGTCAGTAAGGTTTTGTTGCTAATTTTTCATATATCATACATTTTTTGAGTGATTTTTATTGCAAACTATTTAAGAGGTGATTTAAATCAGTAAGACTAACGCTTTTGTAGAGTTCGCATTATTTTTATCACCAATCTAACTAATTTTTTCAAAATTACTTCAAGCCAACTATGAAACACTACTATGAGATTGTTAAAAAAGCCAAGCTAAGAACTGTATTTGTTGTAATATTGCCTAATAAATGGTTAAAAGACAAATTAATCTTAGTTTTTAATCAGTTTTTATTTAGAAATAAGTTAGAAAAATATATAAAAACATCACTTTACTTTGCTTTAAATGAAGGAATTTAAAACTCCAACACTTATATTAGAAAAAAATCGAAAAAACTGATAAAAATAACACTTTTGTTAGTAATAAATTTAGCACATGCTTAAAATGACTCAAATGGAAAGTAAGCATAACAAAAATTTTGCTTCACTGACTATTCAAAAACTCCAGTCACGTTCGAAGTGTTGCTGGCATAACTATAAATTCCTATATATATGTATAATAGGGCGGGTCAATTTGTATGGACGAATTTTTTGGAGGTCTGGCTCAGCGAAATTCGTAAAATACATGTAATTTCAAGACTTTTTCTCTACGAATTTCGCTGAGCCAGAATTTGACCCGCCCTAATGTATAAACATATATATATTAGAAGCCAAACTGGTTTCCAAAAGAATCTAAAACATCGTCAGGAAACATGGCAAGGAGAAGCAAAAAACCACAAAAAATTTGCTATTGTCGCTGCTACCAACAAAAGCTAATACCAACCTTCCAGCTAACGTGTTCCAGCTAACGTGCCATTTAATAAAACAAGTCAAGCAGTAGTGGTTTTTAGTATTAATTTTAAGTACCCAAAAAAACAAAAAAAAAAAACTAAAAACAATCAATACGGCTTAATTAACAAAATCTAACAAAGTCACCAAAGTCAGCTTGAGTCAAAATTATTAACAGCTTTACTTTATATTGGTAAACACCGAGCTGCATGCGGCGTATAGTAAAAAAGTTCAAGGTCGTCTTTTTGACCAACAATTATAGGTTAGCATATAATTGTAGCTACGAGCTATGGTAAATATAAGGTTTAAATAAGTGGCGGCAGCAGTAGCAGCATGAAAGTTAAAACAAATACTTGGCTGAAAGCACACACATACGCATATAAATCAGGGCCAGGAATTGTAACAGCAAGACACTTAAATGGAAGACAACAAAAGAAGACTCTACTAACATAATTATAGACGCTATCTGCAGCTGGCTGTCTGCTTAGGATTGAGTTTAAACATTAAACATTGTTGCACATAACAAAATGTTGCAGATAGATGCTGGCTAAAAAATGCCCATCTTGAATAAACCTTACTTTTGTTTTTTAGAAGAGTTCAAATACTATATTTTCCAAATGTTTTCGAGGAATGTGTGCTATTTATGTGTGTTTTCGAAATAAACGAAAAGTTCCAAGAATTCAGGCAAACTTCTACATACATACAAATGTTTCAATATGTTTGGTAATTTTATTGCCAACATATGTTGGCAATAGAACGCAATAATTTTCCAGCAAAATGAGGCACAAAAATAACTTCATGTATTTCAACACGATACAATTAGAAATATTTCTTAATAAAAATTAAGTTAAAAATAAGCGTTTGGTCGTTATTCATTCATGACGACATTTGGTCAAAAAAATTTCTATTTAATAGGTGCTGATATGTCATCTGGCAGCACTGGAAACTTTCTCATTGCAAGGCTTACTAATCTTCGTGGCAAGCACGACATTAGCTCAAGATGCTTGAAAAGATTCATTGTAAAACTTCAATGGCAAAATAATGCGAGGAAGAATTTATGGCATTCCACAAATAGTAAGCTTTACAAAATGTATCTAAATACAATTTTGAAAATTTTTTCTTCTAAATAAACAAACAAGAAATAAAACCTCAAAGCTATTTGTTGCAATAATATGGAAAAAAAGGGAAATAATTTGAATAGATAATAGACTTGAATAATCGAGATATCAGCAGGTATCGCCAATTTATGAAGAGGAAATCGTCTTAAATCTAAACATTTTTAAAATCTTTTGTAGACACTTTTAATTGCAGTTCTTTAGATTCTAGATATGCCAGTAGCTAGTAGTTGTTATGGGATTTCTTGTTGTTGTTGTTGTTTTTATATTATCGATATTGCATCATCACCCACATAAAAATACAAAACAATCTGTTGAAATGGAAAGAAAAAGTAACAAAAAAAAAATATTTTAATGTTTTTACACACATACAACAAAGCGGATGAGAAAGTGTGGCTGCCGTTGATAGTTGTTGTTGTTTTTGTTTTTGTTCTTATGGCTGGTGTAATTTTGTGCGGCGACAGTGAGGGGTTAAATCAGATGCTCACCTCTATCTAGAGGTTAATTTAAACAATTTATGCTGCTTCTAGCTATATTATTATTACTGAGTTTATGTTATTTTTATACTTATATTGATACGATTTAATTCAATAGCTACGAAAACAGTTTTAGTTTTTTTTTGTGGATGACTGAAACTATTGAAGGTTAACAAATATAAAGGATGCATTGAAAAAATGCACATGCTTTTTTTGTCGGCCTTTGTAGTATAGTGGAGAGTGCGCTAGACTATCAACCCATAGGTCCCTGGCTCGAATCCGGTTTCAGGCGTGGTTCTTTTCACTTTCTTTGTTATTTCTTACATTTAAAAAAAATCCACAAATAAACTGTGGAAAATGTGGAATTAAAGGACAGGAACAACTAAAGGCTGGAAATGCTTGCCGAGGTTAAGGTATAACACTAGCCTCGGTTAAAAGCAATTCAAATTGTCTTTCACGGTTGTTTCGCCTAATCAATTATTCACATATGGTTCCAATAAAATCCTCTAAATAAATCTATCCCTTTCCTTTCAGTTCAAAGACCAAACCTTGTTTGTGTAAGGCGCATGCCTTGGTTCCTTGATCTTTAAAAAAAAACTGACCACAAATATCATCGTTGCAAAAGTAGTTTATCGAATCAGGAAAATCGAAAACTAAATCTTAGCTTTCTAACGGAAGCAAAAAGACTCACTTCACAATTCAATGGTGAATTTTTTGAAAATTCGTTGAACTTCAAAGAAGAATGGTTAAAAAACACAAGGCAACTAGAACAGATACAATCTCTGGTAGAGTTTTAGGCTTTGTGATCTAAAATAAACTTAACTGCTTTAACGTCATATGGGCATTTCCGCCAAAAGGTCTACCGTGACTGAAAAATTAAATTTTATTTAACATTGTTTTAAGCCTCTATAATAAATAAAAAAATGGGTAGATTTATATTGTGAGAGTACTGAGAGTACTGAGAGCTGATCATTTTAATTTCTAAAATATGAAAACAAACATAATAAATGGCAACAAAAGTTGAAAAATGGTGACAAAAGTTTTAAAATTTTGACGAAAGTTAGAATTTAGTATGTATAATAAACTCTCGTATAATAAAAAGTTTAATTAATTTTTTCTGTTTTCGATTGTTATGGTCCTGAATTGTACTTTATAGGTTTTTGTAGTTCAATTAATAAAATAAAACTCTAAATTATTTGTGCATCTTTGAAGGGAAAAATCTGCCACATAACGTACATCTCGTAATGTATCATATTATGGTTATTATAAAAATAGTTAAAAAAGATTTATTCAGCAAAACAATTATGAATATTTAGCAACGTAATTCCAGGTTATATAAGAGGCATTCCACGGGAAATGGAAAATGAGTTACTTTCTTAAATTGATATGATTTTAAACAATTTATTCTTATCGCAATATATAATAGTTAAATTTACATGATCTGTGAAAATTATGTAGAAAAAACAAAATTAAGTATATTTTTCACTAAGACAAGTTGTTGTTTGTTGTGAATGAGTCGTACGATTTTTTACCAGTCACAACACGATGTTCCATCAGTCACAATTTCTACTTTCTATATATTCTTATAGAAAGTAAACTTAGTGCTAATTTATAGTTTATGTTGAAGTCTATTTAATCATTTCACAGCATAGTAGAAGATATCTCGCTATTTATAATATTTGGGCTAAAATCTCGATTGATAGTAAAGAAGGCGGAAGTGAGGTATTTTTGACTGTTCTACCAGTCACATTCCTTTAGCCAATGAAATATCACAAAAATATTAATATAAGTTATTTTTTTCGGTTAAAGTTTAATAATTCGGTTCATAATCTATTGCAAAATATCTATTTGATCAATATATTACATCAAAATACAAAGTTACAGGTTTAAACATTACGGATTCTGGAGTAAACTGTCCCACCAGCCACTATGGAAAGCCCCATTAAAAAACTTAAAAAAAAACTTTCATAAAAAAACTCTTGCACACTTCGCAGATTTTTTCGTTTATATTGATGTAGACAAAAACCACTTCAATTTTTTGTCACGTAACGTATCAGTTTTGGGGACTTTTGACAAATTTAAGCTTTAAACCTTGTAAAGTGCGCTTAATAAACTATTGACAAATAAAAATAAAAAACTGTTAGTTTAATTTTTCTTTGTTTTTCCACTCATTAAAGTCTTACGGCTGTCACGTGCTTAGCCACGTAAATGTCCATATGAAACTAGTAAATAATTATCTTCTACTGAACTGAAATTAAAATACCCCACAGCCATATTTTAGTTTATTAGAAGTCTTAAATGTTGCATTTTTTTTGTGACGTCTCTTTTTGGTTTGGCATGGTTGGCATGGTTTTTATCCGAATATATCACATTTGAAACTCAAAGTCCTTTTTTTATAAAAGCTTATGTGCACAAATTTAAGTTTAAACATATATATTTTTTTGGAATTTATAAAGATTTTACTATTAGGGGAAAAAAGTCACCCTTGGTACATGGGGCACATATGTACAGTTAGTATAACAAAAAAACTAAACGACTCCCAAAGATACATTTGCTTATGAGGATAGAAATACCGGCAATCATATTTCTTGACGAACATCTTACCTTCATGTCACTCCGTGAGTAATTTTTGCATGATCGCATTGTAAGTAGAATTTTTAAGTTTTTAATAAAATAGTAATGATGAATTCATGTTTACATTGTTTATTTCGGTTTTTAATAACTAATATTTCTTATACTTAGTTCGAATTTATATCAAATTGTAATTTAATTTTGTGCAAGGCATGGGGTAAATTCGGACAATACTACAGGAGGCATATTCGCACATTCGTACGTGTAAAACCGTACTATTAAAATTGTACGAAATATAAAGGTTTACAATAAAAAGTGAAAAAAAGGACGATTTTATACACCAAAATGTTTGTAATTACTCTAGACAGACAACTACATCCTTGCAAAAATTTGAAAAATAATCGTAACTGCAGTTTTATTTTCATGTCTTTTTTAGTGAATTTTATACAAATACATATTCTTTGTAATTTAATAAAAGTTAAAAAGCTGAGAAGACTTTTTAATTACCCTCTTAGGATTCACTCTATGATGTAAGAAAACATCCTCCTTTCAGAAAAATCGCTATCACTCTTTAACCTTTTAATATAATATGTTAAGACTTTTTTGTTAATAAGTAAATTATATTTATTACTTTTTTGTGCATAAACAAGATAAAGTTTAATTGTAAAGTAAAAAACAGAAATCTAAAAAGTGTACGAAGGGTAACCACTTTCCCCTATAATGACGTTATTTCGTATGGAAGGTGGACGGTATTTTCATTTTTTTTAACAAAACTCCAAATATCGAGTGCATAGCTATTATTTAAACTTATTTGCGAAATTTGAAGCCATTGTACAATTTTTTGTGGAATTTAAGGAGATTGGACTGATTTCATAAAAGTACTTTGTATGGGAAGTAATTGTTGTTTTCATTAAATTTTTACATAAGTCATTCTCAAAGTTTATATTAAAAGTTAACTTATGTACAAAATTTAAAGTCATTGATTTAAGTTTTTTGGAAGTTAAAGAGATTTAACCATTTTGTTAAAGTAACTTTGAATGGGAGGTTGGTGTGATTTTCATCCAATTTGGCTCATTTTCGAATTAGATTTCTATTTTTAAATATAAAACTTAAATGTAAAATTTCATTACGATAGCTCTAAAATTTCGGCTGTTATCGTTATCACAGATACATAAACATACAGTTAGATAGACGGATATGGCTAAATCGACTCAGGAGGTGATGCTGATCAAGAATAAATATATCTTTCTATGTACCCCTTAAGATTTATTATTTGCGTGGGGTATAAAAAGGCCGATAAAAAATAAATTCGTGAGATCTCAACAAAAGAATTTATTCAAACATTTGTCAAATCATATGGTAAGGTTAGGGTGGTGGCCATAGACCATATACTTGGTCCGTTGTGGTACCACAGGGATCTACTCCTCCACTCCTACACCCCTAGGGAATGTCATGGACCTACCCAGCACTAATAATAAAAAACAGTAGACGCTTAACGTGTACCTTCTCAAGATTCCTGAGATCATTAAAGAAGATGCTACCTAAATGCTTGTCTTCTGTGGGATAAAGCGGGGCATGAACAGAGGAGATGCGATACGTCTCCTCCCTTTCCTCATCCTTGCAACTCCTACAGAAGTCATTCGCATGAACACCCAATCTAAGGGCAGGCCTACCTATAAGACAGTGCCCTGTTATAACTAACAGAATAGAGAGATCTTTCCTCACCACTTGAGAGAGATTCCTCTGCGTTTTTCAGCGAAACTGGGCCACAACTATATAGCTGTGTTTTAAGTGGTACAATAATTTCACCAGAAATTAGCCATTTCTGTGACATATTTCGTTAGATCCAGTTCGAATGACGTAAGTGGCATATCTTTAGGTTTAGTGTTTCCATGTCGGACCTCATGTTAGACAGCGTTGTTCCTTCTCTTGCGAGCTCATCCGCTCTACAATTTCCAGGAATGTCCCTATGCCCCGATACGCAGACGAGATGGATGTTGAACTTATCAGGCATCTCATTAAGAGACTAGCGACATTTAAGAGCTCTTGGTGGTGTTACGAACACACATCCAAGGGATTTCATCGCTGCTTGGCTGTCCGTAAAAATGTAGATATCTATAGTTGATATCCATGGATATAAAAAATGGCCATTATTTCCGCCTGAAAAACGCTGCAATGATCTGGCAGTCTAAATGAGGTTTTGATATTCAGATCCGTGGAAAAGTCGCCTCCCCCTTTGCCGTCAAGTTTTGAGCCGTCTGTAAAAATATGCGCGCCAATTTGGTTTAGCGACAGTAACCCATTCTATTCTACTCTGGTAAGGATGGTGTGAAAGCAATTTTCGAATATTATTTTATGGCAATAGTGTAGTAGATGTTGCTGAGAATTGCTTCTACATGATCGATAATAGAGGAGTGACTTGTAAGAGTGTTAGTCCATTTCTAGGTTGCTCTAAGGCGTATGGCTGTTTCCTGTGCCATCGTTTTTCCCATAATATCGAGGGGTATTAAGTACAGAACTGCATTTAGTGCTTCAGATAAAGTGGACCTACGCGCTCCGGTGATAAATACGGCCGAAGTTATCTGTACTTTCCCAAAACATTTGCAACAAGACTGTGTTTTTGTGTTTTCCACTGCACACAGACACCGAAGAGCAAGATTGGCATCACTAAAGCTGTATAAATCCAACTTGCAATATTTGGGGCAAGTCCCCACGTTTTACCTTTAAATTTTTTAAAGACATACAAAGCAATATTGACTTTCTTAGTGCTCTCAAGAATATTCGGTTTCCAACTTAACTTTCTATCCAAAAAAACTCCCAAGTACTTTGCCTCTTCCACGAAGTGTAGCTGAGTGCCATCAAAAAGGACCAGTTTAGTTTTTTGGGGTTTCACCCCCAGCCCACACCTTTTGGACCATTTTTTGAGATCGGAGAGAGCTAACCCAAGCAGCTCAGAGAGAGTGTTATGAAGCCTTTCCTGTGCAGAAATAGCTATGTCATCTGCATAGGCAATCAACTTGCAGCCCACATTTTCTATTTTCCTCATCAGGTTATAGAATATCACCCTGAGGACTGCCTCTACTCCCAAATTTCCTGGCCTTTAAATCATCTAGAGATGCGCTGACGACTCTGCTGGTCAGCAGGTTGCTTATCAGTGCACAGAGTGACTCATACACTTGAAGCTTCATGAGTGCGGCAATAAAAACCCCCGGAAGAACATTGTTAAAGGCACCTTCGATATTTAGAAAAGTTACCATTGTGAATTCCTTGTGAAGAAAGAAATTTTCTATAAAGCCTACCAGCAGTGTAGGACATTATTCAAATAATGAATAACAAGTAATATTTATTCTTTATTTTTCAATCAGAACTCAGTATCAAGTATTTTTTATTTAATTCTTTATTTGAATTTCAAATTAAATATTTAAAATTTCTATTCGTTATACATAATTTGAATTTGTGTTTGAATAAAAATCTACATATATATAAATAGGCGTAGAAAAACAGTTCAGTACCATTTGCTCCCGTATTTCTCAACCGATTTGGATAATTTTCCTTTATAACACAGTACGACAGTGATTGTTACACATAAGAAATGTTATCAGAATATGAAAATAGGCTTAAAATAAAGAAATACGTGTCTCGGCGTTTTGCTGTAGCACGTCAGAATTTTGAGAAAATCGATTTTTAAGCTTCAAAGGACCGTGGAGGTTCACTTGTAATGTAATATTATTATAAAAATTTCTATAAAAACAGAATGGGTGAACCGATTTCAATGCTTGAGCCAGTTTTGAAAAGGGAATTAAATTTGAATTTTTTTTTAAAAAAACAATTTTTTTCTCCGCTAGATGGCGCATTAATTTTCATGTTAAGTTAAAAAATAACCAAAAATGTAATGTAATGTAATGTAAATGTAATGTAAAAATACTAAAATTAATATGAAATCTTAATTATTATTTTGTGTTAAAATTAACAACATTGTATTTTTAATGAACTTCGTACAGTTTTGGTTTTTTTTTAATTTAACATGAAAATTAAAGCGCCACCTTAGCGTAGAAAAAATTGTTTTTTTAATAAGAAAAAATCCAAAATTCATTAACTTTTCAAAACTGGCTCAAGCATTAAAATCGGTTCACCCATTCTGTTTTTATAGAAATTTTTATACTAGTATTACATTACAAGTGAACCTCCATGGTCCTTCGAAGCTTAAAAATTGATTTTCTCAAAATTCTGACGAAACACGTATTTCTTTATTTTAAGCCTATTTTCATATTCTGTTAACATTTCTCATGTGTACTCAAAAAAATTTGATTTTGTTATACTGTGTAATTAATAAGAGTAGAGAGAATACTTTTTGTAAAGGATATAGAGTGCACTGAATACTTTTTGTGACCTTTGAATTGAAATATAAGCGTTCAAAACGGAATTTCTTAAAAAAAACTAAGCTATAAGAGATGAAAGAACACGGTGTAGGAGGAAATTTTAGACATTGCTGAGATGTACAAAAAATATGTGAGACATTTCTCACTATCTCTTACGGATACCCTACAATAAGCATTTTTTTATATAACTTGAAAATATAAACTGGGATTGCGAAATTTCTTGCAATCAGTAAATTTTAAAAAATTCCTGTTATTTTGATATCAAAATTATGACCACTCGATAACTGTAGCTTCTCTGTACAAGGAATTTTTGTATGAAAAATCATTGGTTGAGAAAAATAATAGTATACGAAAGCAATTTTTTGGTAATATTTTTCACGAATAATATATTAAAAAACCTCCCGTTATTATGTCATCAAAATTATGACGATTTCTCAAAAACTTTAGATTTTCTCAGTACAACATATTTTTGTATAAAAGAATCTGAATAATATAAAAGAATCTTTATATACAAATTCTTAAATTCAAAGTTGGTTATTAAAGTTACTAAAATATTTTGCGGACGCTGAGACAACGCAAGGTTGTCTATCTAAATATTCCGCTATTAGAAAAACTTTTATAAAATTCTATACAACGATACCATCATCGGCATCAGTGTAACGTCTTTTCTTTTTGTAAATAAATTTGAGTCGTTGTTACAACGAATATGATCATCAATCAATTTTTCGAGTGTCTTCAGCAGAAACGATGATATACTAATGGAAGAACACGGCAGATACGATGATATACTAATGGGTCTAAGGTCATTTGGACTCGTTTGTGATATCCTACCCGCTTTAGGGATAAATACTACCTTTACTTTCCTCCATTTTATGATATGTATGGCACTACAAGGCAACCTTTCAAAATGACAGGAAGATATGGAAAGATTATAGACGCCGTCTGCTGCAGAGCGGCCGGGATAATACCAGTTGGCCCTGCAGACTTATATGGTTTGAAACTAAATAGAGCCCATTCGATTCTGTTCTCCGATATGATATTTGTACGATTACTCAACGCCAGAGCCCTCTCTCACCATATGTGAGTGGGGTCAACAGAGCAGTCTGGGAGGTAGGTACTCAGAAAAAGATCAAGGGTCTCTTCACTGGAGGATATCTAGATATCATCTGATTTCGTTAAGGTACTATTACAGTGTGTAGCCATAAAAAACACCTTTTTTATTATTTTTTTACCTAGTATTATTAATTTTAATGATTCAAATTTTTTAAATAACAAAGAATTATTCATGAGGAGATAAATTTTTTTTTGTCTTTATAGTTGTTGTTAATTTTCTACAAGGCGTTGAAGTTAGCGTGTGTAAAAAATTGTTGCAATTGGCTTCTCGTCTCCACCATTTACAAAGCGTCTGAAAGTAAAAAATCAAAGTGCATTCTTGAGTTAAGGGTTGTAGTTGAGCACTCAACCTACGCAAATAAAAAGAAATAAAAAATAAAACAATAAAAAATAGCATGCGTTGAAAAAAATGTACAAAAAACCTTTTTTTTGTCGAAACTTTCAGCCATAAAAAAAAGTATAAACGTTTTTTGGTTTTTTATAAGTCTAGTGCTTAATAGAGTCTATAAGGATCACACTGAATCAATATTCATTGAAATCGATCAAGTAAAACTCTAGATATCTTAGAAGCCGATTTAAAAAAACCTTGTTTCGAGAAAAACGCGATTAAAGATTTAAAGGTTCTTGAATATCACGCGACATACGAATTTAATATATGTTATAACTTTTACCTATTTGATATTTTTTTTCTAAAATTTTTTATACGTATTCCTAAGACCTTAAAGAACCATATTCTAAAGAAAAAAAAAATTGATTTTTTACACACTGTAATAGTACCTTAAGTAGCTTGGAGAGCTAGGATAAAAGCGAATATCTTACGGAGTCTTGATGCTTCGGAAGATTCCTCTAGTATTACCGCAGAAAAGCCAAATCATATATAACTTAAAAAGTGAGTTGATCATAGCTTAATAACTCAAGACTACTAAAAATGGAACGGGTAGCTCCTTCAGAAACGGAACTCCAGAGTTGTTGTTGTTGTTGCCTTCTTCAAAAACTTAGATCGCGAATAGATCGCAATTAGTTATCAAAAATTTATTTAGTATTGATCCGATTTAGTTAAAATATGCACCGTTTTGCTCGATAACTTGAAAGTAATTTCATTATGACTCTCTCATAAAAACTTTTGTCACTTTTTGCAAAAAACTGGGATAGTCGATTTTTTGGAGTTTCTCTTCAGGATGATCTTTTACCAGAAAAATCATTCGCCATAGACAGGAACAGATAGTAATCACTTGGTTCTAGGTCCGGACTATATGGTGATTTCGAACCAAGAACCTCCCAACAATGCTCCCGAAGCTTCTGGCGAGACACTATCGATGTATGTTGCCTAGCGTTGTCCTGATGGAACACGATTCCTCTCCTATTGGCGATTGCTTTCTTCAGACTGTCCAATAATTGACAGAATGATTCAATTATACATAAGGTTAAGTAACCATCACATTGTTCTCTTTGTTTGCTCTTTGTCCAAGGCATGGCAGAACAATCAGGTAGGACTAGCTCGCTTAGTGACCTCACGCGCAAGGTTGCCAGTATTGTGGGAAAAATCCCATTCGTGGTAATTTTTAATTGGTCTTGGGAATTTTTTTTAATGGGAATTCCCATGGTATTTTTTAATTCAGCGTGGTATTTTTTAATTGGCGTGGGAATTTAGCGTGGTATTTTTTAATTGCATTGGGATTTTTTATTTTAAAATTTTTTTTTCACTTTTATTAAGCAAACTCTTAATCATAGTATTCGTAATCGACGTATATATACAGAAGAGTAAAGCTATAAGTTTACGCTGTACATTTCTTCGAACTTACTCTTAATATAAGCGATTAAATTGCATATTTGTTTTAAGAACAAGTTGACATCACAAAATTGCATAAAAACTAATAGCGCATTATTTTCTGAAAAAAATTCTGACCTTTTCTGAAAATTCTACATTTCTGCATTCAAGCGTTAAGATTACAAAAATGATTTTAAAATTTAAAAAAAGTGAAATATATAAATACTACCAAAACAATAATAGACAATTGGGCAATTCACAGTTCATGCTAATAACGGTTTAATGTGCTTAGCACATTCTGAGATGTGTTTTGCCTGTTATCTTTTTGTTTTTCATGTAAACACTAGTTAAACCGGTGTGTTAAATTGCCACTTTTGTACATGCCATAAGGCATGCTTTTGTAGAGTGTTATTGTGTTATTTCGTGAACAGCTGTTTACCGTGTATCAAAAAAGAGTTGGCTTTAATATTAAATTGAATTGTTTAACTTTTAATAGAATCCCAAACATCTGAGCTGCATATTAAAGTTTCCAGCGCTGTTTTGAAAATACATATGAGTACTTTTCACTTAAGTTGTCAAAATATAGTACATTAAAATATTAGTATATTTAAACATTACAATGAACTGTGAATTGCCCAAATATTTGCAAGTTTACTTATCGAATCCATTGGTCAGCAATTATCTTTTAAAATCAAAATTAAATCACAGTTGCCATTATACGCATTATATGCTCTGTTTACACTACGATTTTGTGTCGTAAGCTGCACATGTCGGAAAATGAGCTTCTGTAAAAATATAGCCCTTACGCTATTAACATCACAAATACGGCGGTCATTGAATATCACTATTATATCTTTGGTTTTTAGCTGTAAATAATTAGTGTAAAAATAGTGTTAAAAATGTGTTCGCACGTTTTAGATCCCTGATATATGCAAACACAAAAAACAAAACGAATGTTATTCTAAAAATTCTAAATGAATTAAAAATATTTATATCTGAAGTCACAAAGCACAAATATTTCTGAAAACTTTATATTTATTTTATTTTGTTTATTTTTTATATCTGAAGTCACTTATGTATATTATTTTATATTAGAAATAAGGTAATATAAGTTAACTGTTTATCTCTTTACAAAGCACAAATATCTTTGCAAACTAATATTAATTTTATTTTGTTTATTTTTTATTCTGAAGTCACTTTTATTATTTGATATTAGAAATAAGTACCCAAATTTTTTAAAAATCATATTGTGTTAAAATGAATTGCTATCACCTTACCAACCACAAAAAATTTTTAAAAAAATATTTTTATTTTATTTCGTTTATTTTTTATTATTTTATTTTTACAAGCAAAATTTCGTTTTAGAAATTATTAAATGGAAACAAACAAATAAAATTCACGATCTCAAATAAAAGACTAAAACATGTAATATGTATTACAATTATCTTTATGTGAAACAATTTGTATGTTATATATTTGTTATACAGTTTGTTAGTTTTGAAACAACGACAATAAATGCAAAATTGTTAACTATGGACGTGTTTATTTATTTCTGCTTATTTAAATTCAAAAATTTCTGATATTTCTAAATTTTTCAAAATTTCTTATATTCGTGGGATTTTTCGTTGTATTTTTTAATTCGTATGGGATTTTTTGTGGGATTTTTAAATCCATATGGGATTTTTGGTGGTATTTTTAAAACGCGTGGTATTTTTGTGGTAATTTTTAATGATCGTGGGATTTTTTTTGGTATTTTTTAATTGCTGTGGGAATTTTTTTTGTTTACCTTTACCATGGGAATTTTGGTGGTATTTAATTTATGTTACTTTGGGAAAAAGGTATTTTCCGTGGGAATTGTTACGAATTTTGGCTGGCAACCTTGCTCACGCGTCAACAAAGAGTGGAAAATCAAAAGGTTGAGTAGTTGTGTAAAATGGCGAAGTTCGTAAAACGTCAAATGAAGTAAGAATATTATGTTTTCAAATTTGAAATAGTGTGGACACGTGTGTTAAATTTGTGTTAATTTAAGTGAAAATATAAAAACAGTGTAAATAAAACTAGAAAATGGCGAGGAAGTGTTCAATTTGCCAAAAAACCAAAACAAAAAGAGTTTAACCAAAAATCAACTGCGAACCATGAACATAAAGAAACTAGAGATAAAGAGCTGATTTTGACAACTAGCTCTCGCTCTTCTCTGCGTTCTACTTCATTCCTCTCCGAGTCGGCCCTACCTGGTTATTCTACCATGGTCCAAAGTACAATAACAAAACTTGGATTACCAAATGTCAAAGTAAAAGAAAAACAAGTAAGCAATCAAATGAAAATTTCTGATTAGAAGTCAAAATGTTTCATTTTTATATTAAATTTGTGTTTGAAATAATTTTCAAACAATTTTCTTTGAGTTTGTTTTGTTGTTACCGCTTAAAAATGCCGGAAAAGTGCGCAATTTTCCAAAACTATCGGAACTAGGAAAACATTTCCTTTTTAAAGTTCCCAGTGACCTTTTTAAGCAAAAACGGTGGATGGATGGAATTTGGATAGCCGAATGTCAAAGTAAAAGTTAATGACGCAAGCTGTTTTTAACATCTACCGGCAGATATGTGCTCTCAGCTTATTCAACCTTATATATAATTGAATCATGGTTGACAGCATAGGTCCAATTAAGAGTTAAACCTTTCAGACAGTCAATAAGCAAAACCTTTCAGACAGTCAATCCAGGCTTGGCCACTGTTTGCTCTTGCTTACCGTGTTTCGACCATGACCGTAGTCGCTTGACATTGTCGGTCACCTTTCATCACAATTCACCATCCGCTTCTATAATAGTTAATTTTGTTGCGAATCGCAGATGAAAATTCGGTCCATAATTTTTTTGCGTTAATTTGAGTTTTTTGCAATGTTTAGCTTCTGGAAAATCAAAACAGTACTTAAATGACGTTTGGACTTGACGATTTCCATGATTTTATCGACATTTTCGACAATTGGCCTTCCAGAGCGTAGATTATCTTAGAAATTAGAACTATTGAAATGTAATGCCAAAATTCAAATTGAGTGTGATTATCTGTTACAGTATCAGGACTATTCATAAGCACTATTCACATTTTCAGCCGCTTGGCTTGCATTTTCGCCTTAATCGAAGAAAAATTGTAAAATATGGCGTACTTTCTCTTTGCTGGTGTTCATATTTGACGCGCGCTCAAACAAAACTGAGGCCAGCAATCACAAAATCGTCTCAAAACTGTTTCGTAGTGCAAAATCTTATCTTTCTAAAGCCATCCAGCGTAACTTGATCGCACTTATATATCGCGAGTTACAGATTACTAAAGCCATCTGTTCGAAAAATAATGCATGTTTGTACTACATCTGCTATAATAGATATATGCAAAAACTAAGTAAATAATATTGACTTTAGCAACACCGCTAAATTTCGCGAACTCATGAAGCATATAATCAAATCACTTAACGGTATTGTAATTAATTTTGAGGCCAGTTAATAATTAAGAACATCAAATACAACAGTAACAGCAACAATATAAACATCAATTAAAAAGTTTTCGAAGAATAGCTGCAAATTAATTTTCACAACTGAAAGAAACAACTTTTCAAATGCAGTCAAATATAAACATAACCCAACAAAAGCGCAAAAGCAAAACAAATTGGAGCAAAACGAAATGTGCGCCGTTAAAAAAAGTGCAGCGCACAAATGCAACGATTAAAAAGACAATAAATGTTATCAGGTCATTCCGAAACATCGAAGAATAAAAAGGAATAATAAAAAAATTAAGACCTAAAAATGAAAACACATGAGAAACATTCAAACAAATGCTTCGATTTTTCAAATACCAATGAGCGCGTTTTATTTGCCTAACGCCCCGACACATCGGCAACATCAGCCTTTAATGTAATTTTTCTTGGCCACCAAGCAAGACCGAGTTCCCTTGGCCAATTTGCCACGGTCCAGTTGCAATTTTCTTTTTGAAGTTATTGAGGATTTTTTTATTGCGCTACAAGAGAAGCGTGGCACATATTCGTTTTATGCAAACAAAGAAAAATTCAAAAAACAACAGTATACAATGCACCATAAATTGCCAAGATACGCCTATTTAAGAGCTCAACTTTAATAGCTTTTTAATAGCATAAAATAATGTATGCTCAATAATTTACTTAAGATTGAGGAATTGTCGCAGTATGTGGTTTTCAAATTGCATTATAAAAGTTACAAACCAGCCATTTCGAGCCGATTGTAGTTTTCTTCACTGCTGATTTATGTGTTTTTCTAAGTTTTACTTTATGTTAACTTTATATGGTGCTCTTGGCGCAAAAGCATCAAAAGGCTTAAAGAAAATATATAAAAATGTAAACAAAACGTAAAACCCACACATTTTCAGATTTAAGACAAAAACATACACGTGTTTTCTTACCTTGATTTTTGTGTTTCTTGAGTCTTACAAGCAAATAAAATTTCTTAAATCTCATGTTTAGATCAATATCAACAACAGATATGCTGTTGATATTTTATTGCAGTTGATGCCCCACTTTTTCAGCAACACACTCATTAATTAGCCTCTTTCAGCAGGAAATTATGTTTACATATTCATTTTGTAAACATGTCTTTTGCCCATCCGAACAGAGCAAAGTTTATGATCACATATCAAGAAATTTACATATTTTTTAACATAAAATATATTATTTATTTAGGGGTTGAGCAGCTAGTGATTGAATTTTATTGTGCACTTCATTTTTGTGTACTATGCGTTAGATATTACTCATAAGTAGTTAAGGGTAGCTCTTACTTTCAGAATTGAAGAAATCTACTACTTTAAATTAAAAAAAAAAAATCAAAAACAAGCAATTTTATATGTAAAATTTTAATGCAGTGAGAGAATTTTTTGTAGAGTCTGGCATTAGTTTTACAAAAAAAAAGAAAACTTAAAAATCTCAATTGTTCTTGCACTTGAGTATTTTTGAGATTCTTTAGTAGGGGAGAATCTCCGGTTGTGGACACACTTGAGCTTTTCGCTCATAACTTTTTTTCAAGTCAATATTATACGTAGTAGTTGGAAAGCTAGGGACCTCAGCTAACTTTTTCCTGAAGTAGCTATATAGATTCAGTTGATCAGAAATATTTTATCATCAGTTTTGTGAAGGAGTAATTTTTAGCCAAACAAATTTTTGTACCCGGTTGTACAAAGGTGTCCTTGTAAAATCGCTTAAAATCTAAAAAATATAAAGTGAAATGCATAGGTATATAAATTAAAAAAAGAATATGTAGGTATTTATTTATTTTAGAAAGAATGGCTTTCAGTGGCAAAATGAAAAAAATGGCCTTCAATGGCAAAATGAAAAAAATTATTCATCCGAATCGGAAATGCAATGCTTGCAAGTGAAATAGCTGGCTGTCATGTTTGATGGAGTTCGCTGACCACAATCACGAACGAAGTTTAACAAAACGCTATCTTCAACGGAAGAAAGGTAATCAGAATTTAGTTCGACTTTCTTCACATACCGGATCAAACTGGTTCAAGGAAGGCAGCTTGGTCTTGGAAGGTCAATATGTCTTGGCAGTTGATTTGATGGACTGCTCGTCCTTTAAATAGCGCTTAATGGTATCAACCAGAGCATTAAAATTCTTTCCTGTTGAATCGGCCGATTTTTTTGGTGTCGACATTTTAAGAAAATTTTTATATGTTTAACTTAACGACAAGCCCAGGCAGAATAATCAGGTAGATGCAATTTGGAGAGCAAAAAACGACAGCAAAATAAATGCGCAGCTATAATGTCACTTTTTACATTTAACGTTCAGTCGTTCAGCTATAGGAATGTATAATTTACTTGTAACCGTATAAACCAACAGAGTACCCAGATTTTGTGTTTGAAAATATAAGAAAAATTATCAAAATCCTTTAAAATTTAATAAAAATAGCTGTGTTTTAAGTTATAAAACAGAATAAATTGTATTTTGGCTCTGAACAAAGCAAATAAAAGTTAACTTTTAATAAAATTTTCATTTGACTACTAGTTGGATTGTTCAGTAACCAATTTATTCGTGTCGCTATGTACGGCTGCTTTGAATTACGCCTACATAGTTATTCTGCCATGGACAAGCCAAACACGCGCTTTAAACACAAAAAACAAGGATGTCCACAACCGGGTACACGAGGGTGACCACAACTGGAAATGGAAGCCATTTTTTGTTTTTTCAGCAAATTAACACAACACAAACATTTCACTAGAACTTGATATCACATCACAAAGTTCACTAAATATATAGCATTACAAAGTGTAACACTCACTTTCCGAGGTTTTGCTTCGATTTATCACACTTTGGAAATGGAAAATATTAGAAACGCTTCAAAATTTTTTTTGTTTGCTCGCAACAAGAAACCATATGCGTGTTTACGCATTGGTACTTGCTCAGAAACTACAAGTTTGACATTAATCAGTTTCCCAGCATCTGTCAACTGTCAAAAAATAGGTTGGGGTGTCCACAACCGGAGCATGTCCACAACTGGAGACTTTCCCCTAGTATTTTTTGTTGTTAGTGGTTTTGAATAGTCAGATGAGTTGTAGTAAAAAAACTTTCTCAGACGGTTTTGTGATTGCTTGACTCAGTTTTGTCTGAACGCGGATGTACACCAGCAAAGAAAAAGGAGTTTTTCTTCGATAAAGCCGAAAACGTAAGCCAGGCGGCTAAGCATGTGAATAGTGTTTATGTTCTTGTTACTGTATCAGCCAATTACGCTCAATTTTTGTTACGTCGATTGCGTTCCACCACCAATGATGGAAGACCAAGTGTCGAAAATCTGGATAAAATCATCGAGTCGAGTCCGACCGTCATTTAAGCACTGCTTGGAACCACTTGAATAAGGCCGGACACAAAAAGAAACTCGATGTATGAGTATGGACACGAATATCGTATCGATACTTCAGAGTATCGATACCTTTTCTTCCGATACGAGTATTTGCTCGATGCTTCGGATCTATTCGAAATGTAATGATATCGATTCTTTTTACCTAGCATCGAAACAATATGTGCATCATTATACTAAGAAAATTAAATGGCGCAAAAAAAAAACAAATGCATGGAAATTTTTCAACGCAATGCAACGTGCAATTTGCATTTCTTTGTTTTAAACAAATACAAAAAAGTCTAATCACCAATAATATGGTTAAGCATATAAAATATCATCGAGAACAGTAAGTTTGCCTCAACTATTTGGTGCTTTTTATTACTAAAAATTTGTAATTTTTTTTTAGTCCTAAGCAATATTCCCTGAACAACGAAAGCGAACAAGAAGAAGAACAGCATGGGGAAGAGTAACAAAAAACTTTCATTTTTGTATTAAAATTTTTTATTAAGCTGGTTATGCAAATATTACAGTTTTCAGAAATATTCAAAAGTAATTTTTTAATCTTAATTTTTAAAGGCGTTTGTCCATAACTTATAATAACTAATTTCTTTTTGTCTTTAACACAACATATTATTGTTGTAATAATAGCATAAAAAATAATGTTAGCTTATCTCGAAAATAAGTATTTAATTTTATAAATTTTTTCATGTTCATATAACTTAAATCGTTATTTTTATAAAAAATAAGGAAATATGTGATTATTACATTCATCATTGTTCTTTTAAGTTTTACAGGAATGTTCAAAAGACTTTATTTTGATTACCGTTACAACCCTGTAGCTCCAAAACTTTTTGCATATAAATCAAAAATATTTTTAAAAAATTATTCAAATCATAAGACAGGCCAGAATATAGCATTTTGAGGATTTTTGTATTTGTATTTATTGAGCTTCCCTCCAGGAAAAATCGGATGGCTTCTATCTAAAAGTGATAAAGAAACATTCCCCACCGTATCTTTCGAAAGCTTAAGGGTAGTTTTGTCCATATTCGAAGCGCCCATCTGGCAACACTGTAACTTTCCGCAGTGATGCCAAATCGACTAATGACATACCGCGTTTGAAGCGTCATTCCAAGCAAATGTTTACAATGAAACAGTACACGCCACGCGAACGCTCTAAAATTGTTGAAATTTACATTCAACAAAACAAGTCGATAGTGAAAACTCAACGTGCTTTCAAAAAATGAGCGATGAAGCTCATTTTCAGTTGAACGGAACGGTAAACAAACAAAATTGCCGTATTTATGCCACTGAAAATCCACAAGAGATTCAAGAGGTACCTCTTCACGATGCAAAAGTCACTGTTTGGTGCGGCGTTTGTGCTAAAATGCTCATTGGGCCGTTCTTTTTCGAAGATGATAATGGCCACAGAGTTACTGTCAATCAGGAGCGTTATCGCGATATGATAAACAATTTTTTCATGCCAATCGTTCGTCGAAAGCGTATCAGGCACTACTGGTTTCAACAAGACGGCGCGCCACCACACACAAGCCGCACAACAATCGATTTTTTGAAGCAATTGTTCCCTGGCCGTTTGATGTCAAAAAATGGTGATTTCGATTGGCCGCCAAGATCACCAGATTTAACGCCTCCAGACTTCTTTTTGTGGGGTTATTTGAAATCAAAGGTTTACGTCAACAAGCCAAAGACCCTAGAAGAGCTGAAAACCAACATCCGACAAGAAATAACCGCCATTCCCATCGAAATGTTGAAGAAAACCATGGAAAATGCTGCAAAACGGGCACAATATGTCGTAGAGGCCAATGGCGACCATTTACGAGATATCATATTCAAGAAATAATGTAAGCAAATCTACTTGAACCCAATTAAATGATATTCATGACGAACAGACAAAAAATTGTGGTTTCTTTGATTTATTTAAAAATAAAATATGGACAACCCTTCGCTTCGAATATGGACAACCCTGTATATGTGTTGTTTCCAAACCGCTTCTTTATGAATGCGTGTGGAAACTTTTACTTATTATCAAGCAATGACAACAGAAAATATTAATATCATTGTTTCCAGCCTCTTGTTATAGAATTTGATAGTCTAGTAGTAGCGCACTTGACTCTCGCTCAGGGGTTCGAGATCCGGGCCGGGCATTTTCATAACAAGGGAGAGGAATGTTTCATTTTTAACACATCGGAGAGGAGTGTTTCCCTTTAATGACATGCTATGTAAAAAAAGAAATGGTGTGTCCAACGAAAGGGAATGCTTCCATGGAATGTTTCCTGTTTATATCCGGGAATGTTTCCATTTCCTGGAGGGTTATTGTTTACAAATGTAAATTAATTTTTAAAATGCCATATAATAACAACTAAGATCATAACAACATTAAAAAATTATTGATTAAAAAATTAAATTAAAAATTTTGTAAAACTTTTTTAAAATGTAAAAAAATTTTATAAATCAAAAACATAATTATTTAAAACAAGAACATATTATTGTTAAAAGCAATAAAAAATGATAATTAAGATAACGTAATTTAATAAATAAGATATATAAAGGAAACATACAGAAAGGAATAGTTATAGAAGAGAAAAGAATTTCTATGGTAGAGATATTTCAGAGAAGTGCTCGTAGACTAAATAGTTAAAGGCGTTACTGTTGGAAACTAATGTAATGCCAATAATTAATGAACTCCACAATCTGATTGCGCGCACGAAAAACAATCTGCTGGAGTTGATAAAATTGTATCTAGGAATTAAGAGATTGAGGTATCTATTGGGTTGGCAACTAATTAATTGCGGATTTCACTCATAGATGGCTTTAGTTGAATTTTTAGGTTTGCTGACGTAATCGAAATGTCAAACACATTTTGTTATTTGATAGTTTGTACTTCAACTGTCAATCAGTAAAAAATTTTTTTAATCGGTTGTGTAGTTTTTGTTTGGTGTCTATTGAAAAATGGAAAATCAAAACGAACAATTTCGTCATATTTTGCTTTTTTATTTCCGGAAAGAAAAAAACGCATCGCAAGCTCACAAAAAGTAATGTGCCTTGTATTTTTCTGTTTGGGGAATAATGCTGAGCACAAATTCACAAATTGTTTTAAATTTTTTAAAAAAATTAATGGAGAAAGATTCGAATTTAATGATGAAGAGTTGTAAAGAATGCTTAAAATAAAAAAAATAAAAACTTTTGTTTAATAAAGTTTACACAGTGCTTTTGATTTATGGCATAAAATAAGTGCGACAGTTATTTTGATTCACGCTGTACATAAAATTTTTCTCGGAATATCGCACTGTAGTTAAAAAATCGTACAAAATATCTCTCAGCCTTTAAAAATTTCAGAAAAAAATCACTAGCTATTTAAAAACCACAGCTATTAAATAAACATTTTTAAAAAGCCTTATAAATGTAAAAATACTCCTCATGAAAATGTCATTAATCCATGCCTCTTTATAGCAAAGAATTAATACACCTGAATTATTTAAAAAACATTTTATGATTTACTGAAAGAAATGCATGAAACTACTATACAGAAATGCATGAAAGTACCATATATTAAACCCCACGTTTAATGCACTAGCTCATTTTTGATGGACTTAAATAAAGTACTATTAATATTTCAATTCAAGTAAAAATTAATTTTTTTCTACTATTTCAAAGAGTGTTGGATATAACAAAAATATCTAAACTAAATATACAAAATTGGGCTCAACTTTACTCTAATCTGTTTCGAATTAGCGCCAAAACTATCTTTTTTCATTTTATTTATAAACCATTTTTAGTAGAAATATGTTTTCGGCACTAAAAAATTAATAATTTTATGAATAAGTTTATTTATGAATTAAGCGTTTCTTCTATATAAATCCAAGCCAATCATCAGACAAGAACGGTTCAGTGACTAAAAAATAATGTGAAGTATCAACTTCCGAATTGGCTGCCTTGGAAAAAATTTTAGTTTAGTGTTGGCAGAAAACTGCATTTTTGGTAAGTTTATTTTTTTTAACTTTACTTTAGTCAGATAAGAAAGATTTCTCGCGAATTTTTTTTACTAAATATTTTTCAATTTATTTTATTCTACACAAACACATTTCTTATGATATGTCCGTTGTTGGGACCCCGAATGAACATTTGTTAACCTGTGCTGAATAATGAAATAAATTCTATAGGCAACTATTATTTGAAATTATTTGTCTTTAGATTATAAAAAACTCCTAACTGTAAATTATCTGAATGAATTTAAAAAAAAAAACAATGCTAAGTCATGCATTAGGCTCTCTCACTATAATCTTGCAATTAAATTCGAATTTAATAGTGTACGCGAACATTTTCTTTTACACACAGAAAACTAAACACACATTTTTTAATCGAGTTTTTTCAATGAAATTTATTTTTAAGAATTTTGTTTTTTAAGAATTGAAAATCTTGGCAAACTTGTAGTCAAACAATTTATTAGCCACTAAAACTAATATGATGGAAAAAATTGTTTAAAGGCTATAATCCAAAAGCAAGTTCATGTTCAATGATGAAAAGATTTAGTCGCTTTTTATTGGGTTGGAATTTTTATGTCGTCAAGGATATGTGTATGTATAAAAAGATAAAATTATAAGTTATCTCTTCTTTGAAAATTTTTACGTTTAAATGTAGATAAATGTAAAATATATAAAATTATATAAAAGAATATCTTTTTAAACGTATTTTGGCACATTTTCTGATATTGTTTAATTTTAGTCTATGAATCCGAATATTGAATTTTTATTTTAATTATTAATTTATGTTTTATTTCCTTAACTGCAGCCTTTCTTAAAAACCACAAACATCTTTTTAAAGAATTATCAATTCTCTTGAATAAATAACTACTTTGCACAACAACTTTAATGTTGTGAAAGTTATTAATGTTGTTGGTTTTACATGTCTTGATTTACTAGAGAGGATTCCATAGAAAAAATATTTTCCCATAATTGAAACATACATTCCTTGCAATAAGCTAAAACATATAATAATAATAATTTCTTGTTGCATTTATAATTGTAGCGGGAAAATGTCTAATTATTTCAAGTTTTCTTGCATTAACAATCCATTAATAATGAAGAAAATAATTAAATTTCATGTGCCAGACATCATGATGATTTTGAAATTTTTTAGACTTTTTTCTCATCTATCATATTTAGTAGTGCCAAGATAAATTTTGTGCAATTGAATTTGTTCCACTTTCTTCTGCTGCAGCTGCTCGCCAACGTCGATGACCAAGTTTTGCTCCACACACATTGTGCAACATAAAAATGCTTTCATGTGCCTAAATGCGTTTCAAAAAAGTTAGTGTTTTCTGTCGAGTGGAAATTTTAAAAAAAGTGTACATATGTTTTTGCAAATTGATGAAATGTTTAGACTACGAAATTTGTTTGCAAAAAGCTTTTTTTTATTTTATTTAAAAATATCTTGGCACTATTTAATATTTGACATACTTTTTGGCAGTTGTACTAAAATGCTGGCATTAAGAAATAAAAATGATTTCAAGTTGTTTAAAATTATAGGTATTTTTTTATAAATTTAATTATTGTTACAAATTGAATATGTTACTCATAATTTGGAACAAATTTAACTATAGACGGGTGAGGAGCAGCTGTTAAGGCAAACAACTTTAGTGTATCTAATTTTGCAAATCAAATGCACTTAAAATCAAAAGCGATTACATTTTTAACGAAATATAAATAACACTAAGCGTCAAAATGGAAAAAAATTTCTGTGATCGATATCGCACCAAATTTTTCTTTTAGATTTCGGGCTGCTGAATACGAAAATTGCAACAAAATTTTCTTTGGATAGGATTTCGATATATATACATATTTTTATCCGATTTTTTGGATATAATTCCATAGATTTTAACACAATTCGAGTTATAATTGACTGATATGGTTATAAAAATATCAATTTAAAGATAAATAAATTTAAATTTTTAATTGATATACCAATTTTGCCAGTCGGTTCAGCAGTTTCGGCACAATCGAAAGAAATATAGTAAAAATTAATTATTTTTCAGTCAAAAATAAAAAGGAAAAATCCTTAGAAAAATGAAAAAAATAAATGCACAGTTTTTTATTTTAAGCAAGAAGGTGGCTCTTTTAAGCAACTAACGAAGTAATATATAACTACAGTGAAAGCTCCCATAGATGGGCGCTCTAATAAGCGGACATTGCCTATAAGAGGACATATTCTTGGGAATTTTCGTAGTTTTCATAGAAAATCCTCTCCAATACACGGACTTTCCGATAAACGGACACGGACACACGCATGTCTATTTATTGCCTTTTTAAAATCACAAATTTTATTTTTTTTTTGTGTGTTCGACTGAAGTGTTTTTTTCTCTTTTCACGAATTTACTCTGAATGAGAAATCGGAGTCCAAGAAACTTATTTGCATCGCATCTAAGAAACTAACGCCAATAATATTTTATTATTGATAGCTTATGTTGAAACTATTTCTATTCTATGTCCATTTCTCGGTGTTTTTTCTATCAAAACTTAAATTTTTAAATTTTTGGGGAGTTTTTTCGTAAAAACTCGAAATTTCAAAAAAGGTACACTTCTAGCAAAAAATTTCATAACGACCAAGTAATTTAATGTAATCGCATAATTTTTTTTATCTATTTTAAATATAGTTTAAGAAAATATTTCCACAACATTTTAATGAATTTTTTTTTCAAATTTGCATTTTTGTTATAATTTTAATGCTAGGAAAAAATTTAGATTTTTTCGAAAAGTAAAAAATCACAACTCAACATTTTTTTGTCTAATTTTAATATTTGATAGCTCATTTAAAAAAAAAATAAAATTAAAAAACAGAGCACGTACCGTTTCTTTTTAATTTTCTCTTAAAAAAATCGAATTGGGATTTTTGAAAAAAGAGCACTTTTTCCCATATAAATTAGATTTTCAACTTAAAGGTCGCAAGCGGCACGTTTAAATATCAATATTTTTTTCTGAAAATTTTGCATTTTAATTCTGTTTTATTTATTTATTTATTTATTTATTGACTTGATTGCTAAACCTTAACAGGTTTTATAGCAAATTTAAAATTATAAAATAAGATATTTAATACAATTAAAAAAAAAAGAAAGTATGATTTTGATTGAAATCGTGTATTATTAACAAACTAAAAAGTTTTAATAAATTGCTTAAAGTATATAATTTTATTAAAGTATAAAAAATAACAAAAAAAGTTTAGTCAAAATCGATAATATCAGACAGCAAAGCAGGGTTGCGTTTTCAAGACAAACAACGTCAAGTTAGCAACAATTTTTGTATACGGCGGAGTCGTATGACAAACAAGGTCTCATACCCAATAAAACACCACTCCAATAGGTTTATATATAATATATATCGTTCTGTCTTCCTGAAGTCGGTGAGATCCTGGCTTGACAGGGTGGTTACTCGACAAACTAGGTCAACTTCACCAAACCAATTTTCATAAAATAAAGAAAACCAGTTGCGAACGCAGGCACCAAGACAAACTAGGTCTTATCGGCCACTCATATTAATATATTACAAATCGATCTAACGTAGTGTTTCAAGAGGTAAAAAGACACCAAGACACCACGGTACCGTCGACAAATGTAGTCACAATCATCATGAAGATATGAGGCAATTGAAGATCCCAGGTTTAGGTCCATTCAGATTATTTAGATGTTTATTCACCAAAATTTTCCATTTTACGCTTAGGACCATTTATCCATTTAGATTGTTATATTAATGTGTTTACAAATCACCAGATGCATCAGATATATATTTGAAAGAACTTTACATAATCAATGTCGGTACTGCAGGTAATCTGTAATTTTATGTTTGATTGAGTCAATGGATTCACTTAAGGATATAACATCAGATACAAAATTAAAATCACCGCAAGCGCTTCTAAGAGGTTCATTTTGCAAATAATTAATTCTACAAAAGTTCATGTGGAGTAACTCAAAAGATCTTCTAGGACGAAGAGGAATATTACAATATACTTTACTCAATAACTATGGACTGTTGATATATCCATGTAAAAGTTTTGTAATCCAACAAGCATTTATCATAATTCTCTAAAATTCTAATTCTTTATGAAGGAACAAAACCCCGGTCCGTAGTTCATTACTTTCGGAAGAAAAATAAGGACCACTCTAATGTACATATTTAAACTTTAGTTTATTTTGTACGTTTTGTTTTTTGTCTATTGAAGAATAAAAATTATTTAAATTAGAATATCGCAAAGCCCATTTTCTTGATTTGAATTTAAATATTGTTTTTTACAACATTCCCATAAGCGAACATTTCTCATATGCGGACAAAAAGTAGGTAACCATCGGTGTACGCTATGGAAGCTTTCACTGTACTAGCTTTTCCTGGCGCGCTTTACTGCGCTTTACCCACATATGTATTTATAAATTTTCAGCTTATGTTGTGCATTTCAATTCGACGATTAGTTTCGTAGAAATCGATTTTTTTTTTATAAATTTATTGTTCTCCCTAATTTGAGGGCTTTAACTTTCATAAGTAGCAAAATATCGTGCTAAATGTCTTGAGGTTATATGTGAGGTAGCATGCCCCGTTGCCTTACACCACTTAAATTATTTGTATGAATAGACTTTGATAACACCTATGAATTAAATTTCAAGATCCAAGCTTTCATATGTATCAAGCTATTCGGTACTGTTCAATTTTGTTGTAAAGCGCCACCTATTGCAAAATTTTTCCACTATGTGCACAAGATTTTTTATTTTAACTAGGAACGTACCCATCGGAAAAGTTGGATATTAGAGCCAGGTCTGACATTTTATCATATATATCAACATAACATCTTCCACTTGCTCTTGTTCATTATTAAAAGACTAAGATTCTATGCCACATTTGTACTGAGATATAAGAAAAATCTTTTTCCATTCCACTCCATCGTATTTATATGGATGTTTTAGCAAATCATGTTTCAAATGTTTTTTTTTTTACGAAAATATTTATGTACCTCCAACCGTCGCACAGTGTAAGATTCAAGCGTTTGAGCACTCAAAACTTTCAAGTGCAAAGTAAGCAATCGAAATATTTTTTTACGATTCTAAGTTAAAATTGTACGAGCTTTTAAACTTCGGTAAAAGTTCTTATATATCTTTGATACATTTGGAATTTTTTTTATTCTCTGAGCAAATGCTCATAATTTAACATTATTTTTTAACTTTGAAACTGTTCTGTAAGCAAAAGTTTAAATATTTTAAGTTACGGTCTTCTTTTTTAGCACAATAAAGATATTACTTGGCAACCAATTTTATTACAATTATAACTTCATTTGTCTGTTGAACATAGTAATACTATAGACACATATGATATCGATACCATAGTATTGAAACCATTATGGGTATACCATATGTATGTTACTGTATACCATAGATGGGCATTTTCCATTACCATTAATTATCCATTACCATTAACCACCTAGTGGTAATGGAAATTTATTTTGGTGGAAATAATTTGGGGCAAAACTAGTATGTAATGGTAATAAAAAAATTGCATTACCATAAGCATGTAATGGTAATGGAAACAAAATTTGCATGATATTTCTTAATGCACTTATAATTCAATGCATTATGCCCATCTATGCTGTATACTAGCTATAAACCTGCTCACGGAGCTAGTATCACACCTCATTCATGGTTTACAAAACACAACAATTTTTCATGGTTTCGCCATACTAAGATACCTTTTTTTGACTTGCAACCCTGATATTACTATAGTTCAACTGATATCAGCGCCTTTTTCTGATAGCGACAAAAAATCTAACTACATAAAAGTAATAAATTTGAAAATTGTTCTTTTGAAAACAAATTTAATTCAAAGTAAATAACAAGAAAAACAGTTCGCTTGAATTCACTTTTATTTACATTTTTTTTTTTTTCTTAAAACAAGAATTTTTTTTTAATGCAAATAATTATTTTAGCAATTGTCTTACAATACTATTTCAATATGTGTATCAGTACTTTCATACCAAATAGTATAAAGACGTTCATGGTTTCAATACTATAGTATCAATACCATATTTGTGTCGTTAGTATAACTGAAATTCAGAAACCTTATTCTTTACAAATTTTTCAACTTTTGGCAAGCTTTTAAAATTTCAAGCCAACTTAATCTATGAACGAACTACGACACAATAATATTTGGTAAATTCTCTTTCCAAAATGATTGGTACGCCTTGAGCCGCCTGTTGAACAAACCTTCCAATTAAAGGAAAAATTGCGATATTAATTATTGTCTTTTTCGTGTGTTCTGATGATATGTTAAAAAAATTTTACTTAAAAATGTTAAAATATTTAAGAAAAAATACTAATAATAGAACTAATGCACTTTTGATACAATAAAAATGCTGGGATACAAAATTTGATTTTTGCGCTAAGTTTGGGTCAACCCTACTGAGCCCTCTACCTCAAATTTAAAAATTTTTGAAAGCCACATCGATTTTCATAAAGCACAAAAAACTAAACGAAAATATATTCATCATTTCAAAAGTTACAGAATTTTGATCACCCAAGGAGCAAAATCTTACACTGTGCGTCGTTTTTACCACTATCGCAATGTTTGCACGTTGCCACGTTTTTTTTTAGATATTGTCACGTTTCGTAGGTAACTTTGTTTTTACAATGTTATTCATGCGTTCTTATATCTAAATATTTTAAGAAAAAATTTTTTATTGATTTTTTTTTTTTAATTTTTAAAAACTATATCAGTAAATTTTCCATTGTGTTTGAATTAAAAAAAAAGAGTTGTAAATTTTGATTTTAAGAAAAAAATTTTTATTGAATGTTTTTTTTTAATTTTTAAAAACTATATCACTAAATTTTCCATTGTGTTTGAATTAAAAAAAAAAGAATTGTAAATCTTGACTTCTCTCTTTTGAAATTTATTAAACTATATTTTTGAACAAAAAGGAAAAAAAATCGGTTTTCAACCGGGCTAATGGGACTTACTAGTCAAATATGACTCCGGAAGTACAAATGCTGAGGTAGCCATAGTTTTTAATAGATTTTTCCAAATTTCATACTTAAGGTGCATATTCATTGTTAAAGCTTATGTGCAAAATTCTAAGTCATTGGATTAATTTTTGCGGAATTGATAGAGATTTTACCATTTTTGTAAACTCACTTTGTGTGGGAGGTAGACGTGATTTTTATTCGACTTTTACAAATTTCATACGTGCAAAATTTTAAGTCATTAGATTTATTTTTGTGATATTCAAAGAGATTTTACCGTTTTGGTAACCTCATTTGTATGGGGGGTATTTTTTTAAAGATCAAAGAATCAAGGCATGCGCCTGAAAGGAAGGGATAGATTATTTAGAGGAATTGATTGAACATACGTGAATTATTGATTAGATGAAACAACCGTGAAAGACAATTTGCACTGCATTTTACTGATTCTAGTGTTATGTCTTAACCTCGGAAAGCATTTTCAGCCCTTTGTTATTCCTGTCCTTTAATTTAACATTTTCCACAATTTAGTTGTGGATTTCTAGTTTTTCCAGAGTTCTTAAATGTAGGAAAGAACAAAGAAAGTGAAAAGAACCATGCCCCAGCCCGCATTCGAACCAGGGACCTCTGGGTTGATAGTCTAGCGCAATCTCCACTTGACTACAAAGGCCAAAAATGGTTTTATTCGATTTTTCAAAATTTCATACCTAAAGTACATTTTTAACGCTTATGTACAAAATTTGAAGTCATTAGATTAATTTAAAGAGATCTAACCGTTTTGGTTAAGTCACTTTGTAGGGGTGGTTTTCATCCGATTTTTCCAAATTTCATACTCAATTTCATATTAAAGGTTAAAGCTAACGTGCAAAATTAGAAGTCATTAGATTAATTTTTGTGGAATTTAAAGAGATTTTACCGTTTTGGTAAAGTAATTTTGTATGGGAGGTATGCGTGGTTTTCATCCGATTTGGCTCATTTTCGAACTTGACTTCTATTTTTTAATAAAAAACTTATATGTTGAATTTTTGTACGATAGCTATTAAATTACGGCTGTTATTGTGATCACATACAGACAGACGGATATGGCAAAATCAACTCAGGAGAATATATATAATTTTCTATACCTGGATCGCCTCCTTATCGACGTTACAAACGGAGTGAATAAGTTAATATACCCCTATTACGTTTTTTTAACGTGCGGGTATGAAATTATCGTTGCTGTATTTCCGGAAATACACAATTTTTGTTCGTTTTTCGAAACCACTCGAGGTAAAGTTAAAGTACCAAAAGTCGAATTTTTACCAGTTTTGCTTTTAATTTTATTTAGATTTATTTAAAATTATTTAATCTAAAGTTAGTTTTAGGTCAAATTTTTATATAAAGTATGAATTTTAAGGCGTTTGGTTTTTGAAAATTAAAAAAAAAAAAAAAATTTGCAAAAGTGAATGAAATATTTATTTGGAGCAAAAAAATAATGCCTGCCATTTATTTTGAAAGATTGCTTCTTGTAAATGTTGCCCGCGGCTACTCCTGAAGTGGTCCATCCATAAGCTCCAATTTTGGCATACTTTTTCCAGCATTTCGGCCGGTATCTCAACAATAATGTTGTCTTCTAGGGCTGCAATTTTGGCTTGCTTGTCCCTGTACACGAGACTTAGCCCCACAAAAAATAGTCTAGTCAAAAATTTTAAGGGACTGCTCCAAAACGTGAGATTAATTGCTCACTAAGCTCGCATCTCAATAGGTCCATGGTATTTAATAGGTACGTGGGCATGTGACCCGGTCTTGTTGAAACCACATGTCAACAGAGTTCAATTCCTCCCTTTTGGGCAAAAAAAAGTCGCACAGTACCTTGCTCCATTGACTGAAATATTGCGATTTTCACTATGTTTGAAAAAGTACGGTCCAATGATGCCGCCGGCACACAAACCGCACTAAACAGTGCATTTTTCAGAGTGCATTGGCAGGTCTTAAACTGCCTCTGGCTGCTTTTCAGACCAAATTCGGCAATTCTGTTTGTTGAGCTTCGTCGCTGAAGACAATTTATCGATAAAAACACGTTTCTCACAGAGAACGAATTTTAATAATAAAATTCTGTGATTTGCTACATGTTACGAATCACGCGTGAGGTGTCAGAAAATATACACTTAAAAATAAATAGCAAAAAATCACCATATATTTATGGCATTTGGGTATTTTAAAAATTATTTTGGCTCCTGTTTTTCTATTATAATTTTCAGAATTTGTTTGTCTTATGAGAAACCATATTTAATCGCCGATCATGTTCACGTTCCAGAACCTCTGATAGCGTCACTCCACTGATTTAATTTGTTTATGAAATCGTTCACCGTGCTTATCACTGACGGTTTGGAGGGAAAAAATCCAAGTGACAATATAAAGAGTGGATCTTCAATGACATGTTTACACCTGTTGCAAAAATGACACAAAGAGGAAAATAAAGAGAAAACAGGAAAATAAAATTAAAACATAGTATGACATTCCAATTTTTGCATAATTCTTGAGTAAATCATAAATGATTTTATTCTGGGTTCCTATTTTTCCCCAAAAGTCTGAAATGAATTGCGTAAGATTTGGAAAAATAATTCTTAAAGTTTTATCGAAGTTTTTGATCAGTCCGAGATTTATGTGTAACGACAGCCTTGTGTTACCGCACAGCTACGTTCGGCCAGTCCTTTTTGATATCATGCTCAGCACGAGCTCGACTATCACAAAGACAGAGAAAACAGATATGTTTCGTATAGGCACCTTACAATCCAACGACTTTTAAATCACAACAAACTTTTCAGTTATGATATTTATCTTATATGCTTTTTCACAATTTAAGCATATTCTCATATGTTTCTTTCATAATAATGACACAATGTGCCCGTCATAAAAGTTGGAATTTTTTGGATTTTTCGGAATTTTTTTCGTACAAATACTTTAACTCGAAATTATCAAAACGGTACACTTCTAGGAAGAACAATTATAACGACTAGTAGTAGAATTCTCCAAAATTTAACGATAATAATCGTTGTCGTTATCGGTCATTGTGCGTGCCACGTTCATAAAAAATTACAGTTTTCGCTAACTAACGATATCGAAAATAGTCGTTAAGGCGTTTGGGAATTCCACTGCAGGTTATTCAACGTAGTCGCATCATTTTTATGTAAATACTAGTTTCATAAAATATTTCCACTGAATTTTATTGAAATATTGTCATATTTAAACAGAAACTTTTTTTAATACAAAGTAAGTTAGTTAGCTGATAGTTTTTGTCCAATTTTTGTATTTGATAACTAATTTTGAAGAAAAATGGATTAAAAAATTAAGCGTGTACCGTCTTTTTCAAATTCACCCTGCAAAAAACTGCATTTTTTTCCCGAATAAAACAGACTATCAACTTTAAAGTCGCTTGCGGCACGTTTAAATATCAATATTTTTTTCTAAAAATTTCACAATTTACTTCTGTTTTGTGAAGGAACAAACTCCTGGTTCATAATTTGTTACGTTAAAAATAAGGGCCACTCCAATAAAACAACTCTTCGCAACATAAATGTGGCCAACAAATACAATTTTCTGTTGTAGGTGGTTGTCTATCGAAGGAAAACATATATTTTCACTACAACTACTCAACATTTTTTCACGTCACAAACTAAGCAGGCAATGTTGACATTTGATCCTCAACACGCTGCATAGAAACACAAGAAAAGGTATACAAACCTATACTTATTGTTAGATGTGTAGTATGTATGTTTATTTTTATGTAACTTTGGATCATAAATTTTACACGAACATTTGACGTCTTCGCATGTCTATGCAACTCATGCTGACAGTCTGTCCGTCCATGTGTCCGTCCGTTCGTCTAACTATTCGTCTGCTATAGCGTCTGTCCTTAGGCGAGTGTCATGTCTAGCGCGTAAGGATAACAAACAAGTATCTTTTGATCTAACTCGTTAGCTATGCAGACAGCTAGCTGAAGCTGTCGACGCATTAACATAAAGTACGCAAAGTTATAGACAAAAACTATTCGCATATCCGTTTAGACGGGCGAAGGAAAAAAAACAAAAAGTCCAATTTTTTTTAGAAAATCACTAAAGTACGTTGAAGCTGCAACAAAGAGTACATCACGTTCCTCCACTCGTAGGGGTCTACTTATTGTCACACATTGTTGTTGTAATTGCTGTTGTTGTTGTTTTTGTTGTTGTTGTTGTTGTAGAGCGGGTGATGGGGGCAGCATAAAACTTTATAATTGATTGACAAACTCAGGCGCTGCACTCAGTTGTGGGTTCACTGCAATCCTTGGCAGCAGCAACAGCAAAACAAGACATTCTAGCAACACTGGCGGTAATTCAAGAGTGCGTCGTAGAAAGCCACGCGAAGTGGAAATTCATGGAAATGGCAATGACAACAACAACAACAACTGCCTATGCACCTAACTATGCACTATCATCAACAACCGCATAGCTTGAAGTGAAGTGGAAATTATTATTCATCATGTTGTCTGTGATTAAGATGTTGGCTAAAGACGATCGACCGACCGACCGACCAAAGTGGCGCAGCGCACTCATCTGGAGGATGGTAGTCGCTTTATTTGAAAGTTTTTCTTCACTGTAATTTTTTTGTATTGTTATAATAATCCATCTTTTATATTCATTATTTTATTAATAAAAATTTTTTATTAGCTACATTAGCTGACAATGTTGCTCGATTCAATGGCATTAAATTAAATTTGCTCTTCATCATGTTTTTTTAGCGGTATAGATAGGGTCATAAATATACATACGCTACATGAGCTGTAGGCGTATCAAATTTGAAAATATCAGATTTCTTTGTCAATTATTAATGGAAGCTTATTGTCGCTTTCAATGAATAATTATATTAAAAATAAATTGTCTGATTTTTTGATATAAATTTATATTCGAAAATATATGAATTTTTTAAGTTTTTATGATTGAATTGATGACCGTATGAGTGTCATTTAATTAAAATAAAGTTAAATAGCACATATACGCCATTTCACTTTCATATATCTTCCCAGTTGGAACAGGAGCCCTGCTGTATGTCTGCCGGCAACATGCCTCGGAAGGACAGGAGACAGGAGGCCAGCATGTCTGCCAAAGGAACTGCCCCAGCAGCAATGCAGCATGCATTTTATGGTATGAATGCAGAAGGTGGACAAGTCTGCAAAATGAACTGTCCTAGCAGCAATTCTGCATGCATCTGTCGGCATTAATGCTGCATTCATACCATGAGATGCATGCTGCATTGCTGCCACGGCAGTTCATTTGACAGACATGCTGTCCTTGGACATGCTTATAGAAAAAAGATATAAGCGGGTATGGAGACGGGCATATCTGCTGACTTTCCAAGCAGTGTTGCTGGCCATTGAAAAATTACCATTATCCGGAGACTTGAACCTTGGCCGCGTGAGTGTAAGTGCATATGCTTATCCATTTGACCATTGCAGCTGTTAACTAATCGTCGCTTAATTTGCTTCATTAAGAATAAACGTACGAGCACAGAGTAAGAATATTAACGCGATCGCTTTGTTATTATAATTAATTAATGCAAGAAACAAAATGAAATCACTAAAAAAACAGAACAAACCAAAAAAAAAACTAGAAGCCATTAAGAAATAAAAATTATGTTTCTGATGGGATTTGAATCCACTACTCAAAATTCCAAAATATATTAATAAAAACTAAAGCCCTAGCCAACTGAGCCATTTGCACTTTTGTGATTTTGTTGAAATAATATACATAACAACATTGTTGCTATCAAGAGTGCTTCGACGAAAACACAAAGTGTCGGATAATTACAATAATCATGAAAATATTGAAGTTTTAGTCCCTTAAAATTAACCGGAATTTTGCATTAGCAAATATGATACTTTATTATGATACAGTTGTTATTATACTTATATTGAATGCATTTATGTTGTGCAATATAAGAACATATTTCTTACTGTACTGATGCTTTTTGTTTAAAAATAATAATGATGCACCTCATTTAAAAGTAAAGAAGCTTTTTAAATATAAAAAAATAGACCTCTTACCTTTTTGTTTATTTGGTAGGTATGAGAATAGGTCGTAAAATATTTTTCGCCCTCCTTTCCCACCCTCTATTTTTTAATCGCGATTTTAGTACTTTTGTACGAACAATATCCAAATAATTTAACCGTTGTTTTCGGAACAGTTTTTAACCAACATTTTCGAAATCATGACAATTCCGGAGTTGTGCACTTTTATATAGTAAAACTTGGTATGAAGATGATCCAAGTAGTAGCACCTCCCACACACCTAAAATTTGCAATATTGAATAGCTTTGGAGTTATAGGTCGCACATCCTCGGAATTCAGTATTCGGCCACAATTTACACATGCAATAGTCAGTTTGTATAATAACATTTTATGGGCGTTTGAAAATGGGGGCATGGCAGAAATGCACTGGATTTCAGCTAGTCATCATAAATAATCTAAAAATAAGGTTTTTAAGTAAAAAAATTGTATTTTTATATAAATTTTGCAATAAAAACTCTGCTTTAAAGTTCTTATGTATTGTGGTTTTGTTAAAATTTTAACAAACAATTTTTTTTCGAAGTGAGAACGTGAAATTTAATTCCGATTTGGTTATTTCTTGCAGTGACAAACAAAAAACAATGCATTTTGTCTTAAACTACATCTTCACTCTACCCCTGTGGTCGGGAAGGGATTTAAAAAAAATTCTTAAGACTTCTATGGTTTTTAGTCTTTCCTGGAAAACCACTCCAGAAACCCAAATGTCATGCTCAGAAAATCCCACCCATTTGTATTTTCATATTAAAAATACATTTTGTAAGGATTAATATGAAATATAAATATGAAATCTCAGAGTTTTTTACTACACTTAAAAATTTATTAGTAAAATTGCTACGAATGATGTTCGTGAAAACAATTTTTGTGGAAGCTACGAATATTCGAAAATATACGAAGTATTTGTATCGAGATATCTACGAATTCATTCGTGAAGTGTTACTAATACCTGATGTACACGGAGAGAATTCGGTGCAGATATTATTCCCTATGCTCAAAGCTTGTGCGCTTATACAGCACATATATCGACAATGAGCAACTGATCATAAGAAAGCATTTGTGCTTATAAATGCGAAGCAAGAGATTTGTGCTTATAAATGCGAAGCAAGAGAAAATCGCTCATTTACTAGAAGACTGTCATAACTCAAAAACACGATTTTTAGGTTAATGATGCAGAATTGTTCTTTATATCATGCTTCATATTGTGTAAACATTTCATGTTATTATTTTGAATACTCTCCACGTGAGAAGAGAATATGCCTCTCGCTTCTCATACAAGTTGCAAGGGAATTGAAAACTTTAAACGCATTTTCTGCAAAATCGCGTTTTTTGAGTTATCACGGTCTTCAAGTAAATGAGCGATATATAAGCAACTTGTATAAGATGTATTCGCAAAGTGTTTATAATGTATGAGCAACTGGCGTAAGATATGTTGCTAAAGTGTTCATGGATCATGTGCAATTGATATTGAATTGAATGTTCATTTTCAGGAAAAATTAAAGATTTTTGTTATTTTATTACAAAAGCTTTTTATTTGTATACATATAATAAAAATTTTATATAAACTATAACCATAATATCACTCACAATTATTCACTTCATTATTAACTTTATTTATATGTTTACACTTAACCCAGGTTTAATTTTTTACATTTTTTAATTTTTCTTTAATGCTTCAAACATATATTAAAAATTTCTTGTAAGCATAACCTTAAATATATTCAGTATTATTCACTTTATTACTAACTTTAATTATTTGGTTACACTTAAACCAGGTTCTACATGGTTAAAAGACCAGTACTTATATATGTACTTATGTACCAGTACTTATATATGGTTAAAAGAAACATATTTTTTATTTTATGATCAGCTTAATCATTACTTGTGCGCAAAGAATTTTCTCCGTGTAGTATCTACGAATTTATTCGTTTTATTTACTAATGATATTCGTAAACAAAAATAAAAAATTCATATGAGTGCATTGTATGAATTGTTGTGTACATATAAATAATAATATTCGTCAATTTCTCATACGAATAACTTCGTAATTTCCTTCATTACATTTGTAGTATTTCGTACTATTTAAGAATTGAAAATAATATTTTAATAATTTTTTCTTGCTAATAAAAAAAATGAACAGAAGGTAAAAATAATATAGAATACAACGAATATCAGAACATGAATGTAGATCCAACTCACACCTAAGTAACTTATGGCTCTTAAATCCTTGGACTCACAACGATCGGAAATAAGTTTGAAGGCAATAAAATGTTCGCATTGACTCGGATTCAAAAAAGTTTTTAACTTTTCTAGTATATGGAAGAAAATAAAAAACATATAAAACAAAAATACTTGACATGATTTCATTTTTGTCTAAATGTCTTTCATCGTGTCTAAATTTCAGTAGTTTTTTAATATTTAAAAAGTAAATTTTTTCTTTAAATAAATCTGCTGAAAACGTAGATATTAATCTTAGAGTCGGCTTAAAACTTGAGGGTCAAGTTTTTAAAATATTGTAGACACATTTTATAACACACACGCACACAACACAAATGATCATGAGAAGCTCCATCAAAGTTCTTCAAGATAAATTTTAATTATTTTGTTTATTATTTGATTAATTTTACTATAATTTTTAAAGTTATTAAACTCCCTTTTTCTAGTCATCCCGCTTTGTGTAAGTACACCCACTTTTGTGTTAAGTAAAAAAAAAAGAATGTAATAGGTTCAATATTAAAAAGGTAAAAGTATTTTAACTTTTGAATATGGAATTTGTATGGCTGTGCGATTAATCGAGTAATTAATTTTTTAATTAATCAGATCTTAGATTAATTTAGATTAAAAGCATTCTGATTAATCAGAAAACTGATTAATCATTTTTCTGATTAATCTAAATTTTTTTATTCCGAAAATGAAAAATTTTGATCAAAGTTAGTTGAAATGTTTTTCTGAATTTAAAATAAATAAAAAATACGTCAAGTTCTAAGTAATAGACGTAACCAACCGTAAGTTAACATATTAAATTTAACATAATTACTATCATAGTCTCTGCAAAAATATTTGCTATACCAAATATAGAAACGAATCTAACTCGAGCAGCCGAGAGCTAGAGGAGTCCTCAGGACCAAATGAAGGTGCTGATACTTCTTTTGAAGATAATTTGGAAAATATTGCCAACATATATTAAATAATGCAGACTTTAAATATTCAAATTTCGATTAATCAGGTTTGTGGTTAATCTGAAACCTGAATAAATTACTCAAATGATTAATCAGAATTCTAATTAATCGAATTATCAGCAGTTTGATTAATCAGAAAACTGATTAATCGATTAATCAGTTAATCTTAAACCTGATTAATCAAAAAATTAATTACTCGAATAATCGCACAGCCCTAGGAATTTGTTTGAAAATTGTGTATTGAAAATACACAAACAGCATACGATGAGATTACCAAAAAGTTTCCTATTTACAACTTTTTGGTATCAGTATTAGTATACATACTGAGGCTCGGCTTATAAAATATTCGTTCAAACAATCATAAAGCTCACAACACTCAATTAATGCTACCAGTATCGGGTTTGCTCTTTATATTTTATATATAATATTTTCTCAATAATTGCTTTATTTCATGGTTTGTTAAGATAATACAATAAAAACTACGTTATTCTCTTTTCATCTCAACGCACAGCTGTTGTTGTAGCTACAAAAAAATATGCAACAACAACGAAACTAAAGCTGCAAGCAGTGATGGCATCAAAGTCAATTAACAAACGAACTGCTTGCTTATTAAAATGTCAATTTTACGACAAAACCATTGACCGTAGGTGCATGCCACAGGTGACTTTTTTATTGGAATCGGAAAGATCTTTCATATGATCCTAAATCATTTTCAGATATAATTTAATGTTTAAGAATGAAATAGGAAAAAACGCAAAATTTTACCCATACTTTAAATTAAAGCCAGTTTCTCAGTCAATCACTTGTTCGCTACCAAATATATCAAAACTTTAAGTACACACCAACCATCTATAATCAATTATGATTCGAATAGTGCAAACTTCACATAAATCCGTTCAGCGGTTCTTGAGTTTAGCGGCAGCTACAAAAATACTCAATTTTTAAAAGTTTCATTTTTGTAGAATATTATAGATGTACCCATGGTGTAAGAAATAGTGGTGTTAGTGAGTTTGACACTTCTCTCTCAAAATGATAAAATTATGTTTCCCCGCTCTTGTCAAAAACAGCTGATGGTAAATTGCAATGAAAACTAATTTTGTTAAATTCGTGTCTTTCTGCAAGTTTATAAGATTTTTACTGAGATGAAAGTGCGAATAAAGTGATATGGAAAATAATTAAAAAATATATGAGACGATGTGCGTTATGCAAAAAAAAAAAACAAAGATGTGAATTCAAGACAATATGCATGCTGGCCTTCAAGCGCACGTTTCTGATAAAATGGCCAAAACATTCAATAACAAACTTGGCAAATCGGTGAAGACAACTGCTATAACTTTTTGTCAACACAACACGGCACAATTAATTGCATTTAATATTTATTTATACTAAATTCGCACAGTAAGAACTATAGCACATCATCTAGCAACTCAAACAAATATCACAATTTGACAACTATCAACAGATCCGCTCTTTCGCTCACAATTTTTTGACAGAAGTAAAGAAATTCATGGTGTTGTCAAAAACTCACTAACACCTGGTTTTCTTACACCATGGATGTAGCTATCTTTGTACATCTTAAGCGCTGATATTATTAAATATGATTTATTTAACAACTTGTCAGCATTTGTTACTGGCAGATCCACTGTGTATAATCTCCTCGATTTTACAATATTTTGCTTAAATTCAATTTGTTCTGGTAACCAGGTCAATTGTATTTACACTTTTTAGTAGAGCATTTGATACACTACCACACAAATTAATTATATTTAAACTAAAGTTAATGCGTTTTCCCACAATATTTTTTAAGCTGGATCCAATCATATCTGGCAGAGCGATCTTATCAAATACGATTTCGAGGTGTATTGTCTGCTGAATTTATTGCTGAATCAGGTGTTTCTCAAAGAAACCACATTGGTCCATTTCTGTTTAATTTAGCGATTAATGATGTAACCCACATCATCAAACACTCTCATCTGCTTATTTATGCAGATGATATGATAATATACAGAACAATAGATGCTAAAGACAATTGAGATCAACTCCAGTCTGATTTAAAATCCTTTAAAGTTTGGTGTTCTAAAAATAATATGTTCCTTAATCTAGATAAATGCCAAACTATGACCTTTTCGCAGAAAGGAATAATTTAATTTTTGACTATGAGATAAAAGATATCTTTTTAAATCGTGTAGATTCTGTCAATGATCTTGGTATATGCATGGATTCTATGCTATTGTTTAGCGTTCATATTGATAACTTTTGTTAAAAAAGCATCTTCTATGCTCGGGTTAATAAAACACTGAGCCAAAGAATTCAACAGTATGATTACAACTACAACGCTTTATTATCCTATTGTGCGTCCTCACTTGGAGGACCAAATATGCAAGTCAAGTTTGGACCCCTATTTGCAATGTGGATGTTGAACAAATAGAAAAATTTCAAAAATGTTTTGTTCGGTTTGCACTGAAGGGCTTAATTGGAACTGACACTTTAAACCTTCCTCCTTATGAGGATCGCTTAAAACTATTAAAAATGCAATCTTTAAACGAGAGAAGGAAGTATGCTGATATCGTCTATTAAAGCTGTAGTAGCTGAATTCTATTTTTATTGCAAAAAAAAAATTAAAATACCGGTTCAGTATAAAAATAAAAATATAATTTGACGAGATCAGTCATTTGTACAGCTTCGTTAGCGTTAAGTTAATATAATAAATGTTGATTTAAGAATAATCTACTTCTATTATAATTAAAGTTTGAATTGAGAACAATACCGTTTGACTTAAAAATAAAACAGAGACTTAAATTTTACGTAAATAATACAAAAAACAATATTAAAAATTATTTGTTTTCTTTTAAATGCATCTTCTTCTCGCTGAGTGGCGAAGAAAAAAGTAGTTGTTTTCAGTCGGAGTCAAGATATTGTAGTCCCAAATAAACAAAACAATTAAAGAGCATATTAATAAAGGTACCTCTAGCTAAAATCTATATTAAAATTATTAAGTTAAACTTACTTATTTAATATTGCTTTTTAAATTAATTACCTAAAACAAATTTCAAGTCTCTATGTAAAATAGTTTTTTCTCTATAAGTGCTTTGAACTGAGTGTTTTTGTTTTCCAAGACATGCGCCGAGGGTTCACAAAGTGTTAATTTTTGAGTGCCAAAATCGATCTTTCAGACCCACAAAGGTTCATAAATATATTTTTAAAAGATAGTTTTGGTTCATTTGGTAAATTCTCCATTTTATATTATCTCTTTCTTTATTCGTGTTTCATTAACATATTTCATCATTGCACCGAGAACGGCAAATTCAATAACAAAATAAACGCATTTTTAAAAGTTGTCCTCATTTCAAGCTTAGTGTACCTTAGAGTCAATTGCGAAACCAGACAATCCTTATGCCTGATTATTTGCATATCTAATCATCGCATTTTTAGAACCGTCACTATTAGTCGTCAGCTAGCGAGCTGTTTGTTGCTGTTTGTTGTGAAAACTATTTTTAATGCTTTGCTGACCATGAATCAAAATGATTCAAAACATTAGTGAGTCTAGATCGAGAACTCACGGTGTTGGCTTTTGAACGTATAACGACTTTAATAATTTTTTTTGCTTAGCGGTTTTTTTTTCTTTTACTGTTCGTTAAACAACGCGTCAGACGCCACGCCGCATGTGATGTCATATTTTTATTGCCTGGTTTTTGCGTTTGTCTCATTGTCTGTTTTTATTGTTGTTTTTCTGTTTTTATTTAGCTAGCTATATTGCAAGAAAAAGTATTTTGTTTATAAATTTTAACGTGTTATATGTTTTTTCGCAGTTTTAGATTTTCGTCCATTTTTTATGAATGCTGTAGCTATGAGCGAGAATAACAGGTTTTTAGCAATTAATTTAAATACTTTTAAATTATTGTTTCTTTAAAATTTTTTTTTGTAAGAAAAGAAAAAAATTAGCCGGATGATTTAAATAAACTTCAAATTAATAACAATTCAATGACGAAAACAAGAATAGAGTGACTTAATTTTTTTTAACTACGTTTTTACTATTAATATTGTTAGTTTATCGGTAATATATTATTAACAATGTTATGTATTTCATTGTTCTATTTTTATTTCCTACTTCTATTTAATATTCGGTTTTTCTTAAGTAACTTTTTTCTTTCGTTTTCTTATAATAAATCTCTGAACAATGTCATGATTTATAGTTCGTTATATCTTTTGACACGCTTCGTTGCTTGTCTACGCGTCTGTTGTTTCGACTCAGTTACCGTTGCATGCAACTTGTACACGCAACACGCTCGCTGTGCATTGCGAATTGTTGCAAATTTATTTATATGCTGCGTTGTTGCTCGAATATACCGCTATAATTAGCGCTGACCGTGTTGTTCGTTTAAGATTTTTAATAGCAAACTCAAATTTTGATTGTCAAAACGACTGTAGCGAAGAAAACTGCCTTAATATGAAACAAAAAAAGTTGGTGAAGCTATTAAGAATGGTACTTGGTACTTCGATTCGGTCCTGATTTTAATTTTAATTGCAATTGTAAATAAAATATAGTCAGCATTGTTTTCTTCCATACATCAAAGAAATGGCATATAAAGAAAAACCAATCTTTGTACAGTGGTTCATGTCAGTTGAATAAACTTGGAGACGATAGTTATGCTTGGTTTTCACAATGTCATTTTTATGATGACACAAAAGTTTATCACTTGAAATATCAACTTAATAAATTACTAAAACATTTTCTGAATAACTTGATTTAATAATTTACTTGTTTTAAATTTTCCAAGATTGCCAAAGCTAAAAATATGTCAACATGTTGTTATTTCCAATTTGATTATCAACAACTGATTACTGAAAATGACATAGTGAAAACCAAGCATTAGGCTTTATTGAAAAAAGAAATGATGATTCAAAATCTTATTTTTAAAATCCCGAAATGCAGTTTATTTATTTAATGTTCATAGCCTACCAGGAGAAGGGAATGGAGAAAACGTTTATTATTCTATCGTAGGATTAGTTACAAAAATTAACCAACTGCGTTGAGCTTTTAAAATTTTTATAGAACAGTTTTGTACAACAATTTTGTGTAAATTATGTAGGATTGCTCTATTTTAACTTTATTAAGTTAAAGTTTTTAACAGATAGTGATACAAACTGCAGTCCTTGGGTCGGATAACTTTTTGCAAAAAATAGTTAATATTCAAAAATTTTCAGACAACTTCCGATTTTAAATTTTAAAATATAAGTTAAGAAACTTTATGAAATAGCTTATAGCAAATATTCTTATTAACACAAGAGCACGTCTTACATCAGTTTGATAATTCCATAAGAATAAATGATTATTAATGGAGTAGACTTTTTAATAAATTTGTTCTAATTTCGAACAGCAGAATCTTTTTTAAACTATAAATAATGGCCAGTATGCTAAAGAACCGCAGAAGAGCGGCTTCATATACAATCTGAGATGGAATGTTTTTTCAATGGGTCGTGCTTCTGAAATTGTGTTTTTTTTGTCACACCGTTTTCGAGATATTGCCCACTGTAGTTTTTTTTAATAAAAAAAGGTTTTTTCCACATTATAGCATATACAGAACCAACTACAATACTCAAACAAATAATATATCAAGTTAAAGCAAATAAAATTTTCTACAAACAATGTTTGTATTATTTTTTGATTCAGCTGCTAGTTTCGGCGAAATAAATTAAATTTTTGAAGATTTTTCATGTTTTTTAGACAATTTTTTTTAAAAAAAACAAAACGAATTGAAAATTTTGTTAAAAAATCAACATATTTTGTTAGTTTTAATATTTTTTGCTGAAAGCTTGTATTTTTACGGAAAAAATAAGATAGCGTTGAAGAAAATCTACTGAGAAAAGGAAAAGTTGTGTTTAATTGAACGGAAGCACCCAAATAGTTTGATTGTCTATTTATGCATTTTGCCTTATTTTATTGTCATATAAATCCATAACAATTAAGGGTTGTTGTAGGCAAAATATTTTTTTTAAAATTTGTTTCGTTCATATGGCATAAGTTTCAAATCAGGTGTTTTGAGAGAGCACAGAAAAGATACAAGCAAACATGCAACAAATAAACCGGGATCACGACTTAGAGCGCGACTGCCGAAACGGAATACATTAGTTTGCTTTGTACAATAAAACCAGGTAGGCTCATGACTAAGAGTTCAACCGCCGTAACTGTCAAAACGAAACGGAGTACATTAGTTTGCATGGTACAATAAAACCAGGCAGGCTCATAACTGAGAGTGCAACCGCCGATGCTGTCAATATAAAACGGAAAACATTTGTTAGCATGATACAACAACGACTGAGAGCGCGACCGCCGAAACCATCAAAGCGAAACGCCTGATTTTTACACAAATGACTATGAGAAGGAGAGTACAGCTAGTCATGAGCCTACCTGGTATTATTGTACCATATTTGTAACGCTGGCGAGTTGTATTAAAGAAATAGAAGCAAAAACATTATAGCATTCAAACAAAAAACGTGGCACGCACAAGGAGCGCACAATTTTTAACTAAAGAAAGAAAATAATAACAATTGAAGTAAACTAAAAAAAAACAAGTAAAAGACTGTGAGACTTCCAAACGATCCAAGTATTTTCTGCTACGTGTGCGGTGAATTTACTTTCGAAAAGAATCGACTCAATTTTACGAATTTACTGCAAATGTCATATCTTCATTATTTTCTATTGCTACTCGTGTCTTACATGTCGTTGGTGTGTTGCCTCGTGATACAAAATAATGCACTTAATGCATTTTATTTTTGTTGGGGCTTGTATGTAATGGAAATATAATATATTTCGTCTTGATAGTATTCTATTTTTTTTAAAAATAATCACATTTGTAGATATTAAATTAAATTTAATAAGAGAGTGCCAGGCCAGTGTTTTTTTGTTGAAAAATTTACAATTCAGACGAAGCTATTTTAATTGCAAATTTTCTGCTATGGCTCACATTAATGGCCATATTTACACTGTGTTATGTTTGTATTGATGCCTTCTTGTCGAAAATAAATGACACAGCCAAAAGTCTAACGAACAAATTTGATCGTGTAAAACTTGTTGTAAATTGTGTAAGTAATTATTAGAGATGACTGATTATTATTCTCCGTTGATAATTTTATAATTTATGATCAATCTAAATGGCTCAGAAGGCTAAAAATAAATCATTCTCTGTTGAACAGCGGTCAAATATAGTTGTTTTGAAGAATACAGGGAAATCGTACAACGAAATCGTCAAAATATTAAAAGTTTCAAAAGGCACTGTCTTTAAGACTCAGAATCGAAACCAGTAAACTGGTGCAAATACGAACAGAAAAGGAGCCGGTAGACTATCAGCAGTGCAAATCGATTCCATACAGCACCAAAAATTAGATCCAAAATCAATAAACAGCTGGCGACGCCGATTTCGGTATCAACAGTCCAACGACGATTAAGAGAAAAAGGAATGATGGGTCTAGTGGCGGCAAAAAAACTTCTACGAGCAGTGAACTAGAAGAAAAGGCTTGTTTTGCCGAAAAACATAAAGACTGGTCATAAGATCAATGGTAATCGGTGCTATGGTTAGACGAATCAAAAATCCAAATTTTCGGCACGTGGCGTCGAGTATTTGCTCGTAGGAAAACCAACGAAAGATATAAATCTAAGTGTGTCCTGCCTACAGTGAAACATGGTGGTGGTTCAGTATGGTGTGGGGTTGTTTTAGCAATGAGGGAGTTGGCAAATTACTAAAAATTTAAGGAACAATGGAGAAAGAAGACTACCATTCTCCAGCGCAGCGCCATCCCATCTGGAATTGGTCTTATTGGCTATGGTTTTACATTTCAGCAAGACAGCGACCCAAAACTAACTTCCAAATTATGTTCCAACTATTTGGCAGCTAAAGAAGACGAAGGAATCCTTAAAAAATTATTTGGCCAGACAATCACCGGATGTAAATTCAATCGAGTTGCTTTGGGATGAACTTGACCTCCAAGTCCGAGATTTAGCACCAAACGGGGAAAGTCCATGTGAACTTCCTTGAAACAAGTATGGGACAACCTCAATCCGCAAATACTTCAAAAACTTGTCAAAATAATACCAAAAATATGCGCTGCGTTCATCAAATCCAAAGGTGGATATTTCAACAAAAAAACCCTGGCCTGACAGTTTTTTATTATATGCAATTTATATTTTTGGAAAAATTTAATATGTATAAGACTAAATGTATTATATATCTATTAAATATATGCGCAAACAAAAAATAAAATGCATTTTGTCAACTAAATTTATCAATAAACTTGAAAAAAATATATTTGTTGCTCAGGGTTTCCATAATTTTGACCGGTAGTGTGTGTCGGATTATTTTATAGAATATTCTTAATCTGCTTACCATAAATCATAAAGTTTCAACTAAACACATAGATTGTTTTATGAGCGTTTACATACAGTTGTAATAATAAAGGTTTTAAAAAGGGAGAGATATGATAATTAGGACCTTAACTAAAGTGGCTGTAGACTGGAGGATCTTTGATAGAATTGCTTTCAAATTTTATTTTCCGTATACTGGATTTGTCTCAATGCAAAGGCAAGGCTTTCGACTATGATTTTCCCAATGTGCATCGTGATGACGTCATAATTTTTATATTTTTGTCCTGAGAACAATCTCTTGCACTTGGCGAGTTGTAACTACATGGAACGCCGTAACATATCCAAATTTAAATGGTTTGGAAACCTTGAAGTAAGACGTAACGTTATCATTGCGTCAAAACATAAATATAATTCATCCATTATCAAAAGAATAATCAAACTACTCAAAGTCCGCTGAGCCTCAAGTACCTGATTTGCAATTACAGTTTTAATGAAGTGCTTTGAAGTTAAATACTTAGAAAAAAAACACTCGAAAAACCCACTTCAAAATTGAGTTCTTCTGTATTTCTTGAGTAAACAATAACAAGATGCGTACTTATTTCAAACAAGTGTTGAAATTAAATTGAAATGTTCACCATTCTACAGCTGTTATGTTAACAACATTTTCTGTTATCTTCAAAAATGTCGGAAAATTAAAAGTAATCTGTTTAACTTGAAGTTGAATGCTGCTCACGTTTACGGTTTAAATAAAAGACGTGTTGAAAATACTGACTTCATTGTTGCGAATTTTAGCAGAGGATAATTATTTATGCAAATGTTGTTGTGTTCTCAAACATGCCTGCTGTAAGAACTTTCAGTTGATGCACAGTTATAAATAAATTTATTTAAACAATTAGCGCGTGTGAATCATCAACATTATTGTTCTACGCTGAGAAATACTCATTTTGTGAAAAAATTCACATAAAAATAAAAATTAATTCTGCGTAATGGCCTTCACTTTAAATTTTTGTATGATTTTTGTGAAATTTGCTCTATTTCACGTGCGGCAAGATTACAACAAGAACATGTATCTCAATATCACAAACATTCACATTAGGGTGGGGCGATTTGAACACCTTAATGGGTGCTTCGCGTTTCTGATTCTTGGGATTGTACTGAGCAAAAAAGTCCACTAGACCATACGTCTACGGTGAAAATTGAGCTTCCAGATTTTGACTTGCAGTTTTTTCTCAGACTTTTGTCACGTTTTTTTTTTTTTTTTGATATTTTGGCCTATAACAGCCAAACCATTGAGATTTTTGTCTTAGTATTGGATCGAAACAGCCAAATCATTGAGATTTTCGATACAATACTAAGACAAAAATCTCAATGGTTTGGCTGTTATAGGCCAAAATATCAAAAAAAAAAGTGACAAAAGTCTGAGAAAAAACTGCAAGTCAAAATCTGGAAGCTCGATTTTCACCGTAGACGTATGGTCTAGTGGACTTTTTTGCTCAGTACAATCCCAAGAATCAGAAACGCGAAGCACCCATTAACATTTTTTCCCTTCCATACTAATCGCCCCACTCTAATGCACATGTTATAAACATTTTAAGTAGAACTAAGCGCTATTTTAAAATTGGACATCATTCAATTTTTGTTTAAAATTCTAAAAAATAAAGGCTTTACCACATCATCTTTTATGAGATATAAAATGGCAACCACGTTCTAAGTTTAATGTCAAATGGTCTTAAAAGATTTTTGTTTTAAATATTTTGACAAAATACGAATTTAAAATGTTAAGAAAAGGTCAAGGCTAAAACAAAATTACGCAAAATTCAAACATTTCCAAATACATGAGAGATCACCTACTTAATTATTTGAATCGATTATTTTGCGAAATCCTACACGTTACACTTCATTGTCCGACAGCTATTGTTAATCACAGTTTGTTGTTGTTCAACAACATAAACAATGGTTTGACACCACAATTTTTAATTTTCTTTAAAACCATTAAATTATTTTGTTTGGACCCACCTTGCTGTCATTTTAAAAACCAGCTTAATTAGTTCAAGACTTGTCTTAATTTTTATTGAAAAAATTCTTTACTCTTTTTATGTTGTTTGTGCTTGATTGTTTTTTATCTGCCAGCTATATCAATATAATTAATGCAAAATCTGTCTTTAATTATGACAATAATTTGAAATTACGTTATATATGGTGAAGTCACTCGCTGAAATTGTTATTGTTGTTGTTGTTAAATATTGCTTTATTTTTCGCTAAATATGGTTTGCCGTGGTTGCTTTAATTTTGCTGTCAGATTCGTATTGATTGCCGCGTGACTTTAAGTGGCTTCAGCAGAATTAATATCAAAGTGATGTCAACATGAATACTTTTTTAATGTTATAACTAGAAGTAGTTTTTGTATTTGGAGCTGGGATAAACAGAGAGCTCTATGAAATTTGTATAGTAGTAAATATTCGCCATATATTAATGGAAATAGCCGGTTTAAAACATTAGCATAGGATAACAGTTAAATAGGAATTAATAAAATTTATTAAAAAAGTTGTACGAATTTGGTTAATGAGGCTTACAATATATCACATTAGAATATATATATTAATTTTTGTTAGAGAAACGTCATCGTAAAAAAATAAAAAGTTTTCTATTTTCAACTGTGATTATTACACATTCAACTGTTAATTTTTGTGGAAGGCAGTTTGTATGAAATTAATATAACATCAAGAGAACTACAATCCTGTCTACAAACTAAACTTTTCTCTTAAAACAATTTTTCTTTCCTTATCACATGTGCCAATTAGCGATTTTATTGACATTAGCCAATGAAATGAAGAAGATCAGTATAAGTTTTATGTATCAATAACATCGACCGATCTTCTTAAGAATCTAATATTTGTAATGCCAAGAATACTCTTTTTTGAAATGGTGAAAAGATCATAAAATTTCTACAACGAAACCATTGAAAATAAATCTTTCTATTTTCTGTGGTTAAATTGCATCTTTATTACAGATCATTGAAAAAATATAGTGGCCAAAGAAATATTAAAATCTTATTATATTTTTTTCAGTAAAAATTTTTTTTACTGAATAATTTTTTTAACAAAAATATACCCAAAATCTTTGACAATTTTCCATGGAGGGAGCGATTGATAACAAAAATTTTTTCATGCCAATACAATATTTAAAGTAATTTTTCTTAAAAATTTATTACAGTATTAATTAAGAAATAAATTGGCTTTGCATTTTTTTTAAATTACAATTAAAGTCAGAAAAGATAATTTTATTTTTTTTTTATTTTTTTTTTTTTTTGATCGAGGAAAAAGTAAAACTAAACTTTAAGCCCATTTAGTGGATTTTAAATTTATTTTTCTGATAAAAAACAACTCTCAGAGAAGTTTTAAGTTGAGGTGCTGTTTCAATTTTAAGAAATTAACACTTAAAGTTGACTTAATGGAGTCAGTTGAATAATAGTTTTTTGATGATTTACAAAAAGAGCACAGAAAAAATGTCAGGGGCAAACTATGATTCTATAAATTGGACAATTCATCGATAACAATAAATGCTTTGATGCAAATCCTCTGAAAGAGCAATTTTGGCAATGTAATGCATTTTTGCATTTAGCCTCAACATGTTACTCCAAGAGTGAGGCTAACCTCCTTAACCACAGCGTCCACGACCTTCTTTGGTTTTGCGACAGCTGTCCTGCTGCTCACAACCAAGCATCATGTCTCAACAGGCTTTGCCTGCAGAGCAGCTGGCAAAAACACAAGTAGAACAGCCTGTGCCACCGGAAGAGCAGTTCCCAATTTGCTACTCTGAACGCCTCCAACAGGAGACGAAATATCTTTCGTTGCCTGAAGCAGCTCCAGGCGTTCAAACAGACGCTCATTTTTGAGAATGACTTCTATGATCATTTCTTCATGGCGGCTAGCCACCATAGTAAACGCCTGGAAATACTTACCTCTCCACATTCTTACTTACTTATTCCACATTCGAGTGCTACTTTAAATATGTCACCCGAAATTAGTTTTATTTTTCTGACATTATCCAAGCCAGAAACCACAGCTTTCTTACCTTTCTTGTTCGCAGCCTTCTCCGCCGATTTTGGAAACTTTGACGTAGATTTACCCACGTTTACCCACGTTACCCACCATTGAACCAGTAGTTAGACCGGACCAATCCACGAACTCCTTTTACATCCTTTCCCTTTCCAACCGAAATATTGGACTTATAAGCTTAAGGGCCTTTAAATTCCGACGTTCGCCATAGGCACAACACCACTTAGTGTCCTTTTAGGGACACCCTTTTCGGTTGAAACATTTTAATATAAGTTTTACATCCATTTTTAAGTATTCATTAGCCTGGCAGTTTGAAATTCAAAAGAACTTGTGCAAGAAGAAGCTTGTCAAAATAGTTATACCAATTTCTAAAGTAACTCACGCATCAACAGATATGAAAGATTATAAGCCCATTAGTATTCTGTCTGCTCTTTCAAAAATCTGTGAATCTATTATGGCTGGCAAAATTAATCAGCATTTAAAATCAAATAATCTCCTATCACCATACCAATCTGGCTTTCGATCCGGACATAACTGTGCAACAGCAACGCTTAAAGTTCTTGATGATATTCGTTCATCTTACGATGCAGGTCATATTACTTTGTTATGTCTTTTGGATTTTTCTAAAGCATTTGACTCTGTGAACCATTTTGTCTTAGTTAAAAAACTTAAGTGTATGTTTGGTTTTACTAGTAGTGCTTTTAACTTTATTGCCAACTATCTTAATGGAAGAAAGCAAAGAGTAAAGATTGGCAACCGTTTTTCCGATTATAACAATGTTAAAATGGGTGTGCCCCAAGGCTCAATTCTTGAGCCTTTGCTCTTTAGTGTTTTTATTAATGATATTTTTATAGTGTGCAATAACGTAAGAATGCATGGCTATGCTGATGATATTCAGTTATATACATTCGATCGCATCGCACTTGTTGCGGACTTATGTTGTAGACTAAATTAAGACCTAACTGCAATCGCAAAGTGGGCATCAGATAATGATCTATGCCTTAATGCCAAAAAAATCATATGTTCTTTCTATCTCCAGGGATAAAATTGACCACCAACAAATACCAACGATCTTGTTGATAAAGTTAAAAGTTTTGTTTTTTATATTAACTGTAGACTTTCATCCTCTGATCATGTTAACAATATTGTTCAACGAGTTTACTACACGCTTCGATGCTTGCTAATGTCTGCTAAATTTACTCCGATTGAGACAAAAAAGAGGCTTGTTGTACAATTAATACTTCCAATCATATCTAACTCAGAACTAATATACAGCAATCTTGACTCGCACTCTTCGCATAAAACTCAGGTTGCCTTTAATGATGCAGCAAGATACGTGTTTGGCCTGAGACGCTATGAACATGTATCTGAAGAGAGTAGAAGCATTTTAGGTTGTAGCATTATAAACTACTTAAATGCGAGAAATTGTTTATTTTTGCATAAATTAATTTCCTGTAAAACTCCCACATACCTCTAAGAGAAGTTAGGCTTCAGTGTTTTTACTCGAACACGCAACCTTTTAATACCTAAATTCAATTCCTTACATACTAAGCGACTTTTCTTCATCAACGCCATCAAACTCTGGAATTCTTTACCTACTAGTGTAAAATCTATTGTCAGCACGACTAAATTTAAGTCTTATGTTATACTTTTCAAACATCTAACTATCTATTACTTCTTTTTTCTAATTATTTATTTTGTCTTACTATGTTTCATCTTTGTTTTTATAATTATAAGACTGTCTATTTATTGAAATCATAAATAATATATCTAGCATTTTAAGTTATTTTAAGTTGTTAAACTTGAAGTAAACATATAAATTTGTAGCACTATTAAAATAATAATTACATATTAAGTTTTTTATGTAATTCTAAATATTCAATTCTAAGTTAACTGTTGATTATGCATATAATTCTGTTGTACTGTTAAAAGATCTCCTGTATCTTATTGTACCAATTAATATCAAATAAATATGAAAATCTTATTTTAACAAAATCATTATTATATTGTGTTAAGTTTATTTCATTTAACGTAATCTAATACTTTTATTGATTGCTCATTTTCTGTTGATTTATTTCTGTTTATATTATAAATTTGGTCTTTTTTTAATAAAAAGTAGTTTTTATTAAAAATTTCTCAAAACATTTTTTAATTATTGTTGATGCATTAAAATTTCATAGGTTTGTATAATTAGGCTTGTATAATTTCAAAACTTCAAAAATAGAAAGTTATTCAAATCATTGCGTGTTTCATCTGCTGCTGTCAATGCTTCCGCATGTTTAAACGAATTGAAATTTCAATCATTTGTTGACGGTATCTGTCTACAAAATCTTCGATTCAATTAAGTAAATTCGATAAAACACAGCCACTTGAGTTTGAATCAAGTAAGATTTGTAGGATTTTTAAGAAATGTACAAGATATACAAAATCTTTCTAATAATATTTTGGGTAAAAAGCTGAACTACCAAAAGTATGAAATATGCACAAAATTCAAACAAAAATAACTTATAACGAGTATTAATACTAAAAAAATGGAAGAAATTGCCTTAGATATTGAAAACAATGTATTCTAAATGAATTAAAAATAAATAAATTAACTAATATAATTATTACTCAATCGCTTTTAAAAACATTTTGTTTGTATTAAAAGCTGTATTAAAAATAATCATATGAATATTATAATTAATACCACAATAACTAAAAGCTCTTCACCATTCCAACTGGGCGTGTCGTTGCTGTAGCTTTGGAAGTGTAACCAAATTCTTAATGAAAGATACGCTAGCTCTAGCGTGTGTCAAAAAACAGCATCAAAAATAAAACAAAAAGCAACACCAGTCCAAGCGGGCGGATTATCATCACGTTAACAAATCGAAAGCTGCAACTGAAACAGAGGATGTTGGCTAAGCATGCTTTTGCGCATGCGCGCCAGTTTCTAAGCTGATTTCTTAGCCATCTTGTTAACGTTTTAAAAATAGAGTCTTACTTATCGCTACATTGGAAAGAAACTCTTACTACTGCTTACAACGATTTTGCGTGAATTTTTCAGCTTTTTCTTCTTCGGTTGTTCTTCTACATTTGCTGCATTATTGTTTGCCTGCTCACCTGGAGCTGGTCGCGCACACCTGGAGCTGTTGTCGCATATTTGTTGGCTCTTCTTTAGTGTTTTATAGTGCAATTGTTGTTGTTGCTGTTTTATGTAACTGTTATTGATTTTGTTGTTGCTGTTCTTGCTGTTGACGCGCTGCGCTGCACGAGTGCAATTTTCCAATTAAGTCTGAACATGCGGATTAAAAGATATCAAATGTATTTATCTGTTGGATTTGACGTTCTATTTATTTGCGGAACACAAGCGTCTCGCATGAAGCAACCATTTTCAGATACTTGACTATTGATAAAGCGTGTAGCGAGGGATGTCTGGTTGGTTTTGGTTAAATTATTATGAATTTGGTTAATATAAACATAAATAAGTATGAAAAGAAATTACGAATCCAAAGAAATGCCACTCCAAAGAAATTATTATCATTTGATTTGTGGGCTATTAATTGCCTTTAAATTGCAATTTAGAATTTTGAAAATACCGTTACATAGCAAATTAACTGCATAGCTTTTGAATTAAAAAAAGAGAAATTGTTTTTGTGCTCCTAAAAAACTTATTTACACTTGATAGCTCTTCTATGAGCTCTACGATTTTTTTACTTGTGACTTCAACTAAACCACATTTTATCTCTTCAACTTTTGTTTAAATATTTTACATACACTTTTGCAAATTAATTTTTTTGTTTTTAATGTTTTGAGTCTTTTTATAGCTTTACTGTAACTTTGTGCAATTGTTATTACTATTTTTGTTGAATTTCACATTTTCTCTACTGTTGGCACTTTAATCCTCACCTTATTAGGTATGACCAAATCGTATTCATTCCACTTTCCTAACCTTAACCTTGTTTTTCTTGGCTCTTTGCTTTCTTAGCCATATCCAAAAACGTACAAAATACAAGAAGAACTTGCTTTGGTGCATTCCGAGCCTTTCTTTAAATATACCAAAAGGAAAAAACATTTAAATACATATTTTCTTAGTTGTTTTGTTTGCGGAACAATTTTGAATGTGTGCATTCAAAAATGTATGCATGGGCGAAAAACTTTAGAGAAACGAGGTCACGTTCGTGCTCATGAACTTAAAAAATTTCAATAGGTGTTGTTGTAAGAGGGGAAGAAATGATTTGAATTTGTTTTTTATTTTTTTCCTTGAAATAAAAAATACGTTTCATCTATTAAAAGATTCGCAATATTGAATTTATTGAATTTACAGTATATCTTAAAATGTCTCTAAGAGATGTATCTAATCACAAATTTATTTTGGAAAAACTATAATTTTTGTTGTTACACATAAAAAGTATGAACAATTCATGTCTTACTTTATTTAAATTTTTAAAAATTTATAGCAAGTTAACCGAACAAGATATTGTCATAACTTCCAATTATGGTGATATTTTGAACGAATTTTCAAGATATATATATATATTAGGCTGGGTCGATTTGTATGGAGGTAAAAACTGTATGTTGCCTGGGCGATTTTCGGATCAGGCATGAAAAGTCATTAAAAAAAGGGGGCGATATGGGTGCACTATACCCTATCACATCTTCAATTTTGTGAATTTTTTTTTAGGAAATTTTTGTATATAAACGTGCACAGCTAGAAAAAAATGCAACCTAAAACCAGTCTCACATTTATACGTTCTTTTACAAAAATTTATCGTAAGAAATTCTTAAAGGAAAAAATTTACAAAACTCAAGGTACTCAAGGCTTAGCACGTTTATATACAAAAAATTTTTTTAAATATTCCTAAAGAAAAAACCCCCATAGACCCCTTTTTTAATAACTTTTCATGCCCTATCCGAAAATCGCCTAGGCAACATAGGTTTGCAAATCAGCCCAGCCTAATATATATATATATATATATGTGCGACCATTCCAAGCCTAATGCTAGTATAGGTTGACCTCATGCCTTTTGATTTGCCTGTGGCCCGAGAAACTCATTTCAAACTCAGAGTCTCTTTTATTTATGAAAGCTTATTTTTTTGGAATTTATAAAGGTTTTACAACTATGATGACGTCACGTTTATTGAACTAGTACAGACTAGAACTAGTAAAGATTTGCACACATTTCCCAAATTTGAAGTCATTGTACTCAATTTGGTGAAATTTAAGGAGATTTTATAGTTACAGGAGGCAGACATGATTTTCATTCGAATCTTACAAATTTCATACTCAAAGTGAAATTAAGGGTATACGCTTATTTGCAAAATTTATAGTCATTAGATTAATTTTTATGGAATTCAAATTCATTTTACCGTTTTTGTCAAGCTACTTTGTATGGGAGGTTGGCGTGGTTTCCATTTGGCTCATTTTCGAACGTGATCTATATTTTTTAATAAAAAGCTTACATATTGAGTTTTTTTACTCTCTAAAATAACTGCTGCTACCGTAACACTGATGAATAGACAGACATAACTAAATCGACTTAGGAGGTGAAGCTGATCAAGAATATACATAAGACCGGTCCTTATTTGTATGGAGAAAAAAATGCGTTTGTTATTCTTGAGCACCCTTTTATTTTGTTCCTATATATAAAAAAAGCTTAAAAATAAAGTTTCAAAAAAAAGTGGACTTTATTAACACGTGCCGCCAGGTAGAAATTCAAAAAATTATCTTCTACATACGAGAAAAAAAAAGGATAAAACGGCAATTCCATTTTGAACGTACCGGCCTTACGGAATGACCATCTCCGATTTGGATGAAATTCTGCACGGAGCATCACTGAAGGAAATCAAAAACTTCATTTAAAGGCAAAAATGCTGGAGTTATTTTTGGCGGAGTTACAGGGTGCACAAAATTGAAAAAAATCGGCAATTCGTCAAAAATCGGTTTTTACTAGAATTCATATTTCAATCACTTAACCGAATATTAAGTTTTAAATACCATTGAAAAGGTATGTATTTAAAAAAATAGGGACTTATTTTTAGACGCTAAGGAACAAAAAATCGGGTGCTCAACAATTTCTAAAATAAGGACCACCCTAATATAAATATATACTTTTCTATACCTGTTTTCTTATTGGTATTACAAGCGGAGTGACAAAGTTAAACGCATTTTTATTTTTATATATAGTTAAACGCGTTGGGGTATAAAATAAAATTATAAAGTTATTTGAATTTTAAAAGTTTTTGTATGGAAATAAAATAAAAAATTTTAAAATTTTAAAATTTTATAAAAAACAGCATTATCCTTAATCCGAATGCAAAAACTAAAATTTTTTTAATCTGATAGGAAGAACTCTCTTCCGTTTCATTACTCTTTTTTGTGACCGTTTTTTGTTTGTTTACAAAAAAAAATAATTTTTAGAGATTATTTTAAACCATTCCAGCTCGCAGATGACTATAGCTAGAGTCGAACTATTTGAGGAATCTTCATAACATAAATCAGGCATTATTTTTATGAACCGACCCGTCAACTTTTTTTTTCTATGGAGCATGACCTTAATATACGGCCCTTTCAAGCCTTATGTAATTTTTTTGTTCGAAAAATTTACCTCATGCCTTTTGATTTGCCTGAAATTTTGGCTTTAAGTTCATATTACAATTATAAGAACTAAAGCTTGCTTCTTTTTTCCTAAAGCCATTAGTCGCGAAATTATGGAGATGCCAATTTTGTCTAAGAGCAAAAATCGTGGTAATGGGGTACTTTTCAATAAAACGTATTTTCGTTGTTTATTATTCGATTTTTATAAGTTAAACACCATTGAAAAGGTATTTTAGTAAATTTTCTAAATTTGCTTGAATTATTTGGTTTTTTAACAGCGTTACCAACTTTTACTACAAACATTTCGTTTGCTTATATATATATTTTTCTCCCTTTTTTATATACATATATTTTTTTCTTATCATATCTGTGAAGCATGCTTAATTAAAAAACATAACAAGCATACATAGAATATGTAAAAATGCCAAAAATGTTGAAACTAAACAAAAATGTTTAACAAAAAGTCGAGGAAATACATTGAATTAAATTTGAAACAATTCAAACAATCAATAAATGCAATTGGATGTGTTAATATAGCTTTTTCAAGCAAAGCTAAGTGATGTTTATGTGTTTCAAAGCCTGCAAAAAGTCAAAAACTGAGCAACTTCAGGCATGCCTCAAGCATTATGCATGCATGCATGCTTTTGATGTGGGCTATTTCATATGCAAACTCAAATGTCAGATGCTTGAAGCATGCATGCCTCCTATGTATCTTAGCCTATAGTGCTGAGCAGATGCTAGACGTGGTAGTATTCTTCTGAACATCACTATGAATTAGTATACATTTTAGAGCGTGCATTTTGGTAGACCAGTTTTAGTTTTTGAACAAATTTTTTACATAACTTATTTTGGATATAGTTTTTATATAATCGAAAGTAATAACTATATATCAATTGTTTGATGATCAAATTATAAACAAAGATGTTTATTATGTCACTAAAAAAAATTTTTAGTTCATGACTTTATGTCCTATAGAGGGCACCATATTCAATTTAATGTGACGTCACATAGTCTATAACCAGCGGATGATCAAAACACTTCCAATGATACCTTATTTGTCAAATAATGATAAGTAGCTTAGAATTTAGGGGTGTAGTTGATTTTCTGTCCTCTAGAGGGCGCCATATTAAATTTTATGTGACGTCACAGGGCCTTTAATCAGCGGACGATCAAAACGCTTCCAACGATACCTCATTTGTCAGGTTGTGATAAGTAGTTTAGAAGTTAGGGGTCTAGTTGACTTTCTGTCCTCTAGAAGGCTCCATATGAAATTTTATGTGACGTCACAGGGCCTTTAATCAGCGGACTATCAAAACGCTTCCAACGATACCTCATTTGTCAGGTTGTGATAAGTAGTTTAGAAGTTAGCGGTCCAGTTAACTTTCTGTCCTCTAGAAGGCTCCATATTAAGTTTTATGTAACGTCACATAACTTATAACTACCGGACGATCAAAACGCTTCCAACGATACCTTACTTCTCAAATTATGATAAGTAGTTTCAAAGTAAGAGTGGAACAGATGAATACACACATACATATGGTCAAACACATATACCACTCCCTTAACTTCGCCATAGTCGGGTAATAAAAAATCCTGCAAATAATAATGTTATAGATTCTAATTAAATTTTTAATTAAAAATATATTTTATTAAATGTGTAAGCAAATGAACCTGTATGCAATCAGACCCTTTTATGCCGAAAAATCCTTATCTCTGCGTGTAATCGACTGCACGTATTTTTAATCCTAGGCAGTCTAGCAACATTAATGTTATAGGAATGTCCTGCATCTAGTTTTATCCCTTTAGAAGTTATCGTGACTTTAACCGATGGACTGACAGACAGGATGACATACAGACAAACATGGCTAATGAACCGAATGAGCTTACTGACGCTGTCAACACCGGCATTTCTTCGGGATTAGTAAAACTGAAGAAACCATCAAATTTACTGAATAATTTTTCTAAAATTGCAATTTTTGAAATTTTATTATAAATATAATCGGCGATTAAAAAAAGTTCAATAACATTCGAAATAACAAATTTTAACAAAATAATCTTTCAATAGATCAAAAAAAAACATCATTCATTTCTAGATAAAAGGGATATGAGATTAGATTGAAACATATTTTTAATTTTGTTCTACCTTATTTTAAAACTCAAAGTCATCCAGATTATTTTTTTGTTAATATATAATAAAATATTTATTAAATATTTGCCATTTTAGTTATAGAAAGAACTTTGACCGAAGTTTCTTGATCAATTGTGTTGTGAGTGTTATTAAATGTTTGAACACAAATGATCGACAACTGGACCTACGAATTATACGCAGACTCCAAACGACTTAAGTTCTCAATACTGTTTCTTTGCATGACTGTTTCTACTCTCTGAAGTTTGCCAGTGTCTCCAGAGATGTGGCGGCCGAACAGAAATATTAATTCAATTGAAAAATATTCTGTATACCGCAGTTCTTTAGCTTACGCGACACGTACTCTACCCAATAGGCTATGCCCCAAACCATGACTGATCCTCTACCATGCTAAATCGTATATTTAAAATTTTTATTGTAAAATTCTTCATTCGGTTTTCGCTTTCCATCTGAGCTATATAAATTAAAAAACTCTCATCGGTAAACAAAACCTGTACTAAAAGTTTACTTTTTAAAAGTGCTAAAGATCCTAATGTTTTCTGTTTTATTAACCTTGCTCCAGAATAGAAAATCTTTGGTCATCTACTCATGCACGAAATTGGGGCGTTCTATTACATTATTCTTTCTAATACAGTGCTTTTTTCGTGCTACTTCTGAATTTAAACATCTTTTTCTCCAAACTCTTTAAATTGTTTCTGAGTGTACACTCTTTCTCAAATTGAGTTTTAACATGACCTCTAGTTTTAGTTCAAATAAAAATGGGTCTTTTATTATTTCTCTTAAAAAATACCTTTCATCTTTGGAGCTAAGTTTATTTTTAGCTACTGTACGTTCTTTATTGCATATTCTCTTATCTTGTAGATAAAGCTTGATTATATCCTGCACTGTTGATTTAGTTTTTAAAATGATTTGTGAAATTTGTCGCTCGGATTTTCCTTTCAAATAATAATCTATCACGATCTGCCTTTCTGCCAGTGTTGATTGATTCACTTTTTGAGAAATGTTTATTTTTTTAAGTTTTGCGTTTGACTGAAGTTATTCCAACAGTAGTAAAAAGCTATTAGCAGGAATAACGGTTTAAGGACTACAATTTGCATTTTTTCCTTACTTGCTCGAATTTCAATGTGAGCTCGTTTTTATAGGTTTGTTTCGATTTAAATTTGTTTCACCGTTATGTTCTAATTTTTTAATTACGTTTCTGTTTAATTTTGATCACCAAAAAATAACGTCCTTCATACATTTTCATTTCTGAAATGCCGGCCCGACTTTCGTTGTGAGCCACTGTAGGTCCAGTTCTCGATCATTTGTGATCAAACATTTAATAACACTCACAACACAATTGATCAATAACAGCTAGGTCAAAGTCATTATAAGGGCTGAAATGGCCAGTTTATTTTTATTTAAGGTTCATTTAATGTGGCAGATGAATTGGTTTCTTATTCGCTTGGATACAAAAGGTTGCAGTTTGGAGAACATTTACCTAAAGTTTTGTAACATCATAATATGTTTGGAGTTAATGAATTCTTAGTTTTTAAGACAGTATGCCACTAATTTCCAATTATATATTGTACTATAAAAGAAATTATTCTTAATGTACTAATTACTATCGGAATAAATCAAATCAAATCAAATCAAATCAAAAAATATGCTATTTGAGATTCGGAAAATTTCATAATCCAATAGAGACAAAATCATTCGGAATTTCGGGATTGAATTCTCTAGTCTAGAGGTGACATAGAGTAAAAAGCGTAAGGCCATAAATCAGTTGTATTTAATTGGTTGCTATTTCAAACAAGCAAATTAAGATCCAAAGCTTTCACAACACGAATGATAATCAATCTCTTTTAGTTAACTTTAATTTGTCCTCATCGTAGCGTTTGACAGTTTCCCAATTCTACTACCAAGTCTATAGTTTCATTGCCCAACACCAAAAACAAGAAGCCAATTTATGAACTACATCATTAATTTTCAATACATATTTGATCTTTATTGTCAACATTCGAAGTAGTTATTTTAATCAATTAAACATTTGTAAACCACTTGAAGAGCACGATCACAAACATTATTACTGTTAAGTGATGGTATCACAAGCCAGTCAATTAACCTTTTTGTACCAAATAAAATTGAATGAGTTCATAAATTTTCATTGAACTTCAAAAGTGGATGGCATAAAAGTTGACAGAGGACAAAAAAAAATAATAAAAAAGGTCTCTTCATATGGTGCCGTATACGTGCTGTGCCGCCCACGCATTTTGATATTGATGATGGTGATGATGATGACGATGATGACGCTGATTCGCAATGGCAATGAGAAAGTAGACGCTCACTATAAAAACAACAACAGAAACAGCAAAAGCAACAATAACTATTAAGTATCTACTAAATTAAGATTTATTTGAAAGATGCTTGCTTCACGAATCCAAATGCAGCAGTGTTTAAGTGAAAAGCATTTTATGTACGTTTGTCAACCACACTTCAAGCACACTTAACCAAGCCATACATTTCCACACAAACACACTCACTCCTACATAGATAGATAAAAACACCTCAGCAACAAAGACTACCTTCTTCATCATTTTGGTGGGTTTGATAGTTGATGGCGGTTGGTTAAAAAAAGTCTGCTTGAAATTAAAAGTTGTACCCACTAATTGCGCAATTTAGATGTAGATGTCGTTGATGGTGTTCGTTGTAGTTTTGCTTCCATACTATCTTCATGATGCAGTTGCAGTTGCATTTGCAGTTGTTATTGTTGTTGTTTTTATTGTTGTTTTATTGACATTGAAGTCTCGTATTCGTTGGATGTGCCGTGAAAGGATTTCTTCGCTGATTACTACATCTCCAACTCCAAAGTGAATTGAGGCTGAATTTGTTGCTGAAATCGTTGTTGTTCTAGTTGTTGTTGATGCTGTTGTTGTTGTTGCTGGTGCAGTCAACGCTTTTAATGGCAGCCTCTAATACATGCATTTGAAATGCTTTTAAGATGTTTCAACCAGGTTTTAGATTAGCAGCAAATGGATGTCAGCCTTAAAGATGACTTGAAGATGGCTTCGCATGGCTGCCTAAGTGCTCAATTAGAATAACATAGATAGAAAATTTAAATCGATGCTGTTTTCATATGTGACGAATGAGACTTTAAAGAAGTACTTCTATATTTTTCTTAATTTTTGTTTAGTAAAATGTGTTTAATGCAATCATAGGTATATCCATTGAAAGCATTTGTCAAAAAAATATAAAAAAAAGAAACGGGAATTGGAATAAATACAATTCCGCATTTTCTATAGTTCATATGGGGGTAAATAGTTGCGCAAACGGCTTAAAGGCTTTTTAGCAAAAAATTAATTTTTTCAAAAAAACAAGAAATTTCTTCTTCAGTATTTTGCATATAACTATGAAACTAATGAAACAATTTTTATTAATTTATACTTATTTAAGAGCTATTAAAATTTTTCATCTTATGCTATAAGGTGCATTGCATTTTGTTCAGTAAATTTTTTTTAAAAATGCTGCGAAGTTAAATTTTGATTAAAATTTTTTCGAAAATTTGATAACTTCAACTCACATTACCCCGCGTTACAAGAGCATGAGGAAGAAGTTTTTAATTGAGTAAATTTCGTATTTTGAGGAATTTTACAGCAAAAATTTTGATGTATAATTTTAAGATATATTATACGGTATTTTGACCAAAAAGCAACACAACTGCACAGTGAATTTTTCGAAAAAAATTCAACTTTATTTTTATTAAACGTGGCTACATAAGTATTTATGTAAATAACCATAAGAAAAAATTATACGACATTTGTTTAAGTTGCGAAGTATTGTACCTTTTCCGTTGTCTGGATAATTTTTATTGTAATGTTCAATTACTTGGATAACTCCATTTTGCTGTCCTGCATCAATTGTCCACGTATTATTTATCATATTAAGAAGCCTTATGTCTCTTTTTGCTGGATCATTTAAAATAGATAAATTTTTAATAATTTTTGATATCCAAAAAAATTTTATTCGTACTCCACAAGGAAGGATGCATCTCAATAAATTCCTTACAAGAAAAAATATTAAAAAACTGTATAGTATAGTAAGGCCAGCGAAGATATCAAAGGCCAACTCATAGCAGAAAAGCTGTATAACTACAAGAAAATAACAGTAGAATGCAGTACAACTCATCGTAATGCTGAGAACAACCAGTGCTGTTCACAATCCAGTGCAAATGGTCTTGCACCATATCATTTGCAAAATGGTAAAATATATATTTACTCTACACTAAGAAAATAAAAAAGAATGCATTTACTACGCTATTGCATATATGCAACACTAAAATCCATAGCTAAAATTTACTATACATTGCAATACTAAATTGCAAACTGACTGCTGATTATAAAAAAGTAAAGGCGAAAAAAACTGATATGGAAGATAAGCGAATAAAAAAACCAATTAATTCCCTGCAGTGTAACCAATTAGATTAAAACCAGTCTGCATACTAGTTGAAAACTGAGCAGTACTAGTTCAAGATCGTCTTTTCTTCATATACCCAACTAGTATTTTTAACATGGCGATGTCATAGGAAATATCAAATGTCTTATTCTGAACAGATGAAAACTAGTTTATAGTATATAAAATTATAATTAGTTATATTCTAGTTTGTTGTATATAGTAGTTGTCAACAAATAATATAATGCCAAATTTTAACTAGTTTCTAGTTTAACCTTTCCTGAGTGGTTGGCAAATAGTCATGTTTTAATTAGTTTACAACTACTTATAACAAACCAATGATTCAACCAGTTCTTTATTCGGCAATTTATCTTCTGAATTTGGAGCTTCTACTAAAGCGACTATTAAAAAAGTTGCAAGTAAAATTTACATAGTGTTTTATTATGTCATATAAAAGTAAATTTTTAAAGTTCATAAAGCACAGTTGATTTTAACAATATGTAATATAGTTTAATAATAGTGTAATATAGTTTGATTTTGTTTTGTTTTACAACTGGTTTATTGTGACATGACATAAACTAGTTGAATTTAAACTATTTTTGCAACTATGAAATAAAAACTAGTTTGTTTTAACTAGTATAAAGAGTAATCATTTTTACTGCTGATTGGTCTTACACTGCAGGGTTGTGCTAAAAGATTTTTTCGACATGAAATTGAGTTAAGCAAATTTTCCAGAGGAAAGTTATTGATAAGCTGTGAATTTCATGTTTTGCAACAACTATAGCAAATTATATAAAAAAGACCGTTTACAATTGATAGGAAATTTTTAAAATTTTTTACAAAAGCACAAATTTCCAAAATATATGAGATTGTGAATTGTGCTACTAAAAAAACAAGCGCATTAATGTCCGTGCTTTTGTTAGATTGCTGTTGTTTCAAAGAATGATCAATATCAGATTAATAGCATAAAATCCGTGGTCACAAGGAAGAATGACTTAACTCAAGCTATCGTTAAAAAGCGGTACGCTCTTTTCTTTATTTGAAGGATACAAAAAAAAAATTTACACATAACAGAGTATCACGTATGGCTGCACATATTTCGTTTGTAACGATTCATATATTTCGGGAAAAAGGTCGGATTTAGTGCATAAAAATATAGTTTTTTCCAATACTTTGAGTTAAGTCATTATTTCTTATGACCACAGAAAAAGTCATTTAAAAAATAGCACATTTCAAAAATAAAGTTAAATGTCTAACAATTAAAGCTAATATCACATACATATAACCTTTACATACCTACTTATGTAGCTACGTTTAATAACAACAATTTTGAATTTTTTTCGAAAAAAATTCACTGTGCAGTCGTGTTGCTTTTTTGAAAAAATACCGTATCATATATCTTCAAATTATACATCAAAATTTTTGTCGTAAAATTCCACCAATTACGATTTTTACATATTCGAAAAGTATTATAAGAATAGAAATATTTCGTTTTCTTTTCATTAATTCGACACACACAGAATTCGTTCGGAAGTTTAGTTATCACTTTTGGCTTCAGTACCTATAAAATTTTAATATTAATAGGAACGAAAATGATAGTATCGAAAATGTTTTGCGTTTTCACGATAAATCAAGTGTTAGACGAATTCATTATTTTAGTTTTGTGTAACGAGTTGTAAATATTTTGATTAAACCAAACTTATATATTTGAATGAAATAACTCATGCAAGAAATTTTTACCAAAAGTTTCAGTTTCGGGGTTCGGCCATATTGAGGCCGAATAGCCGAAACTGAAAAAGGCCGAAACTGAAAAAGGCCGAAAATGGCCGTAACCGAAACCGAAACCGAATATTCGGTCGGACACTAATATAATCTGGAATAATGTTGCTACATATCGATGAAAGATATTTTTTAATTATTTTTATGCAAACTTTAATATGATATGTTACGTGGTATACATTACGTGACAGATTTTTCCCTTCATAGAAGTGCTAATATTTTATAGTTTTATTTATTTTATTGATCTAGAAAAACATAGAAAGTGTAAACAGGACCGTTACAATCGAAGACTGAAAATAATTTAAGTAAACTTTGAATTATACGAGTATTAATTGTACTTATAAAATTTCAACTTTTGTCGCCATTTTTCAATTTTTGTTGCTATTCATCATGTTTGCTGCTATTTTTTTTTAAAAATAAATTGAGATCAGCTCTCAGTACTCTCACAATAAAAATTTAAACATTTTTTCTCTATTATGGAGGTTTAAAAGAATTTTAAGTAACATTTAATTTTTCAGTAGCGGTAGACCTTTTATTGAAAATGTATAGCTATAGTACTAAGGGCGTCCGCAGGATTTGTTCTAGGGGGGGAAAGGCATAAAGGAGTCTATAATACACATAAAGAAAATGTAACCTCTATAATTCTATTTTCTGAGATTTTTGGTCTTAATTTTGTTATCATGATACGCCAGTTGACACATGCTTGTACACACAAGAAAATGATATATATTTCACAGAGGGGTAAAAATCTTTTTCGTATCATTCCTGAAACATTTTCAAATTTAATTTTTTTCATGCAATTTAAAGAAATTTTTTTCTCAACAAATATTCTTAGTAATTTAGTTAATAAAATAATGTAATGTCTCTTTAAGCCTTTAATAAAATCGCATTAATTACTATTTAGCCCCAAAGTTTTCCTCTTTTCAAATAAGAATACAAAAATTGCTCAATATTTATTTTTTAAAAATGAATAAAACCAGCAAGATTTTCAGACCATTTTTTCCAGTTTTAGAGGCCCATATTATATTATAGCCAATTGCGAGCGGCCTGAAATTTATCAGATTTGGATTAAAGAAGTAAAAATCTATATAGTCCGCAAAAATTAAGAATAAGAGTTGTCGCTATTCTTAAAATATTAGAAAAGATTTATTTCTTTTTTCAACATGCATCAGTTCTAGGCAGCATGCAAGTTGCTTAAATCGAACTCGGAAACATACCTATTATATAAACTATTAAAAAAATTAATTTTTTAATTAATTCAAAAGTATTAATAAATATATAAAGAGGTACATGTATAGATAAATTTTTGGTTGCATTCATTTTCTAAATATATTCTAGAATCTCCCTGCAATTATTCTGAAACCTAGATGTAATATAAGTACAAGAAGAAGTATAAATAAATGTTTCAAATCGAGTTTCCTATTTAAATTTTAGTCATAAAAAAACTTTTGACCATAACATATTCGAATGTAAAAGCGTTTTCTTAAAAAGAATTTGCCATCAGATTTTTTCAAAATTAGTGCATGATTTGAAATTAGCCTACTTTATTCAGAATCTAATCATTTTTTTTCGCTTTTGAATCAGAAGCTTTTCCCTCGCCTAGATCGCTGCAATTTTCTCAAATTTAAATGCTGCAAGATTGTTAGCAATCTTATTAAGTTTACGACAAATTAAAGAATTATCCAAATTGGATCACCTTTATGACAGAAAAACGATTTTTTTTAAGCCAACTTTTGGGAAAGCATTTAGTTTTTATCCCCTTACCATCTGTCGCTCCGAAGAATGATCTTCGACTAATAGGGATATCATTCCCTATCATACCTAAATTTCTCGTACGATTAATTTCTTAATTTCTTCCATTACATTCGTAGTGTTTACTGATGTCTCCGTACTATTTAGTATAAGTTGAGTTTCCAACCGAAAAATTTCCAACCGAAATCTTTCAGCCTGGTTTGCTGAACAATTACCGAATATAAGGAAATGTATGATTGCAAGGTGGCCGTAGTCTACTGAAAGAGTACGTGGCCCGTTAGCTAAAAAACCGTGATTCAAAACCCAGCTCAGATAGAATGTTTTTTTTCGTTACTAGTAAATGTAAGAAATGTATTCTGGTACAATATACATTTGTTTTTGTATGAATACGAATAAAATATTTTGAATGTGTACCAAACTACGTCCAATCTGCAAATCCTATTCGTGGCTGAAAACTACGAATAAAATTCGTAGAATGGACGCAGTTATTAGTAATATTTACACACAAAATTTTTTGAGAAACAAAATTTCTTACGAATGCATATTGAAAAGTGCCTGCGAAACAACCCAAGTAACAATATTAACCATATATTCATTCTTGCAGAGCTTATAGTGCTATCTTATATAGCAGCAAGCTTCAACTATAGCCTTAGTCGCGCTACTAAAGCTCTTGCAGAGAATATATAAGGCTACTTTCTTGAGTTTAAAAGCACTATTTTTACTTCATATGAGGAGTAGAAGTAGCTGTAAACTTTTAAAAGAGTCCCTGTCAAACCCAAATAAGAGCTCTTGCAAAGCTCTTTTTTATTATTCGTTTAAGTATGTATGTGTTAAAAATAAACTCAATAAATATATAAAATTTGACAAGTGTTTGTGATGATAAGAATGACAAATAAATTAAAGAAATAATAAAGTGATTATTATATCAGACTCATGTTCGTGTATTCGTTATATGCTGCGAATTTCGGTGCGCTTTTAAATTTATCGGAAACGTGAATGTAGTACTTCGAAAAACTACAACGGGCTTAACAAATAATTAAAATTAAGAAGTGTTAATTATTTAAAATTAGTTGGAAAATTTTTAACATTCTTTAAGATCAACTAAAAATGATTTAAGTACTTTATTCTTAAATATATGTATCATAGAAATCATCAATTTCGTTTTAAATAATATTGTAAACACTAATATTTAGCTTGCTTCAACTCCGAAGATTTTATATTTTTTATAAGATCGCCATTTTTTTCAAAGAAGCTCTTTATCAGATTTTTTAGTCACTTGTTATTCCCAAAAAATTTATTGCATTAATTTACAGTATTTTATATCTATTCGCTTTAAAAATGCAATACAAAAATACACATTAAAGCAAATATTATACTCAATCTACGAGTTTTAAAACTGCTGTATAGTAATTTTTATTACTTTAAAAGATCCTTTACAGAGCAAGTAGTAAATTTTAGAGTTCTGCTCTTTTGCAGATTTGATAAAATCCTTTACAGAGCTGTATAAAGTATTAAAGCTCAAAATGGTAAAAAAATCATATTTAGAGCATTTTCTTTAAAATTAAAAGCAACTAGCAGCAAACAAAGCTGCGGTAAAGCTTTAACCGCATATTATACACCTATAGAACACTTTTAGGACTCACTCGCACCTAGTTGCTCCAACAATGTTACTTGGGAAGGGTAAATGAAATGGTATCATAATTTATCACTGCGACGGGTACAACATACTATTTCAAACTGCATGGTTCAGCTCAGCTTTATTTATAAATATACCTTAAATTAAGTATTTTTGAGTTCTCTTCAAAATATATTAACATATTTAATTAACAAATCTTCATATAAAATTAAAAAAGCCGAAAGTTACAATGAACCTAAAGTCGACTTTTTGATTGATTATTGAAGCATCTTATCAAAATACGTGTTCCTGCTAAATTTTACACCCTCACAACTAAAAACGACGTTTTTATTAAAACAGTTCTACAATCCTTAAGTCTGAGCGCAACTTACAATTACAATAACAATTTATAAAGCTTTTTGACTCTCCCGTAAAATTTTTTAATTGTAGCTTATGGCTTTTTGATTTAATTTGAAGACATTTAAAAAATTTCACTGCCTAGGGGGGAGGTATGGGGGCGCTTGCCCCCTGTGGACGCCCATGTATAATATATAAGTACATTTCACTTTAAAATATTTTGTAAATGTTACGTTTTGTGCGCAAGTTGTGCCACTATGTTACTACTATAGAGAGATTATAAAACAACTTGCGTGCTTGTCAATTTTTACAGCCCTGCTCGCTGTTTTAATATTTCTTGTTGCTATATTGCTATAGAGTTGCTATAGAGTTTTTATAGCCCGCTATTCATTTCGTCAAACACCGTTTTGCGTTTTTTGTAAAAGGACCTCAGAAGGGTTATCTGCCACCCTGGAGGTGGGTATGCTTAAAACAAGTGTTAAGAAAACAGATAAGGTTAGGCAGTTTAGCACTCATAGCTGCACCGCTAACAGGGAAGAGCGTGTTTAATATAAGGTTAAGAGACTCCTCACTAGACATTGTCTATGTGCCATCATAACTTTTGAAATTGCCGGGTGTCCATGATGTGCTATCGAGAATCATGAGTAGCCTAGATGCCTTTGAGATTTTTTCAATTCCTTCACAGCATTGTTTCCCAGAAGTTCTTTTAGCTTTACTGGTCTTAAGCATTGAAAGTTTTGAGGGCTCTCGAGCGCTTAGCCGCGTTAAAGAGTATTTTGCATTTAGTTCTAAGCCCATCCAGTGCGGAGGACGACATTTTGGTATTAGCTTCCCCCTTGTTGTCCTGTTAGGACCTGAGGAAGCAAAAGACCAATTCATTAATTTAGTTAGTATATCGATTAGATCATTTAGATCAGCTGTCGATTTTGGTTTGTCAATTGGACCTGATTGCAAAGATTTTGCCAAAGCCCTTGTATATAACCCCTAGTCCGATGAACGAAAGTTTGTCGCAGGGAAGCACAGGTGTAAAACTTATAATAAAAAACCCATTTTCTTGAAATGACTTTGACGGAACTTTTATTGATTCATTGTGCTGAGTATGTCCTTAGCTTCCGGGTCACTCACTCCACCCAAGTGGAGCTCCCGCCGCCAAGTGTCATACTTATATAAAAAATATTATGTTAACTTTGTGTCAAATTAACTTTTTTCCACAAAAATACAATAATTTTCCCCGTTGGTAAATTGCTTCCCCGTTTCCTTTTGCGCTAAAATTTCCAGCAACGTGAAAATTTCCAATTCTGTTTTCTATTTCTTTCTTTCCTTTCTATTCCTTTTAACTTTTCTTCAATTTGAGCGCATTACAGCACATTTTCTTCATACTTGAAAAATTGTGAAAAAAGCATCACTTTAAAAAACACACACACAAAGAAACCATTAAAAATTTTTTTATGTGGCTCATAATAGCACACATCGTGCACATTGCAGCACATATTTTTGTTTTAATTATAAATCACATACTACGCAACGAGACTTAAGGCACATCTCAGATACTTGATTCTTCCCAACAAATGCTTAAAAAACACGCCCCAAACAGATTTTGGGCGCCGCTTAGTAACATATTAATTTACATGCAAGCCTAAATCACACAAGCAAAGACAACGGCAACAGCAACACCAACAGCAACAGCATCATTAAGACGCGACCAATTCATGTTGATTAAATGTTTAGACAGCAAAACAGATAACCAGTTTGAGATGCCCTAAAATGGCATATGTAGGGATAAATGATGGAACGGTGATGGAACGCAAGAAAATTTTTGCACTACGTGTGCACAAGATTTTACCAATAAGCAGCAACAACAACAATTTTTTTTTTATTTTGCCACGCAAACAAAATTACAGAAAATTAAGAAATATTGAACGATTACAAGCAAAGGAGCAAAATGCAAAAAAAAATAAAAAATACTCGATGCGGTTACCAATAAAACAAAACCCCGAATATCTTCGTATCCATAAGCTAGCTAGTTACCTAGCTCAAGTTGCATATTTTTGCCGGCAACATTATATGTTGTGACTAAATGTCAGCAACTTCGTATTGTTGCCTAAGATAAATAACTGTTTAACCTTTTGAACCCAGATATTTTGCGGGCCCATTAATCATTATTTTCACCTCTTTGTTGTTGTTGTCTTTACCTGCTCAGTTATGCTTGTTCTAGCTTGAGTTATAGAAAAATTCATTCACATAGATTAACTTTGAATCTTGTAGTTCTTACCCAAAAGCAAGCATTGACTATATAAACAAAATGACCATGACTCCGTCTGTCCAGTCGTCTGTCGAGACGTCGAGGTGCAAAAAGCGCGACCTTAACCTTAACTTCGTTTTGCTAAGCCTGCCATACATTTAATGCCCAGCTGCAGCACCACAAGCAACATCAGCTTCACAATCTGCCATATTTTTTGTTGCATCTTTCTTAATCGGCCATCAGTTTGCCGGCTGAATGCTGCTACTTGCTGTACGTGCGGACTTTTGTGAAATGATTTGTATTTTGGGCTTATTTTTTATTGCATTTTGAGCACAGGGTGGTGATTAAGACATAACACAAAAATTATTTTGAAATGATTTTCAAAAATTTTCAATTAGAGATCGTTAGCAATTTATTTTTAAAAGTACAGCCCAATTCTGAATAATTTTCCCCACGAATCAGAAAAGGGAGTTTTTATTTTAAAGATGGCGGATAAAGGCATCAAATTTTTTTGTTCACTCATGAATATTAACGTTTTAAGAAAAAATTTGCATTAAAAATTTCCAAAATGCTCTTGAACTTTAATCTAAAAATGAAAACTCCCTTTTCCGATTCTGGGGGAAAAAGTATTCAAAATTGGGCTGGTATACTTTCATAAAGTTTTAGAGCCTTAAGTGCACTTTATTTCTTACTATGACTTTTGGAGTGGGCAGATTTGATTATGTTTTCACATAGAGTTTTTTATTAGAAGGCAAAAATCAATTCTAGGGTTATGTTTTTTCTCTGTAAATGTAGAGGGATCAATTTGGGGACATTTTTGTAATTTTTATATTATTTATTTGGAGCTCCCCTAATAGTTAATTTTTTAAACTGATGCTAAAAATAAGATCCTCGCTCAAAAAATTATGCCGTGTACATTTTTAACAAAATTGATCGATCGAAAGGTTATAGCAAAAAAATTTCATTTCGTCTTTAGTCAGTTTCTATTTTTACGAACATGAAAAGTAAAACAACAACTTAATATATGCCTTAAATAAAGTAATTGTGTTAACAAAAACCTATAATTATATTTTATATGAAATATTTTAATAGAATATCTTTAAACCCACGTTTAAGAGCACTATCTTAAAGCTTTTTTCAAGAAAAGTCAAAAAAGATCCATAAAAAGGGCGTTAGAAGATTAAAAAAGTCTACACACAAATTTCTCATAAAATTTCACTGTGAACATAACAACTTTGTCAAAGGCAAATATGATAATGCGAAAATGTCTTACTTTTTATATTAGCTAAAAGCATGGTAGAATTTTCAGGTAACATTGACAACTGCTTATTTACTCTTCCAAAGGAAAAAATAGACTGTCAAAAACAGATGTTAGTGAAACTAAAAGAAAATTAAAGCAAGTGTCGAAAACTAACATTACATATTCTGTACCTTCCAAAAAGACCAAATGAATATTTATTTATTTCGGACACATACATCTGCAACTTATTTTTTACCTTAACATTTTTAACATTGGTCCGATTTTTCACTTATTGACAATGTGTGATTGAAAGCGTTCTCTTTTTGAGACTGTCAATACTTCCAAAATAATTCTGCCTTGAGAAAAAAGCTGAATTTACAATAGAAAAATATTGAATTTTTTGAATTCTGATGTGGTGTAACTTCGTTTTGGGCCCATTGATTTCGTTAAAAATGTCCATAAGGGGGTTTTCTGAGCCGAAAAATTTATTTTTGGCGACAGTTATTAATTAGAATTGTTTATGTTATTCTCTAACAAAAACTCCATGTCAAAACTTAATTTCATCAAATCATACCATTCTAATGTGCATTCATACCATTCTCCCCTGACTTCTTAGTTTGCACATAAGCTACAATAAAGTAAGAAAGTTCTACAGAGTCTGCGACTAGAAGTTTACTCGCTAACGAAGACATAGTTTCTGTAATGAATGCGCTTAGGTAAATCAGAAATTAAATTCTGATGTTTTATAGAGGATTAACTCAACGTTTCTAATAAGTTTGAAGATTGTTTACTTGAAAACGGTTCGGTTAAAAACAAACGAAACTGTTGCCTCTAACCGTGCAAAGGATTTTAACCCATTAAAGACTGCTCATAGATTCCACCGTACGATTTTTTCAAAATTTATCAGGAAGCTTATATAGTCCATAGAAGTTGCTTTGCAAAATTTCAGGTTTGTAACTGTCACCGTATTTGAGATCTGCATTGGGTATTTAAATACCCAATCGGCTAGTCCGGGTTCTTGGTGTTAGTAAAAATTTGCATATATGGCAATAATCTTTTGTCATAATGAACACCTGATAAATAGAAGATACTAGAGGCAAACTGACCACGAATTTTTCCCTCGATCTTTCCATTTTCTAATTTTCTACATAGCTTTATATATGGATTTAGTCATTTTTGAAAATCACACATCTTCGATCTCGAAAAGGAACATTTAATTGTATGAATTTCGTTTCACATTGTAAAGACAATAAATAGTTTCATTTTTCCGTAATGTTCTAAAAAGAAAATTATTTTGATATGTCCTACCACTTTCGAGATATGGCCTTTTTCGTAAACACTGTTTTATGGGTATTTAAATACCCATTAGTCATTAATGGGTTAATGCACATTAATTTTTTATTATTGTTGGGATTTGCATCGCATCCTCTGTCCCAGAATGTGCATTGCAGATTCTTCCTCTTCCGTGCAAAACCTACATATGTTATAAAAAAACCTATATGAGTTATCAACTTACAGTGACCTGTTAGCAATCCTTTGATGATTCTTTCAATCTCTTAAGGTCGTATGTTCCTAAGTGTAGTTTAGCAAGCTCCAACCCCGTCAGATTTCCCCAGTATGTTTTTCTTTGTTTTTTTCATCATGTTTTATAGAAAGAGGGGTATTGCTTTACCTATTCCAACATGGCAGGGGCAAAGACTAGGGGGCCATTTCCCCCCTTAACTTAAGACAAATAATTTTTATAACTAAAAATGTATTTTAAAGAAAATTTATAATTAAAAGCAGAAGCAGCTAACGCATTCATAACCGATATGCTTGTTGATGTCTGGTAATAAGGAATTACGAGAACAAATTTGAAAGGTTTTGTCTTCGATTATTTCGGTCATAGTTTTTTGTGGATCTCTGTTTTGAAGACTCGCCGGTTCGTAGAAAAGATCAATCCTCCAATAGTCCAATTGATTCAAATATATAAATCAGTTTACCAATCGTCCAGCAACATTACTTTTTGAAAATGGGAATGTGTCGCCGTATCATACCATATCTCGACTTATTAAAATCGCCCTTAAAACAGCGTTTTTATGCCTTTAAGCCCATGTGCTGAGAGCTTTCACACGCATTTGCTGACATGAAAATAAAAAAGCTTTCAGTAGCTATCCAGTAGCTATTCAGCAGCCGGTTGCGGTTGCTTGCTGCTGTAAATATTTTTGTTTTTACGTAAATTATGCACTAAAAAAAAAGAGAGTTACAAACTGAACAAAGATGAAAGATTAGAAATGCCTTTTAACACAAAACTAAAAAAGGTATTTATAAATTTTTATTTTTTGAAGCATATATAAACGAAATATAAAAACATAAAGTGTCATAAATGTAGTCAAGTAAATTGTTTTTCTTATTGCTCAGGAACTGCTAAAAAACCCAAAAATAACTTTTAAAAATTTCAGCTCAACAGCTCTAGTATAAATAAGAATTCAAAATAATTAAATACAAATTATTTTCGGTTATAAAAATAAGAGTTAAGAAAAACAGAAGTACCAACACGAAATGAATCAAAGATAGTTTGTTGAGTTTAATTTTCACCTCATTTCGATCACGCATACAAAAAAAAACGGAACAGCACGAAACCGCAACCTATTAGCACGAAGTCTGGACAAGTGCAAACTTTAAACGCTAAGGCTTTACAACACAAACATACAAACGTGTATGTATATGTGTGCGCACCCCTGTACTGAAGATTCGCGCCGATGAATACTCGCGTTGATATCAATAATGCTTCGAATTTAATTTTATAGTTTTCTCAATAAAGCCAATATTTAAAAAAATTCAATTTATTTATCACCTACATGAAACAATAATTGGTCTGACCCCCCTGCATAAAATCCTGGCTGAATGGTCCATGAATCCATGAATGAATCCACTGAATGGTTACGGACAAATAAAAGGAGTTGATGCTCCTTTCTTTGCCAGTTCATCAGCAACTTCGTTTCCTTCTATACCTTTGTGTCCCGGAACCCACAGGATCCAGACCTGGTTTTGTTCGCCAAGCGTATTAAGATTTTCCAGACACTCCATCACCAGTTTTGAGGTTTGCTGATGAGATTTCAATGCCTTTATAGCCGATTGACTATCGGATAGGATATCTATTTTTTTTTTTTGTTTTGGTATATACGTTCCAGGTTAAAGGATACGCACCGGTCAATCGCTTATATTTCCGCTTGGAATATACTGCTGTTCTTACCCAGAAGAATTTTACTCCGGTCCCTTCTTCGTTAAGAGAGCCATCAGTGTATCACTTAATCATGTACTGGTTTATCTTATAAGCTTCGGATAAACCTTCCCATTCCTTTTTACTACTTAGTTCAGTTTTGAATCTTTTAGTGAAACTGAATTTCGGATGGATGCTGTCCATCGGTATTGTTATTTTAGGATATTGTCTCTGTAGAATATCAAACTTCTTTCGAGTTACGTAATCCCTTTGCCCGATATCTTCACTAGTCAGCCTGAGGAAAGCCGTCTTCACCTGGGATGAAGAGGTGTTAGTTCTAGTAGAATCTCCATTAATGCTGTTGGACATATTCGCATGACTTCGTTGATGCACACGCAGGCCAATCTCTCTTTATTGCCTAGCGCTGCAATGACTGTAGGTTGTTTTGTTTTTCCTGACCAGATAACTGAGCTAGACAAAATCATGGGACGTATTATAATTGTATATATCCATCGCAGCATTTGTAGGGTGCATCCCCAGCCTCTTGTAAATTGTAACTTTACACTATATTCGTAATAATAGCTACTGCCTAAATTACATTCTATCTGGCAAATTTTATAAAAGCCATTAACATTAAGTCATTAAGTTTAAACGCTTCGTAAAATAAATACAAATGGGTCGATTGGATAGCGTTCTGAACCAGCGTACAATAGGTTGGGGGTTCGAATCCGCTGAACGCATGAGTACAATTTTTGAAATCGTTATTTAATGTAAAAGAAAATGAATTATACTAAAAGATTTATAACTGCATTCCAAATAAAACATGTATCAATAAAAAGCATTCCTGTTTTTATATTAAATTGTTTTCCAAAATTTAATATAATAACACTGTGCATGAATCGGTCACATTTTTTTGCAAACAAGTTAAAGACATATCATTTCACCATAATTCGAGGACGCTGAATTTATAGTGTTTGCCATTTTTTTAATCCTTCGGCACGTTTTCGAGAAAATGAAGGTTCAAAGTTAAATACATGTTGATGCAGTTTTTGTTAGAAAAATATTTTTCTCATTAATTTTATCGACTTCATGTTAATGAGTGAAGCATTGAGAATTACCTAAAGAAAAATTTCTTAACACAGTTTAACCCTCGGAAACCAACTCTTATGGTCCAAATTGACCTCATACATCAAAAAAACCTTTTTTTTCGTATAAAAGCTTTGTTCAAACAAAAACGAGTAAGCTTTTTGATGGAGAAATATTCCCCTGATATAGTGGCGCTTAATGAAATTTCAAATTAATCCAAATTAACCAACCTTTTGTGTCCCTAAAACGACCTGAAAGGTATTAAAACTAAGTTTTTCATTCATAGTTTTCTTTATTTTCTCAGATAGATTCATCTGTTTCTTCTGCTTCTTCATGTAAATTTCAAGAAATGTCTCCTAAGAGAGCATCTAGTTTTTTACCACTGTACCAGAACTCGAGTCTCGCCGTCACCTGATGGAAACGTTTGCTAAGCTCATCAGATTCGTCTGGGGATTGTCCTAATTTTTCAGCCTGGCAATGATGGAAATGAATTTTCAGCGACATTCTTACATTTAAAGTATGGAAAGCAGTAAGCATTCTGTCAATGTGTAAGCGCTAATCGTCGGATCGATAAATTCCTAGAACAGTTTTAATTACCGCTTTGACATCCTTATTGGATAAGTATTTTAATTACCGTTTAAATTGATCATCATTCAATAAGCGACGAATATCGGATGCATTTAGTATTCCTGTAAAAAAAAATGTTAGAAAATGAAATTTAAAATCATGTAAACACCAACCTTCCTTGGTTTTCATCCCACTCAACTAAGGAAAAATTGCACGCATTTCCTTCCGGATTCAATGCTTTTATAAAATTGTTGACTATTCCTTCCTAGCTTTATATGTAGCGGTGGTAGCAATACTTTCTCGATGGGCGTAACTGGTGTCTCAACAATGTTGTTTCGCCCCAGTCTTCCTCTTCACGTAAAGGCCAGTTCCGCTCGTTGTATTGATCGCCAGCGTAATGGGTGCCCCACAGGCATATGTAACACTTATTTTTAGTGTAACGTGTTGGCATAACCAACAGAATGTTGGTTAATTTGGTTTGATTTTTACTTTCATTTAGCGCCACTATATCAGGGGAATATTTTTCCATCAAAAAGCTTACTTGTTTTTGTTTGAACAAAGCTTTTATACGAAAAAAGGGTTTCTTTTAATTATGAGGTCAATTTGGACAATAAGAGTTGGGTTTCGAGGGTTAATTTGTTTTAAGAAATTATTCTCCAGGCAACTCTTAATGTTTCACTCATTGACATGAAGTCGATAAAGTTAATGAGAAAAAAGTTTTTCTAACAAAAACTGCATCAAAATGTGCTTGACCTTGAACCTTCAATTTCTCGAAAAAAGGCCGATGGATTAAAAACGGTAAACGCCATTAAATTCAGCGTCCTTGAATTATGCTGAAATGATATGTCTCCAGCTTGTTTGATATTTGCACATGCACTGTGTAATTAATAATTTAATTAAATCTTAAAAACGTCGCTTTTTTGCTCTTATAGAAGTTAAAAAGTAACATACAGTGGAATTCACTTATAACGACCTCGGTTATAACAACTTTTCTGCTATAACGTCGTATTCGTGAAGTCCGCATTTTCTAATTTCTCATTTCTTAGGAACTGAGTTCGCTCTTAACGTCGGTGGATATAACGACGATTTCGCACAAAACGACGCAGTTTTCATAAAATATAATAAACATTTTCACATATAGCGACGAATTTTCTTTGAATTTGAATTTTTTTTATTTATGTGTGTACATATTTGCAATTTTCGCTTTCTGTAAAGGGAAATAACCGTATAAAATTCATTGACAACAAAACTGCATAGCTTCATTTGCGCATGTGATTTTGCTCAGTACATATTTGTTCCTTCAAGTGCATGATTGATTTTTTACTATGTTCAAAATGCCTCCATAAACTAAAAGTAACGCATTCACCATAGAAGAAAAATCTGCAATAATCTGGCGGCTTGAAAACGGCGAATATTTTCTTGTGCCATATTCTTCAATATCCATAATATGGAAACATAGAGAAAAAAATAAGGATCACATCTCCTCAAAATGTAGAAAATTAAACTATTAACTTGGTTTAAAAGACAAAAATCGCGAAATATACCACTAACCGATGATATTTTACACGAAAAAGCCAATGATTTAGTTAAAATTTTAAGTAAAACGAATTGTTCTTGTTCAGAAAGTTGGATTTTCCATTTTCGATAGCGACACTGCATTGATAACTGCAAGGTTTCAGGTGAAGCAGGTGATGTATCCCAAGGTGACTGCAGAATTTTTTTCCCAAAACTCAAACATCAGGACTCAAAAAATGTACAATGCTGGTGAAACAAGGTTCTTCTTTAAACTCATGCCTGATAGAATTTTCAAATTTAAAGGTAAAAATTGTATAGGAGGAAAAGTTGTGACGGTTCGTGTTACAGTTTTGGTTGCTGCAAACATGGATGGAAGTTTGAAAAGAAAAATATTTATTATCAGAAAGTCAAAGAAACATATTGTATTTATTTACCCTTAGATTTATGTTTTTATTTTTACTATTGATTATAAATTTTTTTTTCTTTATAATAAATGAATTAAGTTAATAATGAACAATAAAAAAAAATAATGTGTGCATACAACGACATTCGGTTGTAACGACGAGATGTTCCGGTCCCTTCACGGTCGTTATAACCGAATTCCACTGTACTTAGTTTCGATAATAAGCTACTTTAAAGCTTGCCACAATCTTTACAGAAGCTTGTGTGCTAGAGGGGTTTATGTTTTTCAGTTAATAAGCAAAGTTTAGGCGGACTTCATTGAAGAGGAAGGAATACACTAGACATAACCCAGATTGTGGGTGTATATTTTACAGGAAGCGCTTACAGCCAAAGCAGTATGTTTATTAACAATAAACTATTGATGTTTGTCCAAGTTAAGCATTTTATCAAAAAACAAAAAAATAAGGACACTATTTTTGAACATACTATATAATAAACAAGAGTCCTGAGCATGAAGTGAATAATAATAACAAATAATAAAAACTTTAATTCAAGAGCAACTTTGCAACAACTGATTTTTACTCAAGTGCTCTGCTTATAGCAAAAGTTTATAAAAACCTATTTCTTTAAGAAGTCTCTAACTTTGCAAATTCACTATTAGTTAACTCTTATTTTATGGAAATTTATTGAGTTTCCATTTAAATTTAAGTATAAAATATTAATCTCATTCACACTTAATTCACAATCTTTCGCCTGCAGTTAAAAGCAATTGTGTTCAATTTTTCGATTTCTCCGAACATGCAATAGAAGATTAAAAAAGCCTCTATCTACATACAAGTACATAAATATAAAAGACCTCATTTATTAAATGCAAGACCCTGCAGCAAAGTTGGTTGAGCCAAAAAAAAAACCAGGCTTTTAGTGGCTGTCAAAAGTCGTACCGTAGCCAATTTCATTTATAAAATGTTCATTAATAAAATCTTATAAATTGTGCGAAATTTATTACTTTAATACATACTTCGGGTACTTTTTGTCAGAGTTATTCTTTTACCATCTTACTTTGCTTCCACGGTGGCTTATAAAGGGTCTTCTCGCGTGGTGTGGAGCAGAGCATTGCTTTGGATGATTGCATTTTTATGACGCATGATTTATGGAAAAATTATTTGCAGATTTGCACACATGCAGTTTTGTATTGCATGTAAAGCAGAAGGTTCAGTTCAATAAATGTTGGTCAGTGGAATAGCATACCTACTTCGTCATATGTATTTTTCTTTTCACCTCTAATAATTTGTTAGTTTCTGCTCCTCTAAAGATTTGCTTACATGATTTCATTTAGTTTTTCAATAAGATGCTGCAAAATGCAAAGTCAAAGTTACCTCATTTTGGAAATGAGTAAATCGTGTCAATTATATCTGCTAGAAAACGAAAATGCATTCACAGACACTTGTCGCCTCAAGCAGCATAGTTGAGCAATGTCTAGCTATCTGTCTGACAGTACGCTTTGTCAATTCTTCTTACCATTTGTCTCATGGCATACATTCCATTTATGTGACTCAAGCACCCAGTTAGTTGTCTCTCGTCTGTCTTGCTTATCTTTACGATATATGAACCCAGAAATTTAAGTTCATTTAACCCAAAGAAAAGGAAAATCAATCTATCCATGTTCAATCAGTTCAGTTAATGATCGTTGATGTGCGAGAGAGTGAGAAGAAGCCCTACAAATTAAATGACAAACACTCACACCTTTTATTGACACACTTGCAAGCTTCAACAGCCACAAAGATAAAAGGCAATCTTACGCCTATAAACATACAAATAAACATAAATAAGTGGATACGTTTGTGAATAACTCGGAAGCTTGTCAACATGAGTTAATTTTTTGAAAAGCTCATTACACGCTTTTGCTCATTATTGTAATGAGTATTTATAACATTTTAATTTTTTTTTTTATATAATATGCCGAATTCATTCTTAAACTATGTTTTCAGTGCAAAATTTCAAAAAAGAATACTGTTTTTTTTATTTTTGGTTTTGTTTTTGAAGGTAAGTTTTTAACGGCACGATTGAAAAATTCCAAAAAAATAAGTTCCATAAAACTAAATGGAGGTGGTCTAGAAACCTAAAACGAAGTTACTTTTTATGCCCCCATGCGTACTGCGTCTGTAACGCCGATCAGGAGGAGTGACAGGTATAGAAATACTTATTAGGGCTATTCCCGATTACGGGCAAATAGCGTGGCATCGTGACATTTGCAAATTATGATAGCAAATATTTTTAACACAACAACAAAATGTACAGATTTGCATTTGCCCGACTGTGTCATATTTGCAACGCTAAAATCGCATTGTATACAGTCGAGCATGGGCAACACTTATTTGACAATCAATCAGCTGTCACATTTTTACCAAACGCCGCTAATAGAGCAAAATGAACAGTCTTTGATATGGAACTCACTTTGATAAATAATACACTTTGATAAATAATAATGAAAAACGCCACAAATACTGTTCGTGTTGTTTTTTCTTTCCTCCAAAATAGCTGTGAGTTTTGTTTGCAACAGTGTTCTAAAAAGTGTGCTCACAGTTGATGGCAAATATTTGTTAGGGCATACATTTACAAAGCTATTTGCCCGTAACTGGGAATAGCCCTAATATATAAAAGGCAACCACGCTGCGCCTTGCCCAATATCTCTCAAACTGTTTTTAAAATTGTTCAGCCTGAAAGTATGCATAGAAAATATATTTGATACTTATCAGTGACAATATTATGTTTTTACAATACTACGTTTTTGATATAATTACCTCTTTTTTCATCCTTTTATAAAAAAGTGATGACGAATTTAATGAAAACTTTTGATTCGATTTGAGTCGATTACATAAAAAAATATAGTTGTATTAGCCGCGAAACGACAACTGAGTTGTTACGTATATGAAGGTTGCAGGGCCAGTTTGTTAAGTTGTATATGAATATGATTGTTACCAAACTTGACTTTTTGCACTTTTACACTTGAACTAATTTTCAATACTGCTTTCATACTTAAAGTGGTACATTTGTATTTTGCAAAAATCAAGTGAATAAAAAATCAAGCTTGAAAAAGAGAAAAAAGGCTAATGGCTCCAAAAAGGAAGTGTGCGCGGGACCTGTCGTAGGACACGCTTTTATACTAGTTATATATTCTTGGTCATCATCACCTCCTGATTCGATTTAATCACTTTTTGAACTTAAAGGCATTCTCGGATGTATCAAATATTATTCTATCGGCTCCAAATATTATTTCTACTTATTTTAGACATAAGGGAAATGGATTCCTAATAAAGATTTTCTAAAAAATTAGTGTTATTTAAGTGTATAATAACAAATATACATATTCCACGAAAAGTTATAAGTCATGTCAGTGTGTTTTATGCAAAACGAACGAGTGTTTTTGTTTTTTTTAATAGTGGAATAGCCAGGCATCTATAAACATGTAAATTGTATACAAAAGTCCGGCTCGAAGCTTTTTTTGCGAATACCGGGTCTTGTAATGTCACCTCAAATCACCTGAAATTATTTCCAGATGGTCCAAACAAGTTTTGTTGAAATAGTTTAACTTAATTTTACCAATGTTGATTAAGTTTTTTTCAGATTTGAAAGAATTCTAATTGTTTTATCTAAAGCACAGTTTTATTTATTTAAAGCACAGTTACTTACACACTTCGCTAATGTTCGGTATAATTTTGACAAATTTAAGTAATGCATCTCTTTTTTTTTGTATAAACATTAAGTTTTTATATATCTACCGTACCCACATAATTCAGGATAAATACTACAAGTTCTTCTTCATTACAGAAGATGCACTGAAAACAGGCAACAACATTTTGCAAATATTCATAGTAATGTCCGCATACATTCAGGTTTAGCATCTCTTTTAAGATAATACAGCAGAAGAGCATATCCCATGAAAGGACATATGACCAAATAATAAAAACTAACTACTTTGAGCGGTTGCAGTGAAGACAGTACCTTGAGACATGAATGAAATCAATAAAATTCCGCAATACTGGTTGGCTCATTTGACTTATTCACACATAGAAAAAATAGTTACGTTTAGTTATAACAACTCAAAAAGCATGAACGCATTGGCTAACAAGGAGCTGAAAAAACAGGTAGCAGCTCAAAACCAACGAGACTAGAAGTAGTTGAGCACAAAATAAGCAATACAACGCGTGCGCACTTTGTTCACAAATGAAGGTCAGACGTGACTTCTTATGGTATTGAAACCGTTAGAGCGAAAACGGTGAAGACAATGTGGAGTCGCATGAACAGGGTGAGAACTTGTCACTTGAACAGCACTGTGCAACTTTTTTGAGGTCATCGTTTTGAGCCTAAGGTTTGATAATCTCTCGTTGAAGTACTTGCCAAAACTAGAAATTACTTCTGCATTATTACTTTTGCCTGCTTATATTCAAATAAGAGATATACGATGTCATACATTTTTTGACTCAAAGTGGATTTTGAGCACTTTTTCGATATTTTGACATGGCTGTTTCGCGGTTAACCGTAGAGAATACTGTTTTGGTGTTTTAAGCAAAGTTATAGATATTGAGTTTGAGAAAAAAAAATGCAAAACTTACCCGAAAGAACTACATATGGTTCCTCAAAAACGTAAAAATGTCCTTATTTTTACCATTTAACACCCTTTTTTGGTCAATAACTCGGCTACACATGCACAAATATTTTTTTTACTTTATTTCTATTCAAACAAATGTTTCATTTCATAGCTGTTAAGGCAAAGAAAATGTGTGTTTATGTTTGTAATGCATGTATGGAAAAGAGATAAAAATATGTTAATTGTTGACACCCTTGAACTTTACACCTGTTATTTTGATAATATCAATCTCTGCGTGGGTAGTTGTTATAATCCGAGTTAGATACAAGATTCAATGGCATATCTTCTTCTGTGTGTCTTTCAAAAATTGTGGTATTATCCGGGTCTTCGGTGCTTTCATTTATGCATCCAGCCTTTTCTCTTTGAATCACGTTTCTATTAGCTTGGTTATCTTGTGGAATCGCGCACCCTGTTCTTCCGATTCTTGGGGAAACTGTCGCAAGTAGGTATCAAGGTGAAAATGCAGAAAATGTTATTTTAACGTCATGGATGTATTGATTTTATCGAAACAATACAATAGATTATCGCTTTTTTTCTTTACATTATCTGGTTGTACCCAATTTTTCCCTAAAAAACCCACGATTACTTCTTTTAGAGCGATCCAGGCAATCAGGTGATTGTTTTTCAGTAAATTTGTAAAGGTTTTGTTTTTCATTAATTTCCGTATATCTGGTCCATTGATTTTACCTGTTTAAAATAAAAAATTTATTAGCAATAGGAATGGAGCGAAATTAAACAAATGTTAATTTGAAAACATTTAAATAGACAATAATTATTGTTATAATTAAGTGAGTTTATTTAATATTAAGTATTAACTGAAGCTATGTTGCATAGATGACAAGAATCTATTAAAGGATTGTGCATTAGCTATCCTACATTTGAATGCGTGAAGCTATGGTGTAGATCACAATAATCTATTATATAAAAGGATTGTGTATTGGCTATCTAAACAACAAAATCAGCAAAAAATATAACAAAACAAATGTTGCTTCTACTTACTACCGTTGTCATTAAAATTGCTAAGTATGTGTTTTCTTTTGTTGATCAGAATAGTCTGTTCCCGAACTAACTTCAAGAAACACTGGAACTTAAATTTTATGAATTGGCATTTATGCGGCAAAGTAATAAACAGTTTTCGTCATTGCTAACGAAGATTGGTGATGGTAAAAAACTTGAGCAAAACGAGTTCTATGTAATAGAGAGTTGATTATTTACGAAGGAAACTGCCAGCCGCCTGCGTCCAAATAGAATAAGATTATTTTTTAGTAATGCTTCTGTAGATTTATTTAATAATTCTATCTTACGCGCAATAGAACACAACAAAATTTCCTCTGCAATAGATTAGTGGATGTAAAAATAATGAACACTTGCAAGCATTTAAGCAAAAATTGCATAATTTGAAAGTCATCGATACAGGTGGTTTACCTTCTGAAATTGTTTTTGTCATCAATAAACAAATATTAATGTTAGCGATGGTTTGGCAAATGGGGCTATTGTAAAACTAGTGCACATTGAAATTGACCAGAATGACCAGGTTAACAAAGTTTGGCTGGAATTCGATGAGCCTAAAATTGGTCAGAAAACAAGAATGAAAGCTTCTGCTGTCGCTCAATCGATTCAAGTTGGAAGAAGAGCTGTGCCAATATTACGAAAAAACAGTAGCATACCTCTTAATAAAAATAAAACAATCACAGTTACAAGAAATCATTTTTAATTAATTCCTTTCATAAAGATTATTTACGAATATGACAAAAAGCATTCATTGTAATTAATCTATATCGCTTTGTCTCGTGTTACTAGTATTGGCGGACTTTTTATCACAACCTCTAATGACAACCCTCAACAATTTATATTTCATCATGGAAGTCGAAATGATTTTTCTAATGTTAATTTAATTCGAAAATTTTAAATATTATCTCTTAACAAATTAGAAACTAAATTTTATTTAAATTTTATTTAAATATTACTATAAAAAATTTTATAGAGAGCAAACAGTTCTTTTCTGTAATGAGTTTAAATTGTCAGAGTCTCCATGCGCATTCTCAAGATCTTACCGATTCTATAACTCAAATCTGTGACATTATTTTGCTATCAGAAACAAAAATGCAAAATGATGAAAGTATTGATATCACTAATTTCGCTTGTATATCTCAATTTCAGAGAAATCATTGTTCTGGAGGAGTTGCAATTTGTCGTAATTATTATAAAGATAAGTACAATACAGTTACTGGGAATATGTCAATATATTTAAACAGAGAGAAAATTGAAGAATTATGTTCTGCAGAAATAATAGGTCCTAATGGACAACATATTTTGATGATTTCGATTTACTTTTCACCTCAGAATACGACCGCACAGATCTCTTCTATGTTATACACGAGCTGCTTCCATTTAACTGGGTGAAAATTATCACAAAATGTCAATTTTTTTTTGTGGAGATTTTAATTGCGATTTTAGACATGAATACTCAAAGGCACTTAAACAATACCTTTTTGATAAATTTAATCTACAAATATTAAGCGATCCAAATATTTGTACAACACGATTAGGAACAACTATTGATGCAGTATTTTTTAGATAATTTAGACATAACATCCATAACATACGTTTGCTATTTCAGTTATCATAAACCCGTAAATTTTATTAATAAAATTCGAAAACATTTACAAAAATAATTCAAAATGGATGTAATATGTAATGAAATAAAATAATAATGATATGTAATACAATCTACTGGTGTGATAATAACTTGTCAAATTTAATTAATTTTATGTTATTTTAAATTTTTGAATTTAAAAATTATTTTATTTTAAAAAATTAATAAATTAACAAATCTATGAAACTGTGAAAAAGCTTCGCTTCTCTCGTGTGTCCAACGACGCATCTATTTTTTTTTCTCTCCGACTGCTTATTTCAGCAGCATAAAGTTTTAAATAAGGTACTCTTAGAAGACCAATATTAAATTTAGTACTGAATATTTTGTTCTCTCCGAATAAAAAAAGAGTTTCAATATTGCAAAAACACAAAAAGCTCAAGATTAAAAAACGGTAAGAAGATATCGATTGCATATCGATCACTTTAATCTTGGGCGAAATTCCTTTTTTATTTTTCTACCGCACCAGATTACAAATCTGTACCTTATTATGAAAAATTATATCTCATTAAAATGAGTAGGGTGTAAAATCTAAAAATGACAAAAAAAATTTTTAATTTATATTAAAAAAATTTCTGAATTTCCATTCCGCAAACATTGTGTATAAATTCAGAGGCACTGCTTGATCAATAAATGTGATTTTTCCGGATTTTTAAACACAATTATACTAGCATTTAATTCGAATTTTTTTTTTGCTTTTTACATTTTAAGATTTATAATAAAAGACCATTCTTTAAATAAAATTTTAAGTACAAGTTCCTCAGCTCGGTCAAAAATTATAAAAAATTACAAAAATTACTTTTCTCATTCTTGTATGGAAAAATACGTGTATTGACTATATTTTTAACTGAACGGATTGAATTGAAATTCAATGCCCTTTTAAAAAGGCGGAAGAAACCACATATTTTTAGAACTCTATTGCCTTTAACTCCATCAAATCAAATTTGATTTCACTTAAACATATTGTTGGAAAAAGCACAAGAAAGCTTCCAAAGCATTTCAACATTTTCATTACAGAAATTGCAAAGAACACGTTATTCACAATATCACGAGGAGTACTCTTAAAAAAATAGATATGGTAGTTATTTTTGGTAGACATCCTCAAACTTGGAAAAACAAATAAACAATCAATACAAAAATATAAAAGATATTTTATACAGAAACAGCTGCTAATTTTACAATTAAAAACATTTCTTCCTAGAGTCCTGATAAATTGTATATAAAAGTAGTAGAACTCGAACCAAAGATCACCACATTAGCGGATAATTTTGATGATGCCTATTTTATGCAGCGACAACACGATGAGACGCTCAAAAATATACAGGTGAGTTTGAGGACCTTCCTTAATATATTCCATCTCTACATTAAACTGATATTTATTTAATAACTTATTTTTATGTCATTTGTGTATTGCAGGATCTACCCGGTCCTTTGGATGAGTTTGTACAGAAAGCCGACAAACTTCTGGCCAGCAAACGCATCAAATCCGAACTAGTCAACGCCATGGCAGACACACTCAACATCATCTGGCAGGATATTTTGCATCTGCTGCACGATCGCCAACATATTCTACATCTCTGCACACAATTCCATGATCGCATGACGCTCTGCAACCGTCGCATGGACGCTCTCGAGACGGCTTGCATTGACACCATGCTACCCATACAAGTCACTGGCGTGCAGGACTGCCTAAATAAATTCAAACAGCTGCGCATTGATATGCTGACAGCTGTCATGGCTGCTTTGAAGGATGGCAACGAGCTGCTAGCGCAACTACAGGAGCTCACCAAGCTTGAGACGCTCGACACGCGGCCTGATCACATTAAACGCGATGCCGTTCGTGCTGTGCATCAAGTGCAACAATGGCTAGAAGCATTGCATGATCGTCGCAATGCTCTGGAGATCGCTTGGCAGACGCGCAAAACACAGCTCGAGCAATGTCTGGCTTTGGCGCTGCTGGGCCGAGAGTTGGATGAGCTGGAGGCAGCACTCAAAGCGCAGCGCCTTGAAGTCACCTCCATGTTTAGTCTGGGCGAGTGCGAACACACAGCAAACAATACGCTTCAAAACTATCGCGAATGGAAGCAGCATGCGTTGCTACTGCGTGATCGCGCCTTGAAGATCACGCGTGCCAAAGAGAAGCTGCAATCGGCGGGCACCTTCAGCGGTGATGAGGCTTGCGCTCGAGCCTATAATGTTCTCAGCAGCTGTACGGAGCACCTCGATCTGGTAGATCAACGTGAGCACTGGCTGCAGCAGTCGCGTGACTTCTTCACTAAGGCGGAAAAAACGTTAAGCGTGCTAGAGAAGCTCGAAGTTGAGCTGTCAAATATCAAGCTGCCGCCAAATTCACCGCAGAGCTTTACCTTGTATGGCAAAGTATTAAGAGAGGTGCGTGGATTTACAGAGGAACCGCTGCGGCTAGGCTATGGTATTCTCGATGAGGTGGGCCGCACTCAGCCTGAAACGCAGGGCATCAAACGAGTGCTGGACGAGATAGAGAATCGCAAGATCTACATTGAGGGCATTTGTTCGACGAGCACTGAGGAACAGCAGCGAGTAGAACAGGCTTTAAACGATTTTTTGGTGCAGTACAATGATTTGCTGGAGTGGCTGATGTCGTCAGGGCAGCAGTATCTGCAGCAGCATGTTGACATGGGACGCAATCTGCAGCAGAGTAAACAGTTTCTGCTGCAACATCACGAGCTCATGCAGGACTTGGAGGTAGGTTAAAAACCGCTGGTATTCATTGAAATGCTGTAAATTCACGAAATTCTATTCACTCTTTCTCTTTGCAGATCAAAGGCGAACTTATTAACCTGCTGCTGGAGTCCATCAAAGTACATCTGGAGTCACTCAGTCCTCAACAGCGTTACGATGTTGACTCCAAGGCTGAGGCACTGCACAAACATTGGATAGAATTGAAGGATCTAGTATTGAAGCGTGTCGACTGCGTATCGTTACTAATTGAATTCTTTGAGAAAGCCAACCAGCTGGGTAGTCAGTTGGACAATCTTGATCGCCAACTGTTGCAAACGCCTGATCAGCAGAAGCTGCAATTCCTTCAGGAAAATTGGCAAAGTATAAGAACGGACTTCGGAGACCTTAAAAACACCGGCATGCGATTCATCAACATGAAAGTGTGTATACTTTTTTTTATTTAAGTATTTTTCAGATGATAGGTCGAGTGAAAATTATTTTTGTAACCCAAACTTTTACTGTAAATATGGAATTCTTTGGTAAATAAGTCTGGTAACTCTGCGATCGCTCTTAAATGTAGCTATGAATTATAACTAAGTCTAAGTTACTAAGCGCTTTACTAACAGCTTCGTTTTAAGTTGCATGATGGTTAAATTTAATTCGTTATTTTTAACTAAGCTGTTATTAATTTCACTTCGTACTAATTTAATTTCTGTGTTCGAATTTGAAAAGCTTAAAACTACATAGAATTAACTAGTATTTTACAAACAAACAACTTAAACACATACAATTGATATCGATCCTTTAATAAAATGATCGAGCCTTTTACAATAATTTGAAAATAATGAAGGAGCATTAAAAGCTGAAAGCAATAACAATTGTTTACACACAAAATTTTTTTTGGCTTATTGCAAAAGCATGGTTTGGTTGGTTTGTATGGTGAGGCTACAACTAGTAGGATCCAAGTAGCTCTAGTGAGCCGTTTTGATACCATAACCTCGTGTTCCTGTATGTAAAGTTAGTATCGCACTGTTTGTTTGTAGCCATCCAGTGCGGTTGATGAATGTTAGAAGGTTATTGATTTTTATTGTTGAGAGTTTTTCTAGATTGTTAAAGAAGGGCTTGCCTAGCGCTCTTAATCTTGACCTGGTCAGGGCTGGCCAGGTGCACAGGAAGTGAGTTAGTGTCTCTTTTTCATTTGGGTCGTCTCAGCTGCGACAGTGGGTGTTGTAGGTTAGTCCAATTTTTGGCGTGTACTCCGATGCACCAGTGACCCGTAGTTATAGCCGTGATTCTTTCTATTTGATCTCTACTTAGAAGATGCTCTTAAGATCTCAGAGCATCTCCTGAGTTCGGCCTAGGTTGTAAAGGGGTCATAATTTTCTTGATGTGTTGCAATTAGTCAAGCCTCTCCACCTACGACCTGCTAAGGCCAAGTAGTGTTCAGTGGAATTGCGATTGATTCCGCTCTCGAAACGTCCAGGTAGGAACCCTGCCAAGCCAGTTCATCCGCCTTTTCATTGCCACAAATGTTCCTTTGGCTGGGAACCCAAATTATGGTAATGTTAATTGGTTGCCTAGCCGGGCCAGTTTATCCTTACACTGCCTTACCAGTTTGGAGTTGCTGTTGATCGCAGCTAAAGCTTTGATGCCAGCTTGACTATATGTTAAAATAGCTGCACTGAGGTGGTTGGTGATGGCACAACTAGCTTCTCTAATTGCTGAAAGCTCGGCCTGGAAAACGCTGGCTGAGTCCGATAGACGAAAAGCTTCCGCCACTCCCAGCTTCTCTGAGTGTTTACCAGCTCCCACTCTGCACTCCATCTTGAAGCCGTCAGTGTAGAAGGAAACATGAAAGACTAAGTCAGGTAATCCATTGCGCCACTCTAGCCTGGTGGGAACTTGATTGGACTTGAAAGGATTTTGTGAAGTCGAATTTAGGAGTCTAGGAGTTGTAGGACTCTGAGTGTAACTGCACTGTTGGTTGCGGTAGGCTTGATGTGTATATCTATAGGAAGTAGGTGTGTCAGGATATTAAGAGCATTGATGGGGCATGAGCGAATGCCTGCTGTGATGCCTATGCACGCGGATCACTGGATTCTGGCTAGTTTTGCTATGTTGTATGCTTTGTTCACGTTACTAATGCACCATATAACATGACAGGGCGCACTACTGCTGTGTGTAGCCATAGAAGCCTTTTTGGGTTGAAGACCATGCAAAAGCATATAATGCTATAAGATTAAAAATATCTACTTTTTATGTTTTTTATATAGTTAATTTTTTATTTAATATTTTATTTGCAGTAATGCAATAAAATTAATTATTAATGCAATAAAATAACCACTGATAAGAAAGCGGTTTTTGCTAAATATTAAGGACACCATTAAAGTATTTTTTTTTTTGACAATTCTAATATTTCGTACAAAAATTAATTTATTTTATTCTTTAAATTTGATTAATAAGATGTTTTTATCAATTCAAATATCACGCTCTTGTCATTCAGAGAAACGAAAACTTTAAAACAAAAAATTAGGAATTTTTTTTAATATGAATTAAAAAGCTTTGCAAAAATTTTGCAAAGATGCAAAAGAAAAACAAAGTCATTTAAAATTTATATACGGAGAAAACTAATTTGCTTGAATCAAGCATGCTTCTTCATTCAGCTCTTTCATTCGATACCTCATTCACCATTGTACAGTGAAGTTTAGACATATTTTAGGGATCTTTTTCGCTGTCGCTTACGGATACCCTACAATAAGCCTTTTTGTAGTTAACATGTGTGAATATATACTGTGCTGGTGCAAATTTCTTGCATATGGCAAATTTTAAAAAAATTCCGTTCTTATGACATCAAAAGTATTGCGATATCTCGAAAACTATAGATTTTATCAGCACAAGGTTTTTTTGTGTGAAAATTCGTTGATTAGTAAAAATAACGGTAAGCGAAAGCTTTTTCACAAATTTTGTACGAATAGTGGAAGTCAAAAAAATTCCCCTTATTATGACATCAACATATTTGCGATATCTTAAAAACTAAAGATTTTCTCAATACAACGCATTTTTTTAAGGCGAGGTCATCGCCTCAGAATGAATAAAAAAACGAATAAAATTTCAAGTTTTGACTTTGCAAGAAAATATCTCCGCCATTTTTCAATCGATTTTCATAAAATTTTCTTTGTCTAAAAGTTCAATTAAATAGCTTTGGAGAAATAAAAAAAGATTAAACGTTTCCTTACCAATTCAATGATTTATATTTTGTTTTCAAAAAACCCATAAAATATTAAATTTTTGCTCATAAAATAGGCCAAAAGTTGTTTTTGTGGTAAGTTTTTTTCGAAAATTTCCGTTTTCTCCACTCTTTCATATGACACGCCATTTATCTGCAAAAATTGCTTAATTTCGAAATATAATTTAATAAACAGTTTCTCTGATTAAAAATCAACCCCATATCAATTTTTTTTACAAAATGTTCTTTTTATATTTTTAACAAAGTTCTACAGCTTAAAAAAAAATTTCTTTGAAATAATTTTGAAATATTTCAAACCATTCCAAAGTTATGTTCATTAATCTATGTGTTTTAAGACAACTTTTATTAAGGACTAACACAAATGTAAAGCCATTAATATTAGTCATGTCTTTAAGAATTTTTATAAGCAAAGATACACAATTTATGTGGAATATACATACGGGGTTTTATTGAGCACAAATTAGCTGCATTCCATTCGCTTCAAAATAATACCGATTTTTTTTTTACATGCAAAACAAAAACAAAAATAATAATCCTATAACAAATAGGATTATTTTTGCTTTCCATACAATATTGTGATATAGTCTTTTGATTTGAAGCATAGGGCCGTACCTGTATATTTTTATGAGCTGTCATTTTACATTTTAAATTAATTATTTGCATGATACAATCTCTATTAGGTTGCCTTGACAGCTACCTATTTTCTCACGAGCAGCGACCATCGAATGTTAAACAAAAGAAAACAAAATAAACAGCGTGTGTCACACATTGGCCGCATTCAGCAGAGCCAACAATTGCACTTAAATTATTTATATAATTGCATAACAATAATAATTAAATAAATACTTTACAATTTTTCTGACATTAAGAGTCAAACACATTTAGAAAAAAGCATCGTTCACTAAGGTATCGCTACCATAATAGTTCACAACATATATGAACGACACACGCTCTGATGGTACCTAATAGTTATTGTATCATGATTGTCTGTATGAATTGAATTTTTACTGCAAAGGTAGTGCCCTCTTATGCAGTTATTATTTATTTTAAAACAATTTTGCCTTCTGTTTTTTTTTAAATGGTGGAAGTAGAGCGTCATTATTGAATAGCCTTTAATCCATTTCCAGCTATTGGTGCATTTTTGCACCAGTAACTTTAGAATTTTCTCCAGGTGAGCGCGAAAGTGATATTACCTGTCACTGTTGAGATTATGTTAGTATGGACCTTTGACAATATACATTATTTTTGGTTTGAGTCGATTCGGTCGTTTACTTGGACTTACGCCCACGGCGCGTTGCAATATTTGGGTTTTTTTTTATTTTTTAAAAACCCCGAAAAAATTTCAAATCGCAATATCGAAAATTGCTTTTATAGTAACAATTATAAGTTTTAAATTTTATAAAACTTGAAATAAATTTAGAGCCCGTTTGCTGTTTTAAAATAGGCAGGTACGGCTGTGAAGGTATGTGATGCAGCTAGTGGTGCAAAAATGCATCAGTCGGCCCATCCCTTACCTGTGGAGGGTAAAAAAACTTTTGCCAGATAAAGTTTAGGGCCATATAAAGACTCTGGATGGAGTTTCATCGATTTTGGCCCAGTAGTTAAGGAGCCGCCGGAAATGGGTTAAACTAGAGGTGTTCCACGGCTGGCAGCACAACTGCAGTAGTTCTTGTGCTAGAACAAAAAAGAAAAGTGTTTTTAATTAAAAACGTAAATCTAAGAAATACCAAGGGGATGCAAGAAACATTTAAGTTAAAAAATTTGGGAGGCGTTTTAAGACAAAGTTGGTATTTTTAAACAAAAAACCATCAAAATGATACCATAACTCAGATATTTCGCGTATTTCTCTAAAAAATATAGCTATAAATAAGTATGCGGTATTTGAAGTTGATCGAATAAAAAATGTGTTAGTTGTGCTCAAACGCTTTACTACCGCCATTTAAAAAAAAAGAAGACAACATTTTTTTTGACATTATAAAATATATGCTTAATAAAACCATGTATGTACATTTCACATAAATTGTGATTCCTTGCTTACAAAAAGTCTAAAAGACATGACTAATTTTAATGAATCTTACAGTGGCGTTAGCCCTCAAGAATATTAATAATAGATCGATAACTCGATAAGTATTTGAGTTATCGATTTTTCTTTTAGCCAAAAAATTTCAGCTAGAAAACACTTTAGAATAGGTACTACTCAGAAATCGGAATAGTGCCTTTTTATCTTCACGAATCAGAAAATCGTACATCAAATGACTCATATTGATCACAAATAGTTTAAGCAAACTCCGAATTAAGACATGTAGTTAGTTATTGCTTGGTATTGTATTCGGTCAGTTACAATTCTGTAACACAGCATGGGTCAAAGATTTATGACTGTCGAATTGTGACTCATGAAAAGTGTCTAAGATTAGATTGTTAAACAGAAACCACGCTCTAGATTCTTAAAATGAGTACATTTAAAGGCTTTAATTCAAACCAGTCGTAAAACTAATGATAAAATCCTTAAAGCTTATATCCAACCCACCCGCTTTTCGGGGATAATCACTAGTATTTTCTTAATATTAAAAAAAGCATAATTATTTTTTTTTTTTTTTTGTTATATACGGAAGTATGTATAAAGCAGAACTGCTTTTTTTAGAAAAAAAGACGTAGCAAAACACAGATACAATCATTTTCTTAAGACTAATACACAATCCTCTTTTTCATTTAGGCGCGTTGAGCGACTTTTATTTTTTGTTTTCCTAATTTGTACTTCAGTCAAAATCATCATTGCCAGGTCACAATTCATTACAATAAATTCAAAAATTTCTTTGCCGGTGGTCAAAATGTATACCAAACCCTGGGGCTACATGAATTTTTGACAATCATACTCAACTCAATAATGTCAAAATTATCATTCCGACTGTCAAAAATGCATCATCCTAGTAAAAAGTTTCCAAATGGCACATAGCTTATGTCATTTAATAAGTGGCTGGTTTATTAACTAGTAACTTAATTGACTAGTTTGTTTTTATTAAACAATATTAATTAAACGGTATTCTTTAATGAGCTACACTACACCTTAACAAATAACTAGTAACTTTTTAGCTAGTAAGATTAAACTAGGTTAACTTCTAGTATTTTCTTGACTGTTTTAATTTTAACAAGTAAATTTACTATTTAAATTTATGATTTGTTAGATTTTTCACTGCAGGGATACCACTTTCACCTAAAACTTTCTATTTTAGCTAAAAGCTTATCATTTGAACTAAATTGTGGTATTTCTGTGATCAACCGAAAACATCTCATAAATAGCTAAAACGAAATAAAACTGTTGAAAAAATTGCAGTTTTTTGTTTTTCGAGACTATTACTTCATATCAGTTTCTTACATTCAAAGAACTAAAATTTTAAAACAAAATGAGAAATAAAGTGTATTTGTTAAGATTATATTAATTTCAGCTATTGAAGTTACCATGGCTATATATAAAAATATACAAAGAAGTATCTACCGCGCATATTATTGTAAAAAAATCGAAAAAATTTTTTTTACTATTTTGTCCAATAACACGAAACTGGTATGAATTTGTAAAGTTTGTAAATAGTGTATTTTTTATTTTATTTTTCTTGTTTCCGGGAGACAGTAATACGCTATCACCAACACGGGACTAGTTAAAGAACCAAAACAGGTGCGATCATGGCCGTCCGCAGGATTTGTTCTAGGGGGGTGTGGAATGGCAAAAAATAGTCTATAATGCGCATAAAGAAAATTTAAACTATATAAATCTATTGTCTGAGATTTTTGGTATGTACTAGTTTTGGCGCGAAGTCAGTGCAGCATTTTCCAGATTAGAAAGAGAGTCAAGTCGAATGGGTCTGTCAGTGAATGCAGATAAGACGAAATACTTAGTGTCAACAAACAAACAGTCCCAGCGTCTTGGAACCCACGTTACCGTCGACAATACCTCATTCGAGGTTGTGAAGAACTTCGTTTATCTGGGATCCAGCATTAATTCAACCAACGACATCAGCATTGAGATCAAACGAAGAATAACTCTTGCCAACAGGTGTTACTTTGGGCTCAGTAGGCAATTGAGAAGCAGAGCCCTCTCTCGACGAACGAAAATCACGCTCTATAAATCGCTCATCATGCCCGTCCTACTTTACGCATCACAAACCTGGACGCTGAGCAGTTTAGATGAAAAGACTTTAGGAGCATTCGAGAGAAATATTCTTCGTAAGATCTACGGACCAATCTGCGTCAATGGCGAGTACCGAATACGGTGGAATGATGAACTGTATGAGCTGTACGCTGACATCGACATAGTCAAGCGCATTAAAATCGAGCGGCTTCGCTGGCTTGGTCATGTTCAGCGCATGAAAGACGATGCTCCAGTGAAGAAAACATTCGATTCGGTACCCAGCGGCGGTCAACGCAGAAGAGGACGACCGCATCTTCGTTGGAAAGACCAAGTAGAGGACAACCTGACGAAGCTTGGAATTTCCAACTGGCGCCAGCAAGCGAAAGACAGAAATGGCTGGCGCAAATTCTAAGATGAGGCCAAGACCGACATACGGTTGTAGCGCCAACTAAGTAAGTAAGTAGTACTAGTTTTGGTAACATCTTGGCACACTAGTAAAAATCTTTTTCGTATCATGCCCGAAACATTTTTAAATTTAATTTTATATTTGAAATGTAATACATATTAATAATTTTTTACAAAAGCAAAATAAATAATGTGAGGTCTTCTTTATCATCAATGAAATCGCATTAATTGTTATTCATTCAGCTCCCAAGTTTTCAACTTTTTAAATAAGAATACAAAAATTTCCCAATATTAGCAATATTTTTTTTTTTTGTTGGAATGTTATTATATGAATGATTTAAAAACAAAACTTTTTAATTTAAACGTACGAATAAATATATAAAGAGGAACATGTATATTAGATGAGTTTTGGGTTATATACATTTTCTTAACATATTCCAGAACCTCCCTGTAAGGCTTGATTCTGAATCCTAAATTTAATATAAGCACGTGACACGAAAAGAAGTCCAGAAAATACTCAAACTTAAAAAAAAATTTTGACGATAACAAACTTAATGAAAAATCGTTTGCTTATTTTGATTATGTCATCAGATTTTTTTCAAAAATTATTCCTTGATCCAAAATTGGCATACTTTATTCAGAACTTCCTAATTTTTTTTTCGCTTTTAAATTAGAAGCCTTACCCTCGCTTGGATCGCTGCAACTTTCTCATATTAAAATGCTGCAGGATTATTACCTATTTTATTAAGCTTAGGAAAAATTTAAAATTATCTAAATTATATCATATATATGACAGAAAAACGATTTTTTAAGCCAACTTTTGGGAAAACATTAATTTTGTATAAAATTTATTTTACTTTGTTTTCTGATTGTTTACAAAGACTTTAAAATAAAAATTTACATATCGTCAAAGTGTATATGGGCATTTCCAAACTGGCGTTACGGACGATTTGTACGAAAGATATTAAAAAAATTGACAACGTATTATTTTTAAAAAGTTTTTATATTTGCGTAGTAATTAAGTAAAAAACTTAATTAACCACTATATTAAGTAAAAAAATCGACCTTAGGGATTCAAAGATACAGGCAAAAACATGTGCTGGCGTTACGTTACAAAAAACGGAAGTGATTTTTTATTTGGATTGCAAAATTTGCAAAACTCTCTGAATTGGGCAAGACTTTTTGTATACAACTTTGTTAAGAAGGTTTTGAAATAATATAAGTTTATTTTCCAAGTGAAAAAATTTTAAAATCTAGTCCTGTTTTTTTTTATATTAAGCTTTTTGATCTGGCGTTACGTTACTTACATTTCCACTGTAGGTTAATTGGGTAATTAAGTAATTAAATAGTAAAGTAATTGTGTAATTAAGTAATAAAAAAGGAAATTTAATATATTGTCCTTCGCTTGCCTTAACCATTTCTTCATTATCTTTAGCCAATACCTTCCATTTTTACTAAAACAAAAACGTTTACGAAACAATTACTAAACATTTACGAAAAAGAAAAACTACATTTGAGAAACAGTGCAGACGATTTTATCATCATGGTTAATGAATATATGTATAAACTGCCTTAATTAATAAAATAAAATTGTTCTCTTAGATAATATCATAAAATAATAAGTTTTTAATAATTTTTAATTTTTTGGCTACGGTAGACTTTTCAGTGGACATGCCCATATGCGTTATCTGTTGCTCCGAAGAATCATATTCGACTAATAAGCGATAGCATTCCTTAACATTCGTCAACTCCTCGTACGAATAACTTCGTAATTTCTTCCATTACATTCGTAATATTTACTAATAGTTTCGTACTATTTGCGAATTAGAAATAATATTAGTAGATAAAAATCATTCGTAGGTTGACCATACGCATAATTCATAGAATGAATTAGTTAAGTTTAAAAAATTTACAACCAAAATCGATCAGCCTGGTTTGTTGAACAAATGCCGAATAAAAGGAAATGCTGATTGCAAGGTGGCCGTATCCTATTGGAAGAGTACGTGTCCCGTATGCTAAAGAACCGTGGTTCAAAGCCCAGCTCAGACAGAAAATTTTTTTTTTCGTTATTAGGTATAAGTATCATTCCTAAATTTAACAATAATATTCGTACAATACATTTGTTTTTGTACGAACACAAATAAAAAATTCTTTATATATACCAAACAACGCCCATTTTACAAATAGTTTTTGTGGCTAAAAACTGCGTATTTTAAAGTGTCTTTGAAACAAGGGTAAATGAAATGGTATGGTGACTTATCACAGCGATAGGTAAAACATACTATATAAAAATGTATGGTTAAGCTCAGCTTTATATTGAAATAAACCTAAGAAAAGTATGTGGTGGCCGTAGCCTAGTGGGTAGAGTGCGTGGCCCCTAAGCTAAAGAACCGCGGTAGCCCGGGTTCAATTCCAGCTCAGACAGAATGCTTTTCAATTGAAATCATTTTTCTGTTCGGCCGTCACCTCTCTGCAGACAATGACGAACCTCAGAGAGTAAAAACTGCCATGTAAAGCTTCTTGAGAATATAAGCCGTTCATAGTCGGCTTTAAGCTCGTAGGTCCAGTTCTCGATCATTTGTGTTCAAACATTTAATAACACGCACAACACAATTGATCAATAGAAGCTCAGTCAAAGTCCTTTCTAGGGCTGAAATGGCCAAATTATTTTTTTTTTAAAGTATGATTGTGTTCTCTCCAAAATATATTAACGTACCTACATAATGAAAACATCGTAATCTGAAAAAGCCGTAAATTAAAAAAAAAATTCAAAATCCACTTTTTGATTGATTATGATGCACCTTATTAAAATAAATGTTCCTGCACAATGTTACACGCCTGCAACTAAAATTGACGTTTTTACTAAAAAAGTTCGAAAATCCCTTAGTTTAAGCGCAACTTCCAATTTGGAAAGTTTTGGAAAGGAAAAAAGTGTTAATGGGCGCTTCGCGTTTTTAATTTTTGGAATTGTACTGATCAAAAAAGTCCACTAGACCATACGTCTACGTTGAAAATCGAGCTTCCAGATTTTTGAGATTTGAGACAGACCATTGAGATTTTTGTCTTAGTACTGGATCGAAAATCTCAATGGTTCAAAAAAATCCAAGAAATATCCAAAAAAAACGTGACAAAAGTCTGAGAAAAAACTGCAAGTCATAATCTGGAAGCTCGATTTTCACCGTAGACGTATGGTCTAGTGGACTTTTTTGCTCAGTACAATCCCAAGAATCAGAAACGCGAAGCGCCCATTTTGATGTTCAAATCGCCCTACCCTAATGAATATATATAAAAAATTTGCACAGCCTACCTGGCGGCAAGATCCCCCTTTCATCACCGCACTCATGTGCGTCGACATTGTAAAAAATCTACTTTTAGAGGGTTAGTAGATACTTTCACTCCCATAAAGTGGTGTATAAAAGTTATATTTAGTGTTTCATTGCACTCTAAAAATTGATTGAAAAATCACTACATTCATTCTGTCCAAAATTCATCGATTTTTTTCAAAATAGGTTCTCTACTTTGCACGCTTTTTCAGCGTGTTGTCACTCAAAGAGTCCTAACAACGCTCCAGCAGCGATAGTTTACGCTATTGGAGCGGGTATTACGCTTGACCTAAAATAAAAGCCTTTGCTCTAACGTCATACGATTTCGAAGAGTATATTCGAACAAGTGTCAAATTATATAAAACTTAAACAATGGGTCAAGACTATTGAAGATGGAAAGGATAGCACCTTCCGAAACTGTCTCTCTAGTCTGCTGTGTGATTGACTCTATACAGAGTTGTTGTTTCCCTCTTCAAAACCTACTTGAGAGACTTCACGCATTTCTAGCATTTTAAAATTTAAGAAATAGTTTTAGGATAGAGTTTTTTAAAGAGAGTGCGAGACCAATAATTGTAGGAAAAAGTTTTTACGCATTTTTAGCGTGAAATATTTTTAATTTGGCTCTCTGAAATAAAACTATATTAAATGAAGAAAATCTGTCTGTAGCAATTATTGCTGTAAAATTCCCTTGGATTTTTGTTAGAGTGTGTGTTATTATAGCAACCTTGCAATCAATTAAAATCTATCAGCCAATCCATAAATTTTAGCTCGAGCAGCTATGAAATCGACCACACATAACCATTTGTATATCCATCAACCGATTGACATCCATTAAGTATTAGATCAGCAACTGATAAAAAATCTTTAAATCTTTCAATAATGCACTGTAAAAAAAATACTTTTGCTCTTAATACTTTTAATAACAAGAGAAACTGTTTTGGTTTTTTTCTATTATAATTCCATGGTCTTCTCTGGCAATCGCTTACCCTCATCACCATTAATAAAACTGCACCACATCATAAATAAAAATAAACTCTGATTTTAATATGTTTCCTCGACACGCGTACGAAATGTCAAAATGATATTCAAAAATTAAAGTTGCTGCCATATTTTAAAAATAAACGCCACTTCTACCATGCAAGTTGGCGTTTCGTTTGTAGCCGTTCGTTGTACTGCAGATGGATCTGAAAATCATGAGTGTTGTATGTTGGTTGGATGTTAAAGTCCGACAGATTCTACGCTATTAATAAGCAAAGACATTAAGTTAAATGTTCACTTTCCATTTTAATGAAATCTAGTCGACGTTATGCTATCGAAATGCAGAAATTTCTGTGTAAGACTTCGCTTTTGTTTTTCGCAAAAAAGTGTATAATTGCTCGGATAGAAGGAAGCTTAACTACTAGCAACATGATGATCTATTAATACTACTCCACACTCAAAGTCTAGAACTTGGTTTCTTAGTGACACTTTCATGCAGGCAATAAATAATGATATGCAGTTGTTGTCTTGCCTTGTCTTGCCTTGGATTTTACCCCTTTTTCATTATATATGCTTGGCCACACTTTTTCCCTAATTTAAAAAATTGTCTACGAAATGGTTATTTCCATCACTTTGCTAGATGCTAGCAACGTTGGAGAGACAGACTGACGGACCAGCTGCTAAATCTTGCAAGATTTTTCGCAAAAATATACACAGCATGAAGATTGTTGTGGTTCATTTTGTTGCTAGGAAGCTCGCCAAAATCTGCTAGATTATTGGACAACAGCCGCTCATCCAAAAAGTTAAAATTAATAAAAAAAAGAAAACGGAAGAGATTAACAAAATAAACAAAAATGTTGAGCTATCTGCAAATGTGTTTTAAAAAACATGAAAACATTCAAAAACATGAAAAAATTAAACCAATAAATATACACTGTATACAAAAAATTAAAGTCAAAATGATGGGTACAAATTGCTCAATTCGTGCAAGACTATCACAACTCAAAATGTAGTATTTTTCAGGAGAATCGTACGAAATTTTAAAATTACATCACGATCATTAATTGGAAAGTAAGACTAAAAGTTTTTAAGAATATTTGTAGGCCATTATATTTTCTACCAAAAATATCATAAATTTTCTATTTTGCATCGAAAGTGAATATTTAAACAAAGTTTTTTAAGTATCTATTTGAGTTTGATTAGTGGTACAAAAACTCATTTTACTAAAATGTTTCATTTTGAGTTGGGACGATTTTGCTACAATTTGATTACATATTTTTCAGCTAGAGAGATGTCACATTTTGAGTTGGTACTTTATTACTACAAAAAATGTTAGGTTACTTGCTTCGATTTTTATTTAAAAAATGGTTTATGATATAATAATTCGTTGTTGTTTAAAAATTATGGAAATAATGCAGATTGGAAGAACTTTCTTATTACTACTATTTCTTTACCTTTTTTTATTTTAAATTACCACACCAGCCAATGTTTTTACAAAAAAACTAGATTTTTAGAGGTTATTTCAAACCATTCCAGCTCACGGATGGCTATTGCTTGAGTCGAAATATTTGGGAAATCAACATAACATAAACCAAGGATTATTTTGAGCAATTTTTTTTCTATTGAGCGTGAGGCGCCTTAAGGTATATAAGGCTTTTTGAAATGCTTGTAATAATTTAAATTTCTTGAAAAAATAATAAAAAAGCGGCAACTACAGTGTTTGTTCCACAGTATATGCATTTTTAATAAAATAAAAAAAAATCATTAATATTGAAAGTGGCGGCCGTAGCCTAGTGGTTAGAGTGCGTGGCCCCTACCAAAAGCAAAACTTGATTTCACTATCCTGAAGAACCAAATATTTATAACCAGGGCTAGATATTTGATGGCATGTTATATTTTTTCTGTTTTTCTAAGGCTTTTCCTGGTTATTTAGAAAGTCCATTTATGCTTCCTAAATTCCAAATACGAAAAGTTTTTAGGTAATTTTTCGTTTTCATCTTTTTTATCGGTTTTGGTTTTCAGGTAATTTTTACTAGACTTAGGGCATTTTTTGGTTTAGCTTTAAAGTTATTTTATTGTCATTTTTTAAAATTTTTAATTTTAGAGCATTTTTCGGTTTTTTAGGGCATTTTAGTGTAATTTAAAAAGATCCTTATTTTCGTTTTTTTTGTACTAAAAAAATTTTAAAATGCAAATTTTTAAATATATTCCTTTAACAATAGAGTCAGTTCCTTTAGTCAAAAACATTACCACTAGAAAAAGGAGTAGCTTTGTTTATAAACCTCGATGAAAAAAGCTCTGCGCGTGGTCAAACTGAGGACAGGGTACATAGAAAAATGAAACAAGTATTAGATAAAAACTTTGGATATGCTAGTTTTTATTAACTCTATTTTTATGCTCTATTGCTAAAATATTAAGGGGGTACATATTTTAATGCTATGAAATTAGAAGAGGAACTTACATCCGATGACATATCGTCTTTTAAATATGTTCCTCTCGTCAGAGCAGAAGTAGAAAGAAGTTTTTCTGCTTACAAAAATATTTTGCCAGACAATCGACGTTCTTTCAATTTTAATAACATAAAAATGTACCTTGTAATATACTGTAATGCTATGTATAAAAACTATATAAAATAAATTTTTAGTTTAGTAATATTTTTAGGTCATTTTTTGCTGTTTTTAGGTAATTTTTGTCATTTTTTTAGGTAATGCTTTTGCATTTTTTTAAGTCTTAAAAATCCGAGCCCTATTTAGAACCATTCAAACCCAAATCAGTGAATTTTTGATAAATTACTGTAAGTCGTTTATCTCGGAATATTGAAATATGTAGAAGCCGCTCTCTTTCTTATGATAGCAGTATAGAATTAGTACTAGTTATTGGCATATATTTAGTGTATAATTTTAAAAATTGACTTTGAAAATGTCGTACTTCTGTACACAATATCTGTACATACAATAACTTTACAAAACCCTTCAGAGTACTAAATTTTTGGAGGAAAATATGCAAAACAGTATTTGAGTTTTTTGTTTTTTGGCTGTTAGTTGTAATGCATTGTATTACAGTTATTTTCAATGCTACTTTTAAAATCCACCAAAGCTCATTACTTTGTGGCATTTTTTTCAAAAAAGTACTGCAAACTTACTTGGTAATGGTACTACAGAAAACAAAGACATTCTGAAGAATCCTAAGACTTGGAAAGAAAACACCAAAATCTATTGAAAAAATTTTCAATTAAAAACACCAAAAAATATTTTAAAAATTGCTATTTTTTCATTTAAATTTAATCTAGTCGACATTATTCCAATTAGTTCTATTCTTACTGAACCTTTAGGAGTTTTTTTCGACTGCAAATTTAAAATTGGATATGATCGAAACAGTTGATATCACCCCAGGATAAACGCTAACAACCTCAAAAAATACCTGAAAATCGGTTAAATTTTTCTAAAATAACATTAACACAAAACCTCTGTATATCTACTCGTATCTATGAATTTTTAGATGCTGGATTCAATTTCAGCATTAAAAAACGTAAATTCTGAAAAAACCATAAACTTGCAAATCTTCTCTGATGTATATAGCTTGGTTTAAAAATGACAGCAATTATATAAAAAATTGAAAATGAGAAAAAACTGTTATCCACTCAACGTTCATGGGTTCAGATATTTTAAAGCATGTGGTTCATAGGATCACACATGTTTTGGGTTGAAGGGCGTCTCAAAGTCAGAAATTTGTATTTTTTTTTTGGCAATTTTAATTTCCTAATATCCTATTAGATGTGCCAATTCGGTATTTAAATTTATTAATCAACGCATTTTAAATTAGTTCTACACTTTTCACTGGGGGGCTGAAAATATAATGGGACACACTACATCAGGTTAAAATAAAGGAGACTTTTTAAAATTTTTATTTTTTTTATTTTATATTTTATAATTAAAAAACAAAGAAAACACAAACAATTCAGTAAAAAACGTAAAAAATAGACAAAAACTAAAAGAAAATAATTAAAATTTATAAGATCCTATAAATGGTTCATACAAACTAAATCAAAATCTAACTTACAGCTTTATTCTGGCAAATTAGCAAGTGTTAACCAGTATTTTTTCTATTTCTCTATGTTTGTTGTTTTCAAAACAAAATTTGAAGCACAAAAAACAAAATTTATCAATGAAATTGTCACTATCTGAAAAGCAATTGACAATTTTTATTAAAATTTACTATTTTTGAGCTTAAAATTTTGTTTTGAAATAAAAAAATTACAACAAACACATAGAAATATTAAAAATACTGGTTGACTATTGCCAAGTTGCCAGAATAGGGCTGTAAATAACTCAAAAATATTTAAGTTTTCGGAAAAAATAGAACGTTAGTGAAATCGACAAAACCTTAAAAGATCAAAATTACGAATTCAATATACATATGGGCATTTCCACGGTCAAGCACGCGACATTCGCGTACGCCTTTGAGGTGCAAAAAAATAAATAAAATTAAGAAAAACAATTTTTTGCTTTTATTTTTCGAAAGCATTTTCTCAGCAATATGTTTAGTATCAGGGACCGAAAATAACTGTTATTTTACAATTTTCAGATGAAAAAGGCATAACGAAAAAGTGGCCGGAGGACTTTTTTAAATATACCATTGTTATCGTAATGGCAGCAGCTTCGCGAATATTGAATGCCTTTTAAATTTTTGGCTGTTACTATAAAAATTAATATAAACTGTTATTTTTTGTCTTTTATTTTTTCGGGCAAAAATAACTGTTACTTTTGACTTTTATTTTTTAGGTCAAAAATAACAGTTATTTTGTGCCTTTTATTTTTTCGGTCAAAACTATCAGGCAATTTGTATTTTTTCAAAGGCCGAATAAAAAATTAAAAACTAAAAAGTTTTATAGCTCAAAGTTTGCACGCTGATGAGACGATATGAATTGCATAAAACTTTTTTTGCCGTTCAAGTGGCCTTTAAAAAAATTCAAATTGCCTGATATTTTTGACCGAAAAAATAAAAGGCACAAAATAACTGTTATTTTTGACCAAAAAAATAAAAATCAAAAGTAACAGTTATTTTTGCCCGAAAAAATAAAAAGCATTAAATAACTAGTATTTTTGTCGGAAAAAATAAAAGTTAAATGATAACTGTTAATATCTGAATTTTTTGATAAAAACCATAACCGGTACGGTCCCTGTTTAGTATAAAATGTAGGTTCAGAAGATTTTATGTTTTCAGTATATTAGCAAAAAACATGCGATTTAGCACGTGACAAAAAATAGAACTCGTTTTCAACTGCATCTAGAAAAATTCAGAAATCTGCGAAACGTAACATAAAATATCAATGCAATTAACTTTAAACTTAAATGGATTAATGTATCCTTCTAATGATAGCTGTCATGTTTAAATGGTTACCATAGTTGATTTTTTTAAGCTTAAGTATAATCTAGCACGTGACATATTTTCCATAGCAATTTAATTGGGTAATTAAGTAATTAGGTAGTTAAGTAATTATGTAATTTCGTAATTAAAAACAAATTCAATATATTTTCCTTTCCTTGCATCAACCATTTTTTTCAAAAAATGCCTTCCAAAACAAAAATGTTTACGAAACATTTACGAAAAAGAAAATCTACATTTGTAAAATAGTGCAGATGATTTGATCATCATGGTTAATAATTTTATATACAAATTGGTTAAATTTATAAAATTAAAATGTTTCTCTTAGATAATATCATAAAATAATAAGTTTTTAAAAAGTTTTAATTTCTTGTTCACGGTAGACTTTCCTGTGGAAATGCCCATATCTCTTTTGAGTGAAAGTGAAAGGGCGTGAGGGAAATAAATCTCTATTTTAATATAAATTTCTCCATGGGTCCATGAGTCTGATATTTCTTTTATAATTATATATAGCTTTACAAAAAAAGAATTAAAGTTTATATTTGGTTTCATATAGTAAGTTTATAAGGGATGTGCAATTTTTTTTATGAATATTTAATTTACATAAGTTGAAAAATTAAATAATGAAATTGAAAATTTAGACTTAAAATTTGACAAATAAAAAGGCTAAAAACTGCAACCATAAAGTTGAAAAAACAATACATGAAAACTTTTCTAGACTTTAAACAAGAAATTTCAACCTTAGCAGTTAAAAGTTAACTAAAAGATTATGTTTTTTTCGGTTAGGTAAAAATAAAAAAATGCAGGTTGTATAGAAAATTTAAGTTTCTCAAAATAAATAAACATTTAACCAAACAAAACAGAAAAACTTCACCCAAATCGTTGAAAATCTGGGTTTAAAAATTTTGTATAGAAAAAATTTGATTTAATTCTCACAATATTTCAGTAAGGCTGAAATTTTAGACCTGAATTTCGGACCGTAAAGAAAAAAAGAATTCTTCCAAACTTCACTGTAATTTGGCTTTCACCACAGGTCCACTTTATGTGAAAGAAACTCGGCAGACTTTGCTACGGATCAACAGACGCTCCTCCCCGCAAACATAAATAAACATCGAAATAAAACACTTATGCCTCGAGAGGCACAACTAAAGCTAACACACACCCAACATGTATTCACGCCAAAAACCATCTCTAACAAATTGAATACTAACTCGAATATTTAAATAGACGCTTTTCTGCTTATTTTTCTAACATACTGCGCTGAGCCAACATAAGATTACCCTAAAAAACAAAAAAACAAAAACCAAACAAGAAAAAATATTGAAAAATAAAAACAAAAACAAATTCATTTCTTCTATTTCTGTCGCCGCCGTACACACACACACACACACACACAGATTGTGGATCCATATCTTGAGACAAAATCCTCCACAGCAGCCGTCGAAGAGATCCTCAACGAATTCAGTAAGCGTCAGATCGATGTTACAAGCAGTCTGGAAAACTGGACTACGCACATAGCGGAAAAGCGTGAAGTTGAGATTATTTTGGAGCGCATAATGAATGAAAACGAAGAGGTGAGTTTAAGTGCTACTAATAACAGAAGTAACAATATAAATGTTTGAAATTCACCCCATCTAGATCGCTACGAAAACCACAAAAGTTGATACCCAACTCTATCCCGTCTTTAACACCGACTCACTAGATGCTCGACAGTTACGTAGCGAAACCAGTGAAAAACTCAGCTATGTGCTCAAGGATATCGAGAAGGCACAGGAGGAGATACAACAACGCATTCACACCACACTCGGCATACAGACCAAGGATCAGCAATCACTGCAAAAAATCGAGCAAGTGATCAGCAATCTACGCACTCTCAAGACCAAGTTGGACGGCATTAAATACGACTACAAAACATTGCTGGAAAATGTGCTGAACTTTCTGGAAGGCATCTTACAGTTGCGCCAGCAAATCGATGCATTCTTTGCCAGCCAACAGCAACAACATGAACAGCAGCAATTCGACTCCATCGATCGCATTATTGTCGATCATGAGAAATTCCGCGACTCGTGCATGGATAAATTTAGATCGTTAATCACACAATCGGAGCTACTAATCGATCGGGTTCGTGCTCTGGAGCCGCCGGGTGCACGCGAAATCGATACTGATCGCATATTGAAACTATTGGAAAATTTGCGAATTCATTTCGAGACGGGCAACAGCGAGAGGATGTCACAACTGGATCGTCTGGAGAAGCTGGAACAGTTCAAGTGTGATCTAAACGATATCAATCGCAGTTTAGACAGCGTCAGTCAGCAACTGAACGAGATCAATGGACAGAATATCGACAGTTTGGCAGCGGCAAAGACAACATCACTGGCCTTTGAGTACTTTGAACGTACCATAGAGGTGAGTTTATTATTCTTACTTTTGTAGTTTATTATTCTTATTTGTCAAAAAACCGAGAATGAATATCTCGAAGTATTTAAGTGATTTATTGAATAAGTGTTGTGATCGGCAAAAAAGTGTAAAGATTATGGCTTAGTTTAATTACAAACTTAGTGGCAATATTCTGACATTTTAAATGTTTATGCTCATTAGAGACAAATTTTTGATGGACTGCTTAAAATTATAGAGTTCAATGCCGAAATTATTGAAATCAACGCGTCATCAGAAACGTTGGGATTGTGCCAAAAAACCACTGGAGGTACTTTAAACTGCTTTTTCCCCCTACAATAAAATGAATCTATTTGCAAATCCATTCTAGTTGTTTATTGCCTACATATTAGTGCTTTTGTAAAGTATTAAGAACGAATGAAATCATCTATCATGTTCTATTAATAAAAATAAAAAATAATGTGTTTGTAGAAATGGACAATAGACTCCTAAGACACTCTTCTATTTATCCGTAGTATAAAAATTTGAGAATGGTGAGTGTTTTAGCCCCATCAATTTTTTTCTATCTCGAACACCAGCGGGCGCTGTAATAGAAATTTTTTTGAAAATCGTAAAAAGCGTAAACAGCCTCATTTGATTCGCAAAAAAATTTGTATGGAGGTGTTTTTGCTTTATCTCGAACACTTATGAGCGCAAAACTACAAATTATTTAAAAAAATTAGCATACAACTCAGTACCCACTTATCCGATTGGCATGAAAATCTTAAAATATATAGGTTTTAGGGTAAATAGGGTATTTGGTCCTATTAACTTCTCTCTCTTAAAAACTCTTAAAAACTCTCTTAAAAACTCTTAAAAACTTGTATACAAGAGTTTTAGAGAACGTTGATTGTTTTGGATTTAAATAGGGCGCTATATTACAAATACCTCAAACAAAGTAAAAAAAAACTGGATGAATATTTATACAACTTAGCTCTTAGGATATGAAGCCTTATTTTATTATTTAGTATAAGCAATATGCATACTTTTAAAAAAGTTTAAACAAACAAACTGGGTGTCATAGAAAAACACAGAGCACACCATCTTATTCACCATCATTTACTTTTGAACTTTTTCAACGTCTTTTATGTTATTTTGATTGCTGAATACTAATCTGACATCAGAATTATCCTACAACTTAACCCTTTTGCTACATTGTATCCATATGGATACAAACTTTTTTATATCAGTGAAAGTGGCGAGAAATCGGAAATTTAAACAAATATTACATTTTTTATATTTTTTTTTAATTGTTTCATTGTCTAAAGTTTCGTGTATTTTAAAATCGTTTAGTGTATATTTTTTATGACATTTTTAAGTTTTCGTCCACAAATTCAAATTTTCGCTTGAAAATAAGTGCAATATTTTTTTATCATTTTATTCATTTATCCATTTTTTATTAATTTTCTTACATTTTTTCTTTCTTTTAAACAACATCGATAATTTATTAAAAATTGTATAATAAAAATTAACTTTAATGACAAAATTATTCATTAATTACTCATACACAGCGCGCAATATGAGGCGCGCTCGACTATGTGCTATAGCTTCGTTAATATTTTCAATTTTGATTTGAAATTTGTACAGTATATATAACTTAATATATGTATACTCTTAATATATTGTACTTTCGAAATCCATTAAAAAAATGTTTTAAACTAAAGCACTAGACAGCATCTACAGGAATTACTAAATTAAATCATCTCTTTTACTTTCTAAGTCAAAAATTTCAACAGCTGCAAACGGCTGCACGTATTTTATTTTTTAGATTGACACATATACAATAACAATTTAAAAAATATGTTGTACCTCCTGCCTTCAACTGTCATTTTTTTAAACAACATTGAAACAGATATTTTTAACTTATTTTTTTAACTGTTTTTAATGAAGCTCAAAAATTAAAATAATATATAAAACTTATATAAACCCTCAAAATTTTGTTCCATGGTAAATATATTGAAAATCAGTGAACAAATTTACGACAACCACTTAGATACACAAAAGAGCGTAATACACAAAAGAGCAGAGATCTCAAATTAACGGTATTTGATTGTGCTTTCAAGGTTAAAAATTCAAATTAGAGTTGTCATCAGGCACCTTATTTTAAGAGAAGTATGATACCAACTTCAAAAACTTATTTTGGGCAAAACAAGTTTTGTCGGTTTTTATCATTATTTCGCGCTAGCATCCTCATCTAGACCAGCGATGCCCACGAAAATTTTTTAAAGAGTGCAAAAACAGCAACAACAAGAACAACAAAAAGCAACAACATCAAAACAATGTTTAAATCTGGATGCAATGAGGAATTACCAATAACACGAGTGCTCGCAGAGTCCGCGACAGCGAACTTACATGTACACTGTAAAAATAATGCAAATCAAATATTTCATTTTTTTTGCTAGTCAGAATACATTCTGATTTACCCAGCTTTAACCGCGTGGAGGTTTTCATATATTTTTTTTTATTTTTTCTTTTTAGTTTTTAATTTTTTGTTTTTGTTTTTTTTTACTCTCTTTTTTTTGCTTTTTTTTGTGAATTTTTTGTTATAAAACATTTTTTTATTTTTTAATCTTATAATAATTTTTATTTGCTTTAACCTTAATTTTTTATATTTTTTATGTGCTTACTGTTTTATTATTAACTAAACTGTTATATAATTAAGATTAAAATCTTTTCCATCTTTTATTATCTATGAAAAAATAGGCCAACTTCCAATTTTCCGCAAATTTTTTTCTTGCCATTTTTCAAGTGTATAATAAAGCCTATAAAAATAATTTATTCTGATGCAATATAAAAAGTACCCACTTGCAAATATTCAAAAACTTTTCCTCAATGTGTGTTCGCACAACAAAAAATATAAAGAATACGACGCATGCTGTTAATATCTACAATGCAAAAGAACAAAAACAGCAACATGCAAACGCAGAACAGCTATCGATGCTTCGAAAGAACAAAAACAAAAACATTAAGAAGCAATGCTGAAATTGCAAACTGAATTCGGCGAATTACAACAGTCATGAAAATATTAAAGTTGTTGTAAAAGACAACTCTTTTAGGCGCTGGGTATCGCTGACCCTATCGGAAATTTTAAAGTGCTTTATTAAAAAGCAAATAAAAAGGTCTTCACTCTGCCTACGAATAGTGCTTTTGAAAAGTTCTTTTGCTCCCGCTACAAATTCAGCTTAAGAAAACTGTTTGCTTTTGAGATTCTTCGTTCTTTTTTGCTATCTACTCTGCTGACTAATTGTACTCTCATCACTAATATCTCTTGTTATTTTCTCATCATTATTCATCACTAATATATGCAAAAAGTTTAATTCGTGAAAAATTGTTGCAGCAAAAATAGTGAACAAAATAGGGTTAAATCGTTTATAAAGTGTTAAAATGAAATGTTTTTATAAAAAAGGTAATGAAATTAGTGGCAAGTGGTTTGGATATTCAAAACGTAAATTTAAAATATTACTTCGAGCAAAAATATACGCCATCAAAAATTAAGTCGCGAATGCAGGTGCGAACAAAGAAGGCGCTCTTTCCGAAGGAAGAGCAAAGCGCTTTTTTGAATCACTTTTCATAGCGAAAACAAAGGTCTTCTTTCCAATGACATGACAATGTTAAATAAAGCTCTATTTAAAGCGGGAACAAAGCGCTATTGTGGTTTTGTAAAGTGCTTTGAAAGTGGTTTCGAAGCGCTTTGTTTCCTAAAGGGGATCTAGACCACAGTGGGTCGTTGTGAAATTTTTTGCTACAAGTGCACCTTTTTGGAAATTGCGAGTTTGGGTATTTTTACGGAAAAAATTCCATATATTTAAAAATTCAAGTTTTGAAAAAACACTGAGAAATGGAAAAATAGTTTGAGTTTTAACATAAGCTGTCAATAATAAAATATTATTGGTGTAAGTTTCTTGGATGCTATGCAAGTAAGTTTCTTGGACTCTGATTCCTCATTCAGAGTAAATTCTTAAAAAGAAAAAAAAAACACGTCGAACTGTCAAAAACACCAAAAAAAAAAAAAAGAAGAAAAGCTGTACTGTTTGTGATCTAAAAAAGTCAAATTTATCCGCTTCTTTAAGCTTCACGTCTGCTTATGTGAGATTTTTTGCATAAATAGACATGTTTGTGTGTCCGCGTCCGTTTATCGGAAAGTCCATGTATGGGAGAGCATTTTCTATGGAAAAAAACAAAAATTGATCGTTCCCAAGAATGTGTCCGCTTGTAGGAAATGTTCGCTTATTAGAGCGTCCGACTTTGGCAGCTTTTACTGTACACACATCATTCACATTCGATATTTCATAAAATGCATGCCGACACAAATACCTCTAAATTATTAACCATATAGTGGTGACCACGAGCTTAGCACACTTATAGTTAAACAAAATAAAACATTTTGTAAAACTTATATTAGGTTAAGATTTTTGAGTGACCACATTTTAATACGAGTATATAATGTTCCTATAAAAGAAAAACATTTACATTTGGTTTGGACACCATTTTAGCACATAATGCTTAATACTATGTTCACATTGAGAGCTAAATAAACTCTTACAACGAGCAAATTAAATTATTCAAATTAAAGCGCTCAAATTAAAGCGGTACTAACATTGGGTAAAATTTAAATTTTTTCAATATTTAGTTGGAAATTCTTTGTTTTTAATAACAGCCGTGTTTGCGTTTTACCTAGTGTTCGTGCCAGCACCAAATTCAGGAAAAAAAATAAGGTGGCAGCCCTATCCACTATCTTGAAATCAGTGATTCCCTAAAACTTTCAAATGATGTTAAAAAAAATCTTAAGAATATATTTTACTAGGTGGCAATACTGTGGTAAAAATTTAGGTGGCAGCCCTAACCTCCATCTTGAATTTTAACACTGTGACATTAGATTCGAAATCAAATCCGTTGTCAGAATATCAAAATTGCAAGAATTCGCAAAAATTAAAAAAAGAAAAAATTAAGGTGGCCAAAAGAAGCCATCAGAATAGCGGTGGCCAAATCCGCCATCTTGAATTTTAAATTTTGACATCAATTCCAAAATCAGTTAACCCTAAAACTGCCAATCGTGGAGTCCACAGAACCCTTAAAAGTCCTAATACGCTCAAGCTTTTCCTACATAAGCTCATTGAAGTTTTTGGATACTTGCTTTAATTTGATACTTGCCTTCAATTTCAAGCTTTTTTCCGAAGGCATCAAGTTTTCCTTTACTTGGGACTTCGTGCCATTCGCTTGTAAGCTAACATACTTGCAAGTCGCAAGCTGTCGTGGGCTTCTTCATATTCAAGTACAAGTTATGCTTGATTGAAAATTATTAAGCTCAAGCAAGCCTGAACTTTTATTTTAAGCAAGTACTTGAAATATATTTCAAGTAGGCTTGTGCAGCTCTATGGCCCACACCAAATCAAAAAAATGCCCCGCAAACCCTTATTGTGTACTGTGGATTGTGCTACATATTTTGGGGTCGCCATACATATATTTTTCCGTCAGACGCGCACCTGCAGAGCTTGGACTCATAACTCTTAAAACATTTTTCCAAAAACTAATTGGTTTGGCCAAACTCTCTTTCGCAAAATATAGTCCTTCAAATTTTTTTTTTATACAAGGTGCTTGCGTTGAGCTATGCGTCAACGTAAATTAAAAGAATTTAAACGACGTCTCACCGTTCTGGAAGACACATTTGTATCATAATCTGTTTTTAATCTTTTTTTTATAGAGCTAAGCTTTTAAATGGGTTCTTACCAGATATGCGATACATAATTTTATCTTCTTTTGGTGTAGTTTTTAACGGTCGAGGAGCTTATTTCATATTTTTAATGACTCCAAAAGTTTCCACGTGTCATATAGGATTTTTTCTAATATTTCTTTAACACTTTAATAAGCGATAAATATCTGCAAATGTCTTGCCTTAGGCATTCATTTGAATGACATCTCTTTCTTTTTTCTGAACAACACTGCCACTTTGCCATTCCTATTGCACTTTTGTTCATTAAAATCATCATTAGTTCTATGATAAGATTTATATTGATAATAAATGCCTTACAATTTATTTTGAAGAATTTAAAACAACGAAAAACAAACTTTTCTTATTATGTGCTAAATTGATGTGCAGCTTAAAAATTAATTTATTATCACAACGATGACATTTTCTTAATGGCTTAACCCTCTACTGCACACGAAGCCATATATGGCTTTTCATATTGAAATTCGAATTTCCAACGGATATTAGAAGTTACGAAAAAGAACAGTTATTAAAAAGCATTAGTAGACGCTTATTAATGTGTGGTGAATGTTGTTGTTTCTTGTTTTACACAGCTGCTAAGAAAATCTCAGTTTAGTTTATTAGTGCGTGTGGTTTTTTATTTTTAATTCAGAAAAACCGAGAATTCAGAAAATAAAACATTTGTTTTTCTAAGTCACTTGTAAGTAAGCTAATTTGTATAATTTTTTTATAGAGTTTATAGCCTACTGATTTATGGTTATGTGATTGTTTTGCAATTGTACATGTAAAAGTCATGACATGAAGCATTCCTTCGAACAGCCATAAATGACTTCTAACACAAACGGAACAACTTTTTTGAAAAAATTTTGTTTGCTTATCTACACGCTCAGAAATCTTGGATTAAATTCTAACAAAAACTGTATTGTATATATGACCACACCAGAATTGCATTAGAATCTAATATATGTCAAATATTAAAATTGAATTCTAATCCCATAATACTAAATTCTAATACAGAATTGGAATAGAAACTACGTTTAAAACAATACTATTCTGGTTTATATTTTAATACATTTGTAATAAAGTGCAATACTTCAGTTATTAAAAAGCAATACGAATAAAAAAATTTTTATTAAATATTAATACAAATTGTACTAAATAGTAATACAAATTGTATCACATTGTATTAAATAGTAATACAGATTGTATTAAACAGTAATTAATACAGATTGTATTAAACAGTAATACAAGATGTATAACATTTAATACATATTGTCCTGAAAAGGTGAAAGGAAAAATCAACATTTATAGAATAAATTTATGGAATATTTATGGAATAAAGCTATAAATCTTTTATATGTTTACTTACTTTTAAAATTCCAAGTGAAATAAAAAGAAAATATTTGGACAACCAATAACAAAATATTTATTCATTTAAAGTTTCTTTTATAACATACGGTTTTTCGTTAACAAAAACTATTTCTTTAGGTTTTATTTTGACAATGTCAGATTTCAGAATCAGAATGACAATTAGACAGATGCTTGATAGATATTTGTATTATATTTTAAGACGATTTGTATTATAACTTGTATATAATACAATTTTTGTTATACTTTAATACAGATAACATTAAATTAATTTTTTAATATACTTGAAAGTATAAGTTTTAATCAAAAATATATAAAAAAACCATGATTCCAACGCTTGGCTTATAATTAATTCCAAGATTTCTGAGCGTGCAATTATTCCATTTCAAATATAAATCCCACAAAAAAATTTTTTTTTTCTATCTGGATCATAATGCGTGCAGTAGAGGGTTAAACGCAGTGTATGTATTAGTAACGAAATTTGTTAATTGTTATTGTTTAAATAAATTCTAACAGACTCTTTTACGTGAACGCCTTTAAGTATAAAAAGTATTACAATTAAACACAATTGTAATTTTCCAACATTTCTCTTAAGTATCTCTCAATTAGTATCTCACTTATTCTATGCAATTGTATTTAAAAAAAACCTTAATTTTATTAAAATTACTTAACCTTTATTTGTTGTTATTCTTGATTTTGTCGCTTTTTCGATTTTTGTTTTGAATTAATTATTATTTTAATTAGATCTTTTAGTTAAATGATATTAATTGTATTAAGTTAAATTTTTAATTATTTTTTTTTGTTGTTTATTACTTGTTATTTTGCTATTGAAAATAAGTTGGTACAGTTAAGCAGTTTAATTTAACAGTTGTGGAGAAAAAATATAACATTTATTCAACACCACTGTATATTATAGCATTTTGCCAGGCATACTCTGGAGTATAAAATCTTTTATCTTAAAAATATGCACTATCACTTTCACTATCACTATCACTACTACTGTAACTATCACCGTCACTGTAACTATCACCATTACTATCACCATCACTATCTCTATTACATCACTACCACCATCACTACCGTAATACTTTTTCCAGTCTTTCATTATATTGCATAAAATGTTCAATTTTTATTCTGAACATACATGACGCAGCTCTCGTATTTAGGACTTTATGCCAACCACACAATAGATAAACAATGTTTTGGTTTTTCACCTAAACAAGTTGCAAAAAATAATTTGCAAACATTTTATTGTTTATTATGTGCCAAATTTTATACAATCGAATTCGTCAGTGACTGAAAATTGGCTGTTTAAATATATATATAAACAGTGTATGTGTTCATACTATTCACTGAGATTTTATTTTAGAATAATTTCAAAAATCTTATGAAAAAATTGTTTACAAAACACGCCCTAACCATCAACGCCACCCAGCTCTTTTTGTGTACAAACAACGCTGTAGGTCTCTGTTTTTCTTTTCCTGATTTTTCTGCGTTCAGTGTAGTTTGTTCAGTGTAAAAAAAATAAATTTATAACCAAATTTATAACCAAAAATTTATAACCAATGGATGCTGCCAACTAGCGAGATTGGCCAGATTATCGTTTGCTTATTGCTGGACATTTAGCCATTTAACGTTTACCAATTCTGCTGTGGTGAATTTGGTGAATATGATATAGTCACAAAAAGTAGCAGCAGTCGCGCATTAAATTAAGGCATTAAGCTCACTCAGTACAGAGGCTGCATTTTAAAAAGACAGCAACAGCTGCTGCACACTAAATATTCATTTTGAAAATAGAAACATGTTATTACATTATTTTAATTAAACCAAAATACATTTGCACATACAAATGTAGACAAAATGAAAACAAGACATTAGCACTTTTAAGTGTTGTCATAAATTTTGTGCTAATATTTTGATTGTTTTTTACACTTAAGATGGACACTTTTATATAATAAGATTTGGTAGTTTGATTTTTTTAGTAGTTTTAAAAGATTTTTCGCATTAAGAGATAGTTTCGCTTGTTTTAAGTGTTTTTATAGCTTCATGCAGTTGACGCATTTAAAAATTAGTAATCAGTGAGCTATAAAAGTTAACAAATGATCTCAACTGAGGATTTTTTTTCTCGAAATTACTTATTTTTTAATTTTTTATTAATAACAAAAAAATTCATGAAAATGAGGAGTATAAAAATTTGAAATTCAAAAATTTTTGTAATCTGACCCCATGTTTTTTTTAAAGTTTTCACTGCCGCAAATCATAAGCGCAAAAGAGTTAAGAAAAAGGTGGCAAAGTATGGACATAACGAGGAACACGAAAGCGTCATTCGTAGCCTTACAACATATAGGAACGCTGATATAAATGGAAAAGATTTAAACGAATCTTAGTTGTGCAATTGATTTTCAGGCGAATCTAGTAATTGATTTTATTTGAGAAGCTAATTAACTCATTAGCTTTTTCAGAGTTTCAGATACTATGGTGTATTGTGCTCGAGCTGTTTTTCTATGTGCTGTAAATATTAATTACAGTCAGCTTAAAATAGGGTCAAGTTTCAATAAAAAAATACACATTACAAAATGTTGCTTAATTTTGCCATCAAGATGACGACATAGTTTCTCATTAAATTGGTGTAAATATTGAAGGCGTCGTTAACTATTTCAAAAAATTTCATGAAATTAAAATTCCAAATTACACGAAAAAATTAGCAAATTAAAATGTATTCTACATACCACCTTGATCAAAAAGTTGCAGGAATTTATTCCGAAATTTAAAAATACAAGATTATACAATAAAATCGCTATTGTCCCCTTCAAAGTACTCCCCATCGACTGCAACGCACTTATGCCAGCGCTTGATCCAATCCTCGAAACAATTTTTATATTCGGTTTGCGGTATGGCCATCAGAGCCATCTTCGATTTTTCCATGATCTCATCTTGAGTGCTGAAACGCGTTCCGCGTTTCTTTTTCGACTGAAAACTACGTGGTTTTTTCGACCACTTCTGAAACGTTCGTGCCACTGATAAACGACTGTTTTCTTCAGAGTATCGTTGCCGAAACACTTTTCAATGTATTTGCAATGTCGTCGCACCATTGAAACCGTTTTTAACGACAAATTTAATACAAACTCATTGTTGCGAACTCAATTCCATTTTTAAAATTGTACAAAATGAAAAACACGCACAATCACAGATGTACTTGGCAGCACTTTTACAAATGTCAAGCTATCAAGCTGAAAATAGAATGTGAATGACGCAACTTAAAAAAAAAAGTTAACTTAAATCGGGTGACTGAGAGCGCCACACGGTGGTGATTCCGGGAACTTTTTGATCAAGGTGGTATTTCTTATGGCACACAAATGCTTATCTACCCAGTTTTCTATCCACTTTTTCGGATTCGTTTCGGACTCGTTTTTTCGATTTAAGACGCATTATTTTTTTTAATAATGCGAATTCGTGAAGAACTCGTTTTTCAAAACAGTTCTAACTCAAAACGAAACAATAAGGTTTATGCTATTCTCAAAATATTTGTTTTTTTATCTTATTATTATTAGGTACTTTAGTTTTATTAAAATATCAAGCTGAAATCTAAAAATTCTTTGTAAATAATTTAAAATATTTTTTAACATAATTTAAGATCTTGAACTTATTATTTAATCTGTAATATTTTATTTTGGTCAACTTGGCTTTCTTTATTACATTTTGAATTAATGAAAGAAAATTAAAAATAATTAAGATTTTTTTAATCATGATTTTTGATGATCATGCGCATAGTGGAAGAACTTTTTCGCCACGGCCTTCAATGTCGATATTATCTCGTTTAGATATTTTCTTAGAAATGCAGCAAAGTTGAAAATTTAAATATAAGATTTGCCTATTTAAAGCCTACTAGGCTAGATGAGTTATTTTGCAAAAGTTTTCTGATCCATGGAGTCGGTCGCACATTTGAAGGAGGATGTTAAGAAACTCGAAAATCCGAAAAAATTTTTAATATCTTCAAAACCAAGATCGCTCAAAGCGAAAACCCCAATTTGGGCAAATTTGCCCTGTAGGAAAATAACTAATTTAAAAGTAGTTGAAAAAGTAGTTTTTTGTCAACCACAACTAGTTGAAATGTTGAAATTCTGACTTTTTTCCATAGAACGAACTAACATATTTCGTATGGTGATGTCAGCTAAATAAGTCAATTGACTTTCGTCTGCATATGTTTTCAACTACTTGTTAAATTAGTTAAATTTAAATTATTTTTAATTGCTTTAAAATAAATCAATTGAAAACTAGTTAATATTCCACTTACTGAAGATGAGTTTAAAAGCATAAAAATTTTAAATTTCTAAACATCAAAGAGATCATTTATTTTATTATTTTGAAAAAAATAAATACTTAAATTCATATTAGTGAAAGCCTAAAGATAATAATATTTGATGAAATAGCATGGTTAAATATATATATTAACTTGTAATCTAATAAAAATTTGCAATAAAAACATGTCAAAATCAGAGTAGTCGCCACCTAAATATAAAACAAAGTAGTTTTTAAGCCACTTGTTTTGAAGTAGTTTTTCAATTACTTCATATATAATGCAATAAAAACTATTCAAAATAGAAGTGGATGTCGCCTTAATATAATTCAAAGTAGTTCATAAACTAGTTTATTTTAAATTAGTTTTTAAAAACAAGTTAGTTTGTTCCTATAGGGTGATTAGAATATCACAATCACTATGTATCAAAAGTATCCACTTTTGAAAACAAAAGTACCCACGTATCAAAATTCAAGAAATAATACTAGCTAGATTCTTTTTTTTAACACAAAAATATAACTTGAATTTTTTTAAATAATGAAACCCAATTTTTTAAAGCTTCCATAACAATTTTATTTATTTAATTTTAAGACTAACAAATATTTGTATTAAAATATAATAAAAAGAAATAAGACATGTATAATAATATTAAAAAGGAACATTAGTTTCAGTACTTCAGTCTTTTATATGTGTGGCTATTGCCCTTTAATTACATTAATTTTATATGTATTATATTTACAGAAAAGCAATATGTAAAGCAATATATAATTGCATAAAGAAGGAACATAAAATTATATAACTTATTCAGTTTAGTGTAAAATAAATTGTATAGGTTGCTATTGCCCTTTAAATTTATTAAGTTTATATTGCACGTTGAAAAAAAATAAAAAGATTCAAATAGAAAAATTTATTGTGAAAAGACTATAAGAGATAAAGACTTGAAATTTTTTCTACGTATATAATACAAAAAACCAATACTACAAAAAACATATTTTTGTTAATGCATTTTCTTCTCGCTAGGAGGCGTAAAAAAGTATTCGTTTTCAGCCAATGTCAAGATATTTTGATCCCAATTTATCGGAAACAAAAAAATCAAAGCGCATATTAATTAAAACTTGTTGCTACAATCTATACTAGAACTATTAAGTTTTGGGTCTGTTCGGAAATGCATCACGACTTGCAGTATGCGCATAACTGGCATTTATCAAGCGTCCAAATTGCAGCGTGAATTTTTTGATCCGAATGATAAGTGACGCTTTATAGAAAAATTACATTTTAGAATGCTTGACGTTTGCAGTGCTGCAAAATTTTCCTTTTTCGAACATTTTGCTTGTGCAGCAAAATCAGTTTGCGCATCATGATGCATTTTTGAATAGACCCTTGTTATAATTTACAACCGCTGCGGGGATCTTAAGGGTTAAAAATTACAGATTTTTTTAAAAAGCCACATTCAATTTTTACTGTTGGGCCGAACTCACAACAAATGTCTTAAATTGAGTGTTTTTAATATTTTTTTTTTTGCAACGTGCGATGTCACCTTAAATTTAGAAGTTTAAATATATTATTTTGTAAGCATTTTAAAAAACAATATATTTCTACTATTTCCAAAGAAAAACTATAAGTATTATCGTTTTTAGTTAGTTTTTAATCAGTAAAAATACGATCAGCAGCAGCTGAGCCATGAGGTAGACTTAAAATAGGCTTTAATGCACTTTTTGATAAGAAAATATTACCCAAAAATGGCTCAATATCAACGTCTACCTTAACGTTTTTATCGAATCTAAGGGACTGCCTACTTTTTATATTTTCCAAACAAAAACATATATTCATATTAAATAAACCTTGATAATCATTTCCTATGTACAATTCACCGCTGCATCGATTTTATTTATTAGAAACTAGCTGTGACCTGGCGCGTTGCTGCCACGCTCCCGTTTCCAAACACCCATAAAATGTTATCAGTGAAACGGCATGTTTAAATTGTGGTAGAATACTGAATTCCAAAGCTGTGCGACCTTTAATTGGAGTTATAGCTATTCGATAAATCATAAAGTAACTTAATCATAAAAGCCATAACTTTTGATTGGAAAGAGATATTGGTGCAATTTTTTCGCATAAATTATTTTGGAGGCTTACATTATTTGTAAAAAATATAAAAACATTTTGCAAAAACCAAATTTCGCGAAAAAAAATCAAATTTGTTGTTTTGATGACAACATGGTAATATAATTTTTGCGCTTAGCTGGAAGAATTTTCGCAAATAAATGCTGTGTCATATGAGAGGTATCCAGATGTGCAATTTTTAATTGATTTAATTTTTACAACATAAACAAATTGTTGCTTTGTTTGATTTGATCGACGTTTTCTCATTATTAACTGAGCCATTTTATTTGTTGCGTGTCTTTCTTCTTGTGTTTGTGATGCACGAAGACATGCCATACTAACACGGCGCTGTCCTCATGCGATATCTTGTTCATCCGTATTCAATTGATTGGCGATATTCCGAACTTTACTTACATTACGGGTTCGATGCGAAAGATTAGATTTTCTGGGACGCGGCATTGTGAATAACACTGAGAAATTAATGTCATAAGAGCAATTATGGAATTATCGTCACATACATGTGCACAAATGTCATAACCTCACAAAATAAACATTTTCGTTGGCAACTTACAATCACGCAGAGAAAAGACATGGCTGGTACATGATTACTGCAATAATAATTTTTTTACTAAAATTATTTTATTATTTCTGCAAACACAAATGTTTGCCTTAATAAAGTCATTATTTACTAATGGTGGTACCAAAAATAGCATTATATTTGAAATCATAACATAGTTGAAATCGTCAACATACTATGATTGCCTCAACTATTAGTTGCAACAAAAATGTTGTAGTCCTGTCAATCATGATAAATGTGAATATTATTATAGAGACAAACATATTTGAATTTTGAATGTTTGTCTGAACTATTCTTTACTTGTTGGCAAACGAAGCAGAACATAACCAAAAATCGAAAGAATTTATCGTGTCTGAACAGTTTGCAGGAAAAACTTTCACTTCATTCATACACAATAAGTTTTATCGATTCCTGGCTATGTGCTGTTTCGTTTGTCAACTGTTCAATTATTGTGTTTTGTTTTAAATCGCCTTATCCTAAAAACAGCACGCAAGAAAAGTGACATTTTCGACTTTAATTGTAGCAAACATGTTTCTTTTTACCGTAAACATATTTCGCAATTCTGACCATATTTTGTTTATCACAAATATTGCTATTTTTGTGACAATGCACTTAAAGTACCATGTTTATGAATGGCATTAGTCAGGCGAGCGGTAGTAGCGACTCTGGCGTACTGGTAGTGTGCGTAGCTCGTAAGCGAAAAAGCTGCGGTTCAAACCCCAGCTCGGACAGAAAATTGTATCAAAAAGATTTTTCAATTGAATTAATATTTCTGTTCACCTAGTCAATGGAAAACCTTTGGAGATATCTTAATTAATAGCTGTGGAAATTGGAGTGCATGAAAATAAATAATATTCTGGATCCTAAAAATAAATTCATAATATAGTTGTTGCAATCATTCTATTTTTGACCGAATAAGAGAATAATGATTGTTTCAATAATATTTTGCTTCCTACAAAAAAGTTCCTTTTCTAAATACGATTGTTGTAATCATTTTATCATGATCAAAGAAAATATTACATGTTTAAGAACATGTTAGCAACAATCATAATCCGAATCATACTATGATCCTCATAAAACATGGTTGTTGCAACTATGTTTTTTCTCTGCGTGATTTGAAAATAGAATTGCACACGAAATGATCAATCTGAATAAAATGAATAGCGAATTCGTATTGATTTTCAAAGTAATGCCCTTAAAAATTATATGCACAATTCGAAATTAACGTTTTGATTGATTGTTGATGCGCACACAATCACTAAGAACATAACCATTCACATTGCGCACTTTATGAAACTCAACTCACCTCTATAAATCACTTTTCGCTGGTAGTTTTTACAAAAAATCGTTTCAAAATAATCTATTAAATTAAATTGAATTTCAATAACTGTCGAAAGCTGATAAAAATTTGTTAAAACTTGAAAAATTCTGACGGAACCAGCATTTAAAATTATGTTCGTTTTTAATGTGTGACAAAAAAAAATTGGCCCAAAAAAAAACGTAATCAATCATCCAGAATGCGTCGTAATGTAGCTCCAGACAAAATGCATGGAAAAATTCATTTTCTTCATATTTTTTTCGGGGATTTTTCGGAAATTTTTTAGGTATTCTTCTTGTTTGACCGAAGACCAGTTCGAATTGTTATGAATCATCGAAATCGGTCCAGCCATTCTTGAGTTATAAACGCCAATCTCTTTTATATATATAGACTGCAAAATTTTCATGCTTGAGCTTCCAGCGCCATGCCAATACGCAGAATTGATTTTTGTTTTTGCAATTTTTATTCTTAGTATTCGCCAACAAACAAGACGCCACTGAATTAGAAAAACAAAAATACCATATTGATGTAGCCAATTTAATTTAGATATTTTAGAAAAAAAAAATTTAGATTGGCCGTTTTTTGGTTAAGGAACTCAGTTGAATTGATTTGCAAATTATACTTGATTTGCGAAAACAGGAAAAAATTTATTTCCGATTGTGAAAATTCTTATAAAATTTGCAAAAATAAGGGTTTTCGCTTTGAGCGGTCTCGGTTTGAAAGATATTCAAAAATTTTTGTCGGATTTCCAAGTTTCTTAAGATCCTCTTTCAAATGTGCTACCGACTCTACGGATCAGAAAAACTTTTGCAGTTTAGTACAAAATTTAACTCATCTTAGGTAGGCGCCCATGTAAAGAAAACGGGAGATGTGGCCTGTTCTTTCATATTTTTGCATAGGCAGGTATGATGTTGACAGGTATGATAATTATTTGTAGTTTTTCCATCATTTTCCCCACACAATAAACAACAAAAAAATCAAAACCAATATACTAAAAATCAAAACTTGCGTACTAAAGACAGTAGGTTTGTTTCCGTACTCGATTCAAGTAACTTGAAGTTGCTTGAAAGTGTTATTTTGCAAATTTGTGAGCTTGAGAGAGAAGAATATCACTATCTATTCTATTAGAATTACTTGAAGTTAGTATAGAAACAGACTTACTAAGATCACAAACAATAATATTAAAGATAAAAAATATTACACAATAATCCTCGTTGACATTGCAAGTGCGCAACACAACGCCTGCTATTATGCATCACATACAAAAGTACATCCAAAAATGATCTCTTACAAGCGCAAAAACTCTGGGTGGTTTCTAGGGGGGGGGGGGTCTAGGCTTACTTAGGCCCCGTAGGTAATTTTTGATGTTAAGATAATATAAGAAAAATTTCGCCTACGAACTGAATCCAATCGACACAATTTTTGGTTTTTGTGTCCATGAAGCATCATCGCAAGAAGTCATGAAGTTTCAGATCGATGCGTCAAAAAATATTAAAGACTTACATTAGGGTGGCCCGTATTTTAGAAATTGTTGAGCACCCGGTTTTTTTCTCCTTTGCGACTAAAAATAATTCCCTAACTTTTTTTACAACAACATGTTACATTAACACATGTCGCTAAGAGCTTGGAGTTTACACAGGGGCAATGCAACTAAATGAGCATTAAACAATAGTTTTCTCACCCCCAACCACCAAAATTTCCAAAACTTAAGTTTCAGTTAAGAAGTGTTTGAGATATAAGTTTTAGTTAAATCGATTTTCGACGTTTTTGCCGATTTTTGTAAATTTTGTGCACTCTATTATTCTGCCAAAAATCTGCTAGCTCAACTTGACACGTGTGATTTAAATTTATTATTTTTTAAAAACTTTTATGCATTTTCAATATCTAGGAACAAAATAAAATGGTACTCAAGAAAAACAAACATACATGCTTAAACTCTTAATTGGCCTAATTAGGCCCAGGTGCCCATCCTAGGGTTAAATGGTAAAAATCCTTACTCAAATTATCAAATATACGAGTCCAATGTTTGTGGGTTCAAGGATGACTCCTACTTATTTCTTAAAACAATTAATTATTATTTTTCCTTGAAACATCCAAGTAACTTTTACTAATAAATTGTATTTAAAATAAATAAATATACTATTGTCACATGTAACTTGTTCAATCCTCATAATTATTTCAAAATTCTGACCTGTAGTGCTATTCAGTTTTAATGAGAGCTTCAGTGGAACGTGGCTAGTGATATAAGGAAGTTATTTAAATTACATATAAGTACAGAATTGTATTTGATAACGTTCTGACCATTGTTTTGACGGATTTTAACGGGTTCAAAACGATTCCGTCGAAACATAAAAGAGCTTATTCCGCGCTGACAGACTCGTAAGGGTTTCGAAATGAATCCGCATCCGTTTTTGTGCTCATTGGGTAGCAGCAGAACAAAACTCAGCTAAAAATATAAAAGTGCTCTTTAAACTTAAATTTAACTACAGCTTTTTGCAGCACAACTTGAGTTCATTACAGCACAATTTCCAAATTTATAACAAATTTTACGGTAAAGTTAGCATCACTCAGTGTAACACAGAACAGAAAACCTTAGTTATATCACAAATTAGTGTATTTCCAAACTAAACTTGTAAACGCATATCACAAATTCATGACAAATGCACTTTAAAACAATAAAATATAACATTTACCACTTCTTTCGTAGTTTTTCTTATTGTTTTCTGCAGAATTTCACAACACGTGATCACTGATTCACTGATCACAAGTAACTGCAGCTGTCAAATGTCACACTAGAGTCAATATTTTGTACTAAAGATGTATTGAAAACGGAAACATACATTTTCGATCATATTCTTAAGCAAATATTACCTGTACGTGTACTTAGACTTTTTTGGGATATATTGTACCGTGCGGGTCGAAAGGGTTAAATAGTAAATCAAAAATGGAGGAGCTAACTTAACTTCTTCCATATAAATTTATGTTTCTTAAAGTTTCCAAATGTATCTTTGGACTTTGCCTTTTTCACAAAATATTTGCTTCGATTCAGTGCCCTTTGGACTTCTTTCCAAACAAAAATAGGGCTACGTTTTAATTAAAGACACCTTTGTAAAATATAGTGGGGGAGTATAGCCTTCATAAGTTTCAAGAATCACATTTGAGCTTTTAAAGTAGTTATGTTAGATAGGGCACATCCCTATCTTTAGTGATAAGTTTTTTTGTTGATTGAACGTTAATTGAAATTTCAAGATTCTAGCTTTTATTAGTGCCTAGGTATTAGCTCATTTTTAGGTTTTGAAGTTTTATAAAATTATTTTTAGTAAAAACTTCATTTCTCTTCCTTCACCTTATGTTGTTTTATTACATACATAGTTACACTCTCCAGCTTGTGTAAAAATTAAATGTTTTTGTTGACTGATATTTTTTCACTTTTATGACCAATCTTAATTTCTTCTTCTAGCTTCTGGAGAAACGCATTGAAAAATTTACCGAAACCAGCACTCAACAACTGTACGTCACAAATCCCGAGAGCGAAACATTTGTACGCGAAGAATTACGAAAACTTAACGATAAATGGCAAAACTTCAAGGATCAAGTGCGCAATAAACGTAACTCCCTGAATCAAGCCACGGACTTCTTTGAAGTTGTAGAAAAGGTAATCTTGAGCAGTCAAATACTTTCAGGTTTCTCACTTATCAACACTATCTTTTCTCATTTTTAGATCGAAGCTGAATACCGCGAGATCAGCTATTTCTACACCAGCATATCAAATAAAATCACCTACCTGCGTGATCCTGTCGAAGCCTCGAACCTTGTGAATGATATTGAAAAATATGTTGGCAACCGTGAGGGCCCACTCCGCGAAAAACTCGACAATGCCGCGCATTGTGCTCACGACATGCAAAAAGTTTCCACGCTCTACAACGATGTTATGACGATCTTCCAATCATTCATCAAACTGAAAGCGGACATAAACGCTGTTCAGGAGCGTCTTAAGAACGAAGAGCGGCTAAGAGAACAACGCGAACGAGAAGCACGCGAACAGGCCGAAAGAGAGCGAGCAATGCGTGAGGCAGAAGCACGTGAAAGAGCGGCTCGTGAGGAAGCAGCACGTTTGCAGGCCATACGCGATCAGGTGGCACGCGAGCAGGTTGCACGTGATCTAGCGGCACGAGAGCTGGCTGCACGCGAACAGGCGGTACGCGAAGAAGAGGCTCGATTGCAAGCGGTCCGTGAACAGGCTGCACGTGAACAAGTTGCGCGCGAACAGGCTGTTCGCGACGAGACGGCTCGTTTGCAGGCTCGGCGTGAGGAAGAAGCTCGCCAACAGGCACTGCGTGAACAACTAGCACGTGAAGAGGAGGCACGTCTGCAAGCTTTGCGTGATTTGGCGCGTCGTGAAGAAGAGGCACGCCACAAAGCAGCACGCGAGCAGGCTGAGCGTGATCTTGCAGCGCGTGAGCAATTGGCACGAGAGGAAGCAGCACGTTTGCAATCTTTACGCGAAGAAGAGTTGCGTCTGCAGGCGTTGCGCGAACAAAATCAGCGTGAGTTGGAGGAATCACGTGAGCGCGCTCAACGCGAAATAAAGCGACGTGAAGAGGAGTCGCGTCTGCAGGCACTGCGTGATCAAACGCAACGCGACGAGGAGCTGCGTTTGAAGACAGTGCGCGATCAAATCGATCACCAACGCATAGTGACCGAAAACATACGTAAAGATGTGCAGATCAACGAGATCTTTACGGAGATCAAGTACGTATCGCCACGTTTCACCCGTCCGCTCAAGGATGCAATAACACGTGAGGGCGACAAGATCACTTTTGATTGCGAGTTGACAGGAAATCCGGAACCAACTGTAGAGTGGTTCAAAGATGGCATCTCCATACAAAGTAACCCCGACTACAAGACGTCCTATGATAAAAGCAACTGCCGTCTGGTTATCGAAGAGACTTTTGCCGCAGACTCGGCGACTTTCACTTGTCGCGCCTCCAACTTGGTAGGCGTAAGCGATACAACAGCAACGTTGTCGGTGCGTGAAAATGCCGCTGAAGTGCAAATGATAGCGCCACGAATAGTACGTTTTTTGGAGAGTGGCAAGGCCACCGAGGGCAGCCCTTTCCAATTTTCGTGCGTGGTCACTGGCAATCCGTTGCCCACCGTGCAGTGGTATAAGAACGACAAATGCATCGATGACTCGCCCGACTACATCATCAACTACAATAACGGTGAGGCAACTTTGCGCTTTGAGGAAGTCTTTCTCGAAGATGATGCGGTCTACACTTGTAGCGCCTCGAACCCGGCTGGCATTGAGCACTGTTCAGCGAGTCTCATTGTGGAACGTAAGTGTTAAGATACAGATACAAGCGTTATAAGATGGAAAGTAAAAACGTTCATTTTTTTTCTCCACAGCCTTGGAGCCAACTGAAATGCCACATTTTAAGATTCCTTTGACAAATGCCATGGCACGAGTCGGTCAAAAGATAAAACTGGAGGCGCTCATTGGCGGTATACCACGTCCCGATATACTATGGCTGCATAACGGCAAGCCATTCCAGGCACGTGATCTAAAGGTGAGTAGGCAATCAGGAACAATTAATATAAAAAATCCTCGCGTGATACAAAATCCATAATTCACTTATCGTAAGAAAAACCATATATGCGTGCTTATACATTGTACCTAGTGGGTCGCTGTGTGTCCAAAAAATATAAGTGTGGGTGGCTTTTGGTGAATATTGCGAATGGAGAACTCTGCAGAAATTCTAAATATAGCTCAACGTTTCCATTAATTTCCACAGTAATGAAATCTCTGTGTCTGGCTGACGTCAGGCCACGCAACTTTAAGATAATTTATGATTTTTTTTTTTTTAATATTTTTTGAGGATTTTTTCAACGGTAATTAATTTATAATGTTTTACAATTAATTTATTTATTTGTCGCATGCCAACTTTTTTAGTTCATGGCGCGTAATATTTCATTTTAATTAATTTTTACAGTGCTTCTCAGTGTTTTACTTTGTACATTTATTTAATGTGTTCAGAGAATGGTTTACTTTTTTATGAGCAGCTATTTTTGTAGATTACTTAATAAACTTTTATTTTTGTCTTTATGAAAACTAAGTCGTTAGAACATTGCCTTTAGAGTGAACAACAAAGTTAAAGCAATTTAATAAAACATTTTAATAAATAATAAAACACGTTATAGCTTTTAATAGTCCCTAGCATTCTAAAGTTTATACTAGATACTAAAATAAAAAAATTATACGACGGCGCCTATTTTTGGAATGTTTTGTGTGGTTCATTTGAGCTATAAACTAAATTTTAGCGCTTAAGCATTCAAAACAGCATTACAATAAATTTTCTTATAAGAAAATTGACTACTTTGCATCAGAATTACCAAATATTTGTAAATATTCAAAATACTATAAGACCTATTTCAATATTCTTGAAAAAGAGGAAATTCTGCACATAACGTTTCAGGGCTGCTCTTTCAAATGATACCTATATACTCAAAAAAAAAAAAACGTGACGCCAACAATTTTGTACTTAATGGCAACAACTTTTATTGGTCATTTCGTTCCCATTTTGATCAAAGAGCATTTGATCCACCAACAACTTTCACATTTGATTAAACAGATAAGTTGTTGCGCCAACCGCGATAAAATTGTTGCCCTAAAGAGAAAAGTTATTGACGCAAGTACTAGATATTAGATTCATCAATAACTTTCGCATTTGGCAAAATGCATTAACAATCATTTTTTACATAGCTATTCATTAAATACAAAGTATCTGTATTTAGGTACCCCTCCGAAAATCGGTGCCACTACATTTGATACTATGTTTTGAACTCTACGTTATTGCACGCGGTTATGGTCCAGTTAGCCTCGCATGGCATAGCAGTGCATGGCTTAACAAGCGTCACATCAAAATCTGTTTAATAGGATTTGTGTGTATCTGATTATGCACAACATGGCAACGCATGGCAATGCTCAGATAAAAACAGAAATGCATCTCTGACTACATAGATAAACATGGAAGATCTATTTCATTTTAATATTTGTGTATTCTTCTATGTATTTGACGTTTTGGCAAAACAGATGTGAAGTTGTAAAATTGTTTGATCAAGTGCGGTTAATTTACTAAAATAAAATCGTTGTATTCTTCTTTTTTATTGTTTTATTTTGACCATGTGACTATGCTTTGCATAATCACCATTTATTTAGCTGTGTGCTAGCTGCTTATCTGCGTTGCATGCGCTGCTGTGCCATGCGAGGCTAACTGGACCATTACTTTTAATTTAACTTACTTTAACTTTAAACGCATACTTTCAGACAGAAACAAAAGGAATGTCGAAAACAAAATTATGTACATCCCCGGTATGTAGAAGTGTAGTGATCGCAACCCAACGGGATGCGATCAGCAGCTTTCTCCAGGAGCAAAACGTCAGTACTTTTAAAAAGCTTTAAGACAAGCAGTTCAAAAAGCTTGAAAACAAAAACGAACTGTTGACCCAAAGCTTTTCAAATGAGGCCTTTTAAAGCAATCCAAAGTAAGCTAAATTAAAGTGCTTTTTTTCTACGACATTCAATACTAAAATTGCAATGGTAAGTCATACGTCGGGTCAGCACTTTCACGCTTTTAGCTGACTTGTCAGCACTAAAAAAGACCTTTCGGAGTGCTTTTTTCCCGCTGGGATTGGCTGCAATAAAAATCAGTTATCTGCTTGAGTCTCGAATAAACAAGGTTTTTTTGCTGGTGTAAATTTTTACTGTTGGCCAACAGTTTTGCTCTTGAATTTAATTGCAAGATTAAAAACTGTTGGCACAACAACTATATATTTGGCGAAAATACTTTATATCTTGTAGGAATTCAAATGCGCACGCATTGTTGCGATGAAAGCGCCACTGTTGTCAAAAAAGTTTAGAAATTGTTTGCGTAAATTGTTTTAACAAAGAATTAGATGTTCTGACAAAAACTTGTGACAATTTTTTAGAAGTAAAAACTTTTTTCCTGACAGTGTTTAATTTTTGAGTGTCGAAAATGGAAAAAATAGAACTACGCCACTAAATAAAAAAATGTCTTTGTGTCAAAAATAAACTTTAAATTTGTGATGTGTTTTTGTCTCCTACTACAAAAATAACACAAAAATTTATTGTACCCCAATAAAAATAAACTTCGTTAACTAAAGCCAGAATAGCGGCTAAACAAGGGTCGAATATCGGCTGTACAGTGGCCATGCAGTCGTTGAACTATGTATACCATTTCGGCGCCAATTCTCATATCATGTCTTCAATTTGCTTTAAAGTTCGCGGGTCGATAGACAAACATAAAAAACGTTGAAATCTTATTTAAGCACATTAAATACATATTTACGAAAGTTACAGTGCAGACAAAAAAAAAATATTGTTTAAGATTATTTCAGAACTGAAAAATGGGAAAATTCTGAAAAAATCACACATACGCATCTAAAAATTTTATACTTTCAATATTTTTTTTTTTTCAAAAATTTAAACTACAACATAAGCAGCACAAAACAAAATTTCAAAAATATATTTATGACAGCCTTGAATTTTGTGTAAATTTTGACTATACCGTGCACTCTACCATGTGTACTCTAAAACTGTTCGAGTTATACATTTGCTTTGTGAAGCAAAAAGCTTGGAATCAATTTTTACTTTGAATGGAAGATGAAGTAGTTCATACCTGAGCACGCCCATTTTCTATACATCGTAGAACTACCTTAAAGTTAGAAAACAATACAAATTTCAAAAGAATCGCGTCACAAGCTAGAGAAAAAAAAATAAGAAAACACTTCTACTCTAAATGGACAAGTACTATAAAAAAAACAACAACCAAAATGTCTGCAAAATTGCTTCACTAATAAAAGTTAACAACATTTTTAATGGGCAGTAGGAGTAATTCTGGTTCGACCACGCCCATTTTCTAAATATCGTACAAGTCATATAAAACAAAACTTATACCACGTCAGGAAAATATTTTTTTGGTGTATGTGAAGTACCAACACGCCGTAAAACGTCACTTTGAAGAAAAAAACGGTCTCCATCGCACAGTACGTACATGTCAGCACTTTTACGCTTTCAGCTGACTTGTAAGCACTTAAAAAGTCCTTTTGGAGTGCTTTTTCCCCGCTGGGAATGGCTGCAATAAAAATCAGTTTTCTGCTTAAGTCTCGAATAAATCAACGATTTTCCATTGTTTGCGTAAATTTTTACTGTTGGCCCAACAGTTTCGTTCTTGAATTAAATTTCAAGATTAATAACTGTTGGCACAACAACAATATATTTGGCGAAAATACTTTATATATAAAAAACTGATATAAAAGAACCCAAAATTTTTATAAATTATATATAATTTTTTCGAGCTTGAACCTATTATATCAATAAATAGTTGAAAATTACAAAAATGACGAACATGTGAATTTTTAGTTGCGTTTTTTCCCATTTTTAGCTCTTTAAAGTGCTATAAAAAACAACCAGCCAATATTATCTTAATTTAAGTTTAGGATCCAATAAATTGTATCTACTTTAAAATAAAAAAAATCAATCTATGGAGTAGTTCTTGAGATATCGTGGAGACCAGTTTATTAAACATGATTTTTCAGAAAATACATTTTATGATTTAGTTAACGTTTGTTTCGCGCGTTAATGCAAATATGGCTTGATTTCGTATGCGATAACTTTTTTATGCAATCGTTATCGACCAAACCGCTTTTGGAACATACGAGTATTCTACACATCGTATGCTATAGAAAAATTGAAAAAAATAATTGAGGTTTAAGGTCGAGTTCTATGAGAACCTGCCCTTAAAGGCCCAACCAAAATAGACGAAACGAGACAATAGCAACTTGACGTCTGCACTCGTTACGGATGTTTACGGATTTAACCCAAAATGAAAATAGTTGCTCAACTCGTCTGAATCAGCTGACCAGTTGGAAATCGAGTGTTATCTATTATATAATTTGAGCATTTTTAAAAAAGATAAAATTATGATGAAATTGAAACAAATTGTTGAAAATAAAATAAAAACGCATTCTGAACAGCTGTTGTTGACGAGTTGCTACGCTAGCAGTTCGGTTCTACGGAATAATACGTCTTGTCAAACAGTTTCGTTTAGTTTCGTTCAGTTACGTTTGCTCATTTTGGGTAACTTCTCATTTTAGCCAAACACTTACGTTTTTACTCGTTACGGAGCAACTCGTCTATTTTGGTTGGGCCTTTAGAGTTATACTCAGTTATGCTTCCTTTTTTTTAATTGAAAAACAGCGTCAGTTTCCTGATTGTCCAATTTTTTTTGTCTTAACTTAATTTTATTTGTCTGCTAAGTCTTCTAAAAACATTAGAATATTTTAGCAGTTCGATTTCATAAAAAAAGTATTACAGTAGCAAAAATTTTGAGAAGTGGAAAACAATTTACTTGTCCACAGAACACAGACGAGTGGAGATTTTCAAACATATGGCCGTTCGTAACGTTGATTTTGATAATTTTTCTTATTTAATTGAATTTTTTTTTATGTTTTCTTGGTTCGTCTGCTCCGGATAAACGTTTGTTTGCCAAATCGAAACAAATTGGGAATTGGAGTCAACAGCGTTTAAAACTCTGACTCTGGAGTCAATTTCATTTGTAAAAAATAATATTGAATACAGCTGTATCTAATTTTACAATTTTTAAAATACAAGACCTGACATATTGAACAAAATTTCCAACCAAGACAAAGGCGATTTCAAATCAAAAAAAAAAAACGGTTCAAACAAAAAGCACTTCAACTCAGTGACAATGAGGACAATGAATGATAATTTTTTTTTTTGATCTTTGTATATATTTGAATGTGATTTTTTTATTCAAATATTTTGAGAGTAGATGTAGTTTTTAATATTTTGTTTGCTTTTGCTTCGTGTTTTTAAATACTTTTATGCCTTAGATTAGTAATGCAATTATATAAAATTAATAATTTTTTATTTAAAAGCTATTTGGTTTTATATAGATTGCATACACAAAATTTTTCTAGTATAACAAAAGCGTTCTAATGGCGTTAGAATTCTTAAAGAGTATTTGTGGATTCTGTTAGTTTTTAAATTAGAAAATTAAATTTAAAAAATATTTTAATTTTTTTTTCTAAGGAGATATGATATACTTATTTTAAAAAATTAAACTTACTAAAACTTACTTTTCAGTGTTCTTAAAAGCAAATATACTTATTTTTTAATAACATGAGTTGGTAGCATTATGAATGCCCTATTAATTCGCAAGTTTTGATGCATTTTAACCTTTCGTTACTAACAAGCTGTCTCACTGGCCGTACAAATACTTAAAGCTTTCTGTAGGCCAAAGTTGAGCTTATTTAAGTATGTTTTATTAAATGAAATTTTGTAATTCCATTTTGTAAGTTTATTTTACTATTGAACACAATTACAACTAATAATAATTAAATATATAGTCCAAAAATATGTGTTTATTGCGAAGAAATTTGCATTTTCTGCACTTGATGTTAGTAACCATGTTATGAAATTGATGTTAGTAACAGAAGGTTAATTGATAAGAATTTAGAAAAAAAATCATCTAGGACTCGAACCGGGGACCTCGGGGTTACATTCAAGTGCTCTTATTTGACTTAGTGGATGCCCAAGCAAAGTCCTCACTTATTTCGATCATATTTTTAACATGCATGTTATTAAATGAGTTGTCTGTCAAAAAAATATTTACAATAAGATGTGGCACATCAAGGCAATGGTCCCATATGCAAATGCAAAAATTCTTCGCTGTTCGCGTTCTTGTAAATTAATGTGAACATATGTACGAATGTGCCACTAAAAGAATGCGTGGGTGATATCATGATATGAAGCACACAAAAGTTTGGGATTATTTTTGTTTTCTTTACCCTATCCTTTTGATTTGCATTAAGTTTTTTGCTTTAAATCAGTGTGCAATTGAAGATAATTTCTCAACACATTGTTTACACTATAACACAAACATAGAAAGACATAATAGCAAATGTATGTAGCTACAGATACACAAAGTATCTAATGGGTTGTGAATTTATTTAGCCTATAATGCTTGTGCCGATCGTGTTAAGGCAGCGGTGGCATTTTTTGAAATAGCTTGCGAGATATTAGAAAAACATTTCCACTGATTTATTAACAAGCATAATGGGAGAATAATAATTAAGAATCATTTTTTTTTTATAACATACTTTTGATAAATATATAATGTGAATAACAACAAATGAATTGGCATTGATAAATTAAAGAAGCCAAATCTTATTGAGCGAGCTGCCAGTCTAGTTATTTGCGCACCCACACCCTGTACTACTTTAGCATCAGTCCGTTTGGCGGAACAAAGCCGTCCGCCCGCATAGCAGTCTTTACTATCTGCCGGATACATTCACATCCCAATCATAACATAAATATCATTTTGTAAATAGAAATTTTATTGCAAAAATAAAATAAAATAAAAAAAAATCCACACTAAACCAAAACTCACCACACATTGGCAAACGGCGTTATCCACCAGATTTTTCAATTTTTATTTTAATTTTTTATTCAATGCGATTTTCTCACAAGCCTCATCTCATTTTGCGATTTTATTTTCATTTCAGTACGATTTCGGACGTGTTACACTATCGATCCCCCAAGCGTATCCCAACGACGCCGGAGTCTACGTATTAACAGCAAAGAATCTCGCTGGTGAGGCCTACAGTTCGTGCAACGTCATTGTCAAAGGACGTCTGCCCAACGAGACGTCCGACTCAGAGATGGCTTCCGATATGGAACCAATTAAGCCATCCGTACAGCTACCGTTGAAGGACATCTCCATATTTGAGGGCAAACCCGTACGTTTAGACTGCGTTATAGTGGGTCAACCAGAACCCGAGGTGATCTGGTATCATAACGAGCGTCCTGTCAAGGAATCAGCCGATGTGCAGCTGCTCTTTCAGGGTGATCGCTGTTCGTTGATTATACAAGAGGTATATCAGGAGGATGCAGGACATTACAAGGTGGTGGCCATTAACTCGGCGGGTGAAGCTTCAAGTGGCTGTGAACTCAAGGTCACGCCACTGAACATTGCAGAACCTGCTACACGCATGCATGGCGAACGTCAATCCGTGCCCAAGGAGACGCAACCAAAATTCGAACGTTTCCTCAGCGATGTTCTGGTGGATGAGGGCGAAACAGTGCAAATGGAAGTGATTGCTAGTGGCGATCAACCACTCAGCGCCAAGTGGTATCTCAGCAACAAGGAATTAGCACCAGATGGTGAACGCATAACAACGCTTGCAGCGCCAGAAACAGGCGTCTTTCGCCTAATCTTCAAACAGGTAACGCCAGACGACAAGGGCGTCTATACGGTCAAGGTCTCGAACCAGGCAGGCGATGCCAAGTGCTTCTCCCATCTGATTGTCAAGTCGGTTAATATGCCCGAAAATCAACGTACGCAGCAGATTGAAATTGTTGACAAGCATGAGTGTCCTGCCTTCAAGGAGCTTTTCTCCGATCGTCATGCCCACTCGGAGGAGTTGGTTAAGTTTGAGTGCATAGTCAAGGGCAAGCCCACGCCCAAGGTGCACTGGTACTTCAACGATCAGCCAGTGCATGGGCACAACTTCCTTGTCTCTACAAGCGGCGAACGTCAAGTCCTGACCATACAGCAGGCCAGCCCTGAAACAGTGGGCAAGATAAGCTGCGTCGCCGAAAACGACGTGGGCAAGGCCACATGTGTAGCCTTTTTGAATCTCATAGGGGACAATGGTGACTTGGCTCCACAGCCAGCTGCCAGCAGCGATTTGCAGAGCATTACCCAGGAACACAACACCGAGTCATCGCACGTGACGATCAAGAAACAAACCTTTACCACCACCTCAACCTCACAGGTTAACTCCTACGAGGGCAACTTGCCACAGACCGAGGTGCATCACTCCTCGGCGCATATTGATCAGTCGCTGAAACAGCTGGGTCAACAACGCCCCGAGATTGTCGAAAGTCATCACTATCAGGAACTGCACAAGGCAAAGGACATGAGCAGCCCCAGTGTACAGCAAAAATCATTTGTGCTGGTGCAATCGGCTAATACTGCAGGCAATGCTCCTGTTCTCAGTTTGTCCGAGTCTGCAACACGTGTGCGCAAGCAAATTGCGCCACGCTTCACTACGCCCCTCACCGGCAAGATTGTCGATCAGGGCGCAGATGTTAGCATGGAAGCTATCTATGATGGCTTTCCGTCACCCGAAATAAAAGTGGAAAGGAATGGCGATCAGCTGTTTCCAAGTGAACGCACCAAGATCAATAATCAATGTAATCGCATAACAATCGATCTGAAGCAGGTGGGTGTGGCCGATGCTGGGCGTTATTCGGTAACGGCCAGCAATAGTATGGGTCAATCGACAAGCACAGCGGATCTGGTGGTCAAAAGTAAGTGTTAAATTTACAGTATGATATGTGATTGAACGTTAAAGCAGTCTTTTGGATGCATAAATTTCCGTATGGGGTCTATGTGGAACGCTTAAAAAATTATCAAATCTAAACAAAAAGTTCTGTATAGAAGCATACTTGACTTTTTTTTTTCGTAAGGTCAAGTACAACGGCACCACCTACAAAAGCATGAACAAAAACTTGTTGAAGCATTTAATGTGAAAATTTAGTTTTTCGATTCTGCGAAATCGCCAAACATTTATTTTCTTTTACACTAAGTTGATTTTCTTTTTTTTTTTCTTGTATCTCTAAAATGTTTGCCGCACCACATAAATTGGCCCATCTTGTGTCTATTGGTTCTTGGCATTTGTTTATTCTATATTTTTCGTATTGATCTTTATGTTCTTCTGTGCTAGAAAATGGTCCGAGTTAATTAATAGTGTTGGTTTTTTTTTACTTACTTACTTAGTACTCGATTCATATTATTTGTTCAACGTTTGTAGCGGTTATGATGCCATAAATTTTTTAATAGCATTTTCACGAAAGAATTCTTTGGCTTATTTAAATAGAACATTTATCATTGCGCTTTCTTTCTGATCTTGGCAACATTTTTTTTCTGCTCGCAGACATTTTCTGTGCAATCTGCATTTGAAAAAATTGTTTTTTTTTTAATCATTTGCAAATGACATGATTTCAAAATTCATCGACAAATGTCTTATTGAAAATCAAAAGATTTCTTATATTTATTTGCTTAAGTCTAAAAATGTGTCATAAACAGTGTGTGTGTGTTATTCATGCCGCACACTACGAAAGAACTATAAGGAAAGAATTAGATACATGTCTCAAGAAGAATCTACTTGGCCTTCACTCACTCTGAAAAACAATTGTCTTGCTCCATTAGACCATAGCGCTAGAAAACATTAATTGTATGTACTAGAGAAAATATTGAAAAAATAGCTAACACGGTGTAACAAAATGTCAATAAAAAAACTTAGTATTATATCAGTGTTGTTATAAAACCTATTGAAAGTCAAAGATGTGGTAGACGATAGTATAACTACTTACTTGGATTTTCGAATTTGCTCTCAAAATCTTGATTTGAACTCAAACAATTTTTTTAGGTGTATCTACGTGTATGTTAATAGATATCTCCTCTATTACTGGTAAAGTTTTCCAAACATAATTATGTGTTATCACAATGTACAATGACAAACAATGCTGTTCACGAATTGAAGCACCAAAAACAACAAAAAGATAACTCCACTTCTTAAAATTTGAGAAAAATAAAGAAACCAAAATTTTGCATAATTTTCATTTATTTTTGAAAAAAATAACATTAAAATATATTCATTGAGTTGAAGAAAACATAACATATAACTTTAAAAAAATTATAATTAAGTTTTGGAATTAATCGGTTTTTGCACCGTTTTTGGTGAAAATTAATTCGTTGTTAGATCCGTATTCTGAATTTTCACCTTTTTTGGATACTGATTTAGAACAGATTTTCTACTGATTTTAGATTTAGGTACTCAAGGCTATTATAAAAGTGCATATTCGATGGAGCAACATACTTCAATGCCAAGGTAATGACATCCTCATACTTTTTTGGGTTAAGGGGAAAGCTGCGTCCGTATAGAATGTTTGGTTTAAAAGGTGCTTTTGCTTTTATTTCAATTTCGTTAGTCGTTAATGGCCCATGTTGACTAATGGAAGCTGATATAGAAGTAATATTTCCTTCCTTGACATAAGAAAATCTTCGATATTTTGAAATGGTCCATTTTGTTTTTTTTTTTGTTGGTCACAGTTTTTCGTAGAATGGACCCAAGCTGACCTTAAAATCAAATATCTCGTTAATAATTACTCATATGACATTACATTTTTTGGACAACTTTGCTACTAAGTTTCGCCAATCTTTGGGTAAATAAAGGCGTTCACTCGCCCTTTTTCCTTTCAATGACACCAAAAGAGCAATCGCATGGCAGATCAGTTTTACTAATTTCCACTAATTATTTTCATTACACCAATTTGCCCAAGAGTTTTTACCTTTAATGTCTGCATCTTTTAACTGGGTGGTTTACACAAAAAGATTACACTTTTTTCCATTTAATTTATTAAAAATAATATAATACAATAATTGTAAGAATAGTTATACATCCAGCTAAATAAAAATGGCAAAATAAAATCTATATTTCATAAAAAAAATGTAATTTGTTTATGATGGGTTTACATGTTATGTGATTTTTTTATTAAACGTGTGAACACTTGCTTGCAGTTCATGTTTTCCATCATTTAGTATTTCGTATACCACCTCATGATTTTTTTAGGGCTTCTATTCTGTTTGGTATTCTTTTTACAATAATTTCCAAGGTATCAGGTATTTTTTTTTTGCCATGCTAATTAGGCTCGTTCCTAAAGTTCATTCATATCGTTTGGAGGAGTTTTTCTGCGAATATTTTACTTTTTAGGATTGCCTAAAGTTGTTTGATAGAGTTCATTTCACGAAACTGCGCAGACCAATCTGGAAGTTTGATCCCATTTTTTTTTAAAATACCTCTTTGTTATTTTAGCCACGTGATACGGATCGCTATCGTGCATGAAGACATTATCTTGCCCCTGTTTTGAAGATTTTACTACAATCCATTTATTTTAAATCATGACTTAAGAATGCCTTAAGAACTCGTATTTCGTTCATTCAGAAGAATATATCCTAAGATCTAATCAAGATAGAACAAATGTGTTACCAGATTCGAAATCAGCGATCATAAATTTATTGAAGTTGACTATAATATCGAAAAAAAACATGAAATATTCTTGAACACCGTGATGTTGAAGGATATTTTGGAATAGGAAGATATTATTATATCGAGATCAAATTTTGAATATGCACTTTTCTATCGTAAAACTATTGATCCTCATCATGTTTCCTGCAATTTAAACAATTTTTCAATAATTATGTCTATAATTATATCTATATCAATAATTATATCTATAATTTCAATAATTAATTATGATCAATAATTTCAATATGAAGGTAATATCTTTTTAACGATGGATTTATACATGTTTAAGGTCTGTTTCTGTACTTACTTTAAGTCAAGTTCGAGAAAAGTTCAATCTGTGAGGGTAATGTAATTATCTATCAAAATGTGAAAATTTGCAAAAAAGTACGGAAACGACTACATAGATAAATGAGCGTAAAAAGAGGGCGTCATAATATTTATATATATATATATATATATATATATATATATATATATATATATATATATATATATAGTGGCTTCCACTTGGACTCATAGCACCTACATACTAAGTTTCACTATCGAAACGTGAACATCTGCGGAATTAAAAATTATATATACACATCTAATTATGTTCTTCGTCAAGTGCAAAAAGAATCACTATTCTATCTTATCTGTAGCGGTAACAAGCTCACTTTTAGTGAAAAAATGTGCACATTGACGTCTTTGGCATAAATAAAATTAAGGATTCTGAAAATTTTGTGCATAGTACTCTGTAAAAACTTTGGTAATTAAGAAAATTGCAAAATTCTTTTTGCAATTTGTTTGCTAAAGTATTGCGAATGTCTTCAATCAAGAATTTCAGAAACTGATTTTTCACCTGGTCGGAATTCCGTATAACGGATTTTTCACAGTTATACGGAAAAAACTGAATACACTACCAGAATAACGTAATTATTCTGTGGACTTGGACCTGGAATGCCACGTTATCATAACATTAAAAAAAATTCTATCGGGAACATCTTTTCTATACAGGAGTCAGCAAGCACTCTAGATTAGTAGATTATCCACTAAATGTTTCATTGCGGTGAAATTTTAGAAGTCATTGAAAAGCATTGAAGTAACAACGAATGGACTAGGCAAATTGCGGCATGTTCTGATAATTTATGCCCATCCTTCGGACACATAAACTGAAACGCTTCTGGACTTGCGCTCCTTTTTTGAACGGATGGAGTCGCATTCTATTTCTGTGTGCCCAGACTCAAAAGACTCGATGCAATTTAGTTTTTTATGGTTTTTGCACAATGTTATTCATATAGACTCAAACATTTTATTCTTCTGCTACCCACCCCTTCCGTCTGACATCATTCTTCCTTCAGTTATTTCGGCTATTTTACAAATAATAAGAATATTTGACCGGAAGGACCTTTTGTAGTATTAAAAGCCTCAGAAAAGTAAAGTAGTTATAGTAAAGTCATATACACTCTAAAAACTGATTGAAAAATTACTACAATAAATGTTGTGAAATTTTACTATATTTATTGGCGACAGTGTTACCAACTCCCAAAAATATTTATCCCTAAAGCTTTAGTCTCTAAAATCGCTACAATTACTTGGAAATCCCACCAATACAAAAAAGGATCAATTAACATTTTGCCATAATCTTTATTTATAAATTATTTAATGTTTAAAAAAACTTCGGTCTCTTCGGTTTTTATTCAAAACAAAGTGAACGCGATTTTGAACTTTTGTTGTAAAAAGAGTTTTCAAACTATTCAAAATCAAATTTTCTGTCTCTTTCACTCATTCACAAGTTTGACAGCTTTAAAAGTCACTTTCATCTTGCTTTCTTACACCATGGTAACGAGTAGGTAATGAAACAGGGAAAAAACTTAGAGTTAATCCATAGAAAAATCGGAGTCACTTCAAAAATTTCGTAGTAAATTGGATTATTCAATACGTAAGATTATTGAAAAGACTCTGTAAACACCCTTATAAAACCCCAAAAAATCCCTTTCCACTTTTTTCCCCTAAATTTAAGCAAAAACCCCTTAGTTGGCAACACTGATGGGCGATTTTGTAAAAATATTTTCCAAAATATGTTAATTTTCTGTACTTTTCACGCTACTTCAGCCTGTTGTCGCTCAGAGAGTCCACAAATCGCTCCAGCAGCGATATTTTACGCTATTGGAGCGGGTGTTACGCTTGAACAAAAATAAAAACCTTTTTTCTAACGTCATATGATTTCGAAGAGTTAATTCGAACAAGTGTCAAATTATACAAAACTTCTACAGTAGATTGGGCACCGCTTAATTACTCAAGCCTACTGAAGATGGAAAGAGTAGCGCCTTCTGATGTGTGATTGACTCTATCGCTGTGTGTTGTTAATGTTGTTGCCTTCTTCAACACTAACTTGAGAGACTTCACGCATTTCTGGCGTTTTTTTATAAACGAAGATAATGTAAGAGATGTTTTTTGCAATATAAGAGACAGGCGCGTACCCAGAAAAAAATTTCGGGGGTTTTCAATTTTTTTTTATTTACACTTATTCCAATTTTTGTATATGAAATAATCTTTATATCATAATGCCTAGTCTTCTTTTATTTTGGGCTTGTGCATTTAAAAGTGTCTCCTTGGTCACTTCCACATCTCAGTGAACATTTAGAAGATCTAACCCATTAAGCCTTCCTTCTCCAGTTTTACTTCTCATGTTTTTTTTTTGAGTCTTCGAAGCGACGAAAACGAGCGTTCGCTTGAAGCGGCTGAAACCAGCAACGTTGCACCAATCTTCAGTAATCGGCTTATTGATGGATATATCATTGCATCGCAAAAGTGAAGGGATTCGATAAACGTTACAGGTCGATTTGTTTGATTTAAGGTATGACCTGCGGTTCAAGCCCACAAAAATAACGTTTTTTAAAATAACTGTGGCTCAGTCATTTTTGAATTTATCAACTTTGGGTTTTTTAACGTGAAAGAAGATGTAATTTTCTAACTTTTTCCGTACTTTTTTATGTTTCGATGTTTTTTATCCCCCCTTCCAGAGTGATGAAAATGGGAACGTAAAAATGAAAAGGCAGGGTGTCGTTTTTCTTGATAACCAGATGTCGTATAGAAATTCTGCGGGCGGCATTTTGTTGGTAATCACGTCAAGTAGTTCCTGAACTAGTATATTTCCAAAATATAAAAAATTGACAAAATGGCGCAATTTTTGAAAAAGTTCAAAAATCAACTGTTTTTTGGGGACTTTTGCCCCACCCCTCCCCCGATAGTAGATTTACCCTAATTATCCTAGTTCAGGACCTGCCTAACGTGATTGCCTACAAAATGCCGTCCGCCGCATCTTCATCCGACTTCTGGATCTCGAGAAAAATAACACCCCTGTTTGAAAAAAGTAATTTCGAGAAAAACGCATTTAAAGTTTTATTACTACATTTCGGAGCTAGTGTATATATATATATACATATATAGGTCTGTAACTCCAAAAATAATTCGAATTTTAAAAAATCCTTTTGAGTCATTTATTTATTTGAAGGATTTTAGAAGACATCGAAAAAAAATGTTAAACCGCAGGTCATACCTTAAGGAGTGCCTACAAATATGGGATACAAAATATTGGAGCTGGACGATAAGGATTACGATTACCACACGATTACGATTGCAGTAATCTTAAAAAAATATGCAATTACAATTAAAGTAATCGTTCATCGAACGATCTTAGATTACGATTACAGCAATCGTAATTTCGCAATCGTAATTTCGCAATCGTAATTTCGAAAAAGTTGAAATTGCGATTACTGCAATCGTTATCAAAATTGATTCGATGAAGGATTACGTTAATTGTAATCTCGTGTTTTCTTCTATAAGGACTACAGTAATCGATTACAAGAATTACTTTTATTAGCTATTAGTGAAAACTATGTTCGTTATTTTATAAAGTGCATTTCAGTGAGAAAACTGCTTTACTGTTTTGTAGATCTATTTTACAACTTAAAGCTACCATTTCTATATGAAACAACATATTAAACTACTGAATTAGGATTACTGTAATTCTTATCAAATAAAACACGAGATTACAATTAACGTAATCCTTCATCTAATGAACTAAGATTCCGATTGCAGTAATCGTAACTTCGACTTTTTCAAAATTACGATTAATGCAATCGTAATCTTAGATCGTTCGATGAACGATTTGAAACAATCCTAATTTAAAAAATTTTGAAATTGGGATTAAAATAATCGTAATTCTTACCGCAATCTTATCGCCAGGCTCTGAAAAAATCATGATGTTTTAAAATTCAACTTAATGCCTTTAACACAATGCATGTTTTTTCATAAAAAATTTTAAAAACTTGTAATAATTTTTTTTTTAATTTTCAAAATGAGCTCTTAACGGCAAAAATAGAATGGTTTAAACTAAAATCAGTGCATTTTAAGTGTATTTCACATTGAAGTGAAATATCAGTTGCCTGGCCATCTCTAATTTGGTTCAAATTTTGTTCTTAGATTGTTTTACTGTTTAGATAACTAAATCCGGAGTTTGAGATTTTTAGATTTTTTTTTTCGTGAACCAACAGCCATGCGAAAATCTCATGCATAGCAAGTCAATTTAAATGCGGTTAGTAACTAGGGTTCCATTAGAAAGGTTTTTTTAGAACGATTGATATTTTTTATTTGCTTGCAAATCCAAATTACAATTTTTCTTTTTTTTTAACATTACAAGTAATAATGAGTATAGTTAGTGGCATTTTTATTTTATAACAAAAACAGTGTTAAATGTCACATTATGTTTTTTTTTTACATGCATAAACTTATAAGGTGGGTGAGATTCTAATGAAGTCTAACTGTATAAAAAATACATTATTTGGTCTTTTTTAAGGGAAAAATATGAAACTTTAAAAAAAAAATACAGTAAGTTGATCCATTTTTAATTTCAAAGTTTAATGCCATGCCAGCAACAGGCATAATTTTTTCATTTTCATTTTTTACGTTCCATTATCTTTCCAACGATATAAAATGAAAGTGTGTTCTTTATGGCGTAAAACGTGAGGTAATAATGAATTTTTAATAAAAATTCAACTAGCTTTGATATTTATTGTAATAAGACTATAATAGATAGAGACTTAAAAATTTTTTCATAAATAATAAAGAAAACAATTTTCCAAAGTATATTTTTTGATGCCACTTAGTGAGAAAAAGATGCATTTAAAAAGAAATGAAAAATTTATTTTAGAATATTGTTTTTATATTATTTACACTGAGAATTGTAAATGAAATAAAAGTATTAAAATAGACTTGCGTTTCTACAAAACAAAATGTAAAACAAGCGTGTTCAATTTAAGACTATAAACATCTGTTTTTTATGTATAATTTTTTCTTATTATTTTTTTGCAATAACAAAAAAGTGCTATCTAAGGTCTTATTAAAAACTTATGTGCAGTAGAATCATTGACCAGTCAGTTCGGATCCAGCTGAAAAAAAATCCGATTGTACATTTGAGTGTTTGAAAATATTTTTTGATTGGTTTTACAAATAATGAACATTAAATTAAATAAAAACTAGTAAGGAATTATCTTCGACTGGGCCGAAGTTAAAATACCCCCACGGCCGAAATAGAGTATATATAAAGTCTTAAGCAAACTGTTAAATATATTTAAAGAAGTTTCCCGTTTTGGTTAAGTCACTTTGTATGGGAGGTAGGCGTGGTTTTCATCCGATTTTTACAAATTTAATACTCAAAATAAATATTTAATATTAAAGGCACTGTGCGAAATTTGAAGTCATTAAATTGATTTTTGTGGAATTTAAAGAGATTTTCCCGTTTTGGTTAAGTCACTTTATATGGGAGGTAGGTGTGGTTTTCATCTGATTTTTACAAATTTAATACTCAAAATAAATATTTAAGACACTGTGCGAAATTTGAAGACATTAAATTGATTTTGTGGAATTTAAAGAGATCTTACCGTTTTGGTTAAGTCACTTTGTATCGGAGGTAGGCGTGGTTTTCATCGGATTTTGCTCAGATTCGAACTTTACCTTCATTTTTGTATAAAAAGCTTATATTTTGAATTTCGTTATGATAGCTCAAAAATTACGGCTGCTATCATGGACACAGACGGACAGACGCACAGACGGACAGACGGACAGACGGACAGACGGGCAGACGGACAGACGGACATGGCTAAATCGACTCAGGAAGTGATGCTTTTTTTTAAACGTGGGGGTTTAACTAAATTATTATATTAATACATGAAATATTTCAATATTTTAAGCCGCAATAAAACGCAAATTTCATCGAATGGAGTAAAAAATTGATATTCGAGGGGTCCCAGGAGTCGCTGATCGTGAATGTGACGTCGAAAATTCGAAAAAGTTAAAAAATGGCATCAAATTTAAGAACAATACTTCAAAATTATGTTTTAAATTATTTGTTTTCAATATTAAAGACTTTGTTTTAAATTTTTCTAAATAAATGTTTTTAAATTATTAATGTTTGCTATAAAAATGTTTTTAAAAATATTGTTTTGAAAACAAAAACTTTTGTTTTAAATTTAACTCAACATTTTCATTTGTGTTTAACTTTAATGATATTGTTTCAAGGTCTATTTCAAAAAGAAATTCGTTTAAAATGAACACAGTTTCATTAAATTTTACCACATTTCCCTCGGTGTCCTTAAAAATTTTAAAGCCTCTATAAATATTTTAGTCTTATTACAATTAATGTTTTAAATTGAGTCTTTTTATTTTTTTTATTTTCCAATGTGCAATGTCATTTTAGGATCTTTATCAAGACCATACACACACAACGGCTGGCATGTTTGGGCTGAGAGTTGCTCTCGGTGCTCGTTTAAATTCGTTCATTTCAGGGGAGGGGGTTAACCCCCAAAACCCCCTACGTACCCGTTTGATAAGAGATAATTTTAGTAGAGAGCTTTGTAAAGAAAGTGCGAGAGCAATATATGTAGGATAAAGTTATTGAAAGATATTTTGAATTGTGCTCTCTAAAAAAAAATAAATTAAATGAAGGAAATCTGTTGCCAGCAATAGTTGCTGTAAATTGCCGTGGATTTTTGTTAGAGTGTAGAAGAAGATTGGCTTATATTATCAATATAATTTAAATGCCCTATGAAAGGATTATTATTTATTCGATACTGAAATAATATTCCTAAATTTTCTTACTAAAAATTTTCAAAATGATGACAATTCTTTGGCTTTAGGTACAAAGGACTTAAGTCAAAAAATATAGTTTTTAGTAAATTGAAATTTAAGATTGTTTTATTTATTGCAAATCCGGGTGAAGTATTTTTTAATTTATTAATTAAAATGGGATGTAGTTGTGCTACACCAAAGTTGTTAACAGCAATCGAAAGTGGAAAAATAACTGATTAGAACCCAATCAAAAGCCCAAATTTGAATTTTTTGACTTATGTCCTTTGTTCCTAAAGCCAAAGAATTTTGCTCTCGTCGTTTGACATTTCGTTCGAATCTTTTTTGTAGATAAAGCCAGTTTTATACTGAGCTTACGTTATCATTTGTTAGTGAGCCAGCTGTCCTCGTTTTTTTCTAATATTCTTCTTACATGGAGCCAAAACAGCTGATTCACAGCTTTCGAACAAAGAGCTCGTCAAATACACGCATTGTTCGTTTTACATAAAGACGCTGTAAATGTCTAAATTAGAACCTTCACTTTATATTTCTTTCATCTATGGAATTTGTTGCAACGATTTTCTTGAATCTTCTGACATAAATAAAAAAAAGTGTTTTGATGTGTCAATAATTTTTAGAGAGACTTATTTATAACTTCACTTTTTCAACAGACTCGATTAATTTACCAAGGTGATTGTGATTGATAATTTTTTGTGGTCACTCTCGCTTTTTGATGCTGATAGCAGTTTGTAAAAATTACCTTTGACAAAACAGATACTTTGCTCAGCTCTGAATCAATAGATTGATTCAGTAGGTACATTTCTATGCAACTGTCTCTAAACTTTTTTCGATTTTAAAAATACTCTTATCTATTTGAAAAAAGGTATTATTCCTCAGGAAATGGTTAATTATAATTGACAGCTCAAGCATTATTTTCTAACAAATATATTATTATTCTGTGCAGAAACTATTTTCCCGCCTGTATTCGGACGTCGTCTACAGGCTCAAGTTGTCAAAAAAGGCGAAAAAATTATAATGGAAGTTGAGGTAACCGGGCTACCAGAGCCCACTGTGACCTGGCTGAAGGACGATAAGCCACTTAACGAAGCAGGACTTTCAACTCATCGAGTTCTTACTTTGGGAAATTCGCACAAGCTAATTATTGAAAGAGGTAAGTTGAAAAAGTTTCAACCAGAAATGGTTATCCCCGAATGTGATTTCATGGAATGTTGTTGGCCCATTAAATGTAAAGGAAACATAAAAACTGTTTTAATTTATTTTAACAACCACAATAATAATAATTTTTCACACTAGGTCAAACCTCTGACTCCGGCAAATACATGGTAAACGCCACCAATGCAGGTGGTGCTGCTAAAAGTATTGCTGACTGCGCCATCTTAGAACCCAGTCCCGAACGTATGCAGGAAGTGGTCAAAACCATAGTCTTTGAAACACCAAATACGCTTAAAACTGAAGTAAGTTTGCATGCACAGCATTACAAAAACATGTACTAAATATATTTAAGACTTTTACTGAACAACACACACTCAAAATGTATGAAAATTTATTTTTAAAACAAATATTATTGTAAACTTTTCTCTTTCATTGTTTCTCTTATGCCAACATTGAAAAAAAAAATAAAAAAACAAAACAAATTTCGACACGCTATTTCCAAATTCAAAAAAATTAAAACCAACATCCGCTTCTTTCATTATTTTTTGGGGTAATCTTGCGAAATTTGCTACTCATCAAAAAAAAAATGTACAAAACACATCTCTGCTCGGGCCCATCAACATGTTTTGTGTGTGCGTGCATGTGTGTGTGCGTGTTTGTCCATCTATGTTCATCAAAATAACAACTACTACAGAGCTTCACCAAAGAACCAACATCTTTCCAAACGCAAAAATCTGAGGCTACCACATCAGCCGATTTGCATGGCTTATCCGAGTCAAAAATCATAACTGAGCATCGTTGCACCACGGAGGCAACCATGCGTCTAGAACATAAATCAGCCAACTTAGATTTGCCAGCATTAAGTCAGCATCCCAAGACTCCAATAACTAACCAGGATGCAGTTCCAATACTACAACAAGAAATGCACACACTTAAGACCACTTCAACCAACACTGACTCTGCAAAGTCAAAGACCGATTCGACACAAACACCACCACAAGTACCACCAAAACCTTATCCACCTGTTACCGCTACCATCGTTCCATCACTACCACCGCAGCTCTACCACACCGTTGATACGCAAGATAGCACAACAACCATGACGTCAACTTCAAAAAGATCATCAACTTTTGAGAATAAATCCTCATCCTCTGAGTATTTCAAGAAAATCGACATTGAGCATAAATCAGTTCCCCCAACAGCCGATCAGTTACCAAAATTTATGTCGACTCTTGCTACTCAAAAGCCGTCCACACCAGTTTCTAGCTATCACACACAAATGAATCTTGAGGAAGAACTTAGGCATTTGAATTTGGTGCCGGGTTCACCGCCTGAAATTTGTTATATACCAAAATTTGAACAAAACAAACCAAAACCAATGCTTATAACGGAGAAAATCCGCCGGCTGGAGGACTCACAACAGCACATCAAAGAAGCGCCTCTGGGCGGCGTGGCTCTTTTGCCGCCTCCTGCCCAGGCAACGCAAACCTTTAAACATGAATCGACAATCAGCAAGGAAGTGAAGTTGGAATACAAGCAACCAATAATGCGTCCCGCGGCTACTCTACCCACACCAGCACAAAATCTACAACGTTCACCGTCGCCAAAACCCTCAGCTGAGGGTTTGGCCATGTCAAAGCTGTGGACACCTTCGCATGTCAGTGGCTACGAAAGCTGCACAAGTGACTTTGAACAGGCACAATACAAAACCGAATCAGATACTGAAAAAAAGGAAACCAAGGAGCATTTCGTGGATACGCGAATAAATAAATTACCTACCCCAACGGCAGAGTTGAGCGCGCCTTTTTTGGTCAAGCAGGCGACAAAAGCCATAACGATTAATACATCTCCGCCTGTTCCCATGGACCAAACACACCTGGATGACATTCACCTGGTACCTGGCTCACCACCCGAGATCTGTTTTGCTCCCATACCGGAGGCAAGACGTCAATCAATGGTTGAAACCATGGAGAAGACCTTAGAGCAGAACCTCCTACAAGGACCCTCAAAGGTGTTGCCCCACTCAGTACCTACCATAACGCCACCCGAATACAAACCCTTTAAGCCACCACCACCAGTAATGCCCACCAAATTTACACGCCCCGCCGGTGAATACTATGAGAGCGACTATGAGAGCGATCGCTGGAAATATAGCGGCAGCGATTCAGATGAAGCTGCTTTGCGTGCAACAAAGCCGTCTGTCATCAATCAGTCTGCACCGCGCCCCAAATCAATGGATATAAATGCTACCCATATGCCTACTAATCCACCCGTGTTCAAGATCTCAAGTGGCTATGCCGCCGATACGGAGGACATTTCAAGCTACCAAAAAATGGAGTCGATGCACGAGAGTCGTTTTTTTGAATCTTCCACATCAAACAAATCGCAATCACAGCCACAGCTAGTGACGGAAAAGCAGCAGCAGCAACCACCACCCGCCCAGACGATGTACGCCACGCATCAGAACGGGGGACATGAGAAGCAGCTGTACTCGAGTCAGAATGAGTTTCGCAGTGAGCAGAAGGTTCGAGGAGTTTGTAAATGTTGCTAAATGTTTTTGTGTAGCGTTTTATGTGCACACACTAGTGACTGCCAGAGACGGTCAACAACAATATCTGGCAGTTTTTTGTTGTTGTCTATGTCTGCCGTTAAAAGCTGCTGCTGTTGATGCCGCTGCTGTCCACCTTAACTCACTTGCTTACTGTTCCTAACACTTTTTCTAAAAGCCTCTGCACGTCTTGCGCTAAGCAAGTTAATTATGATGCTTGATGTTTTACCAATCTTACTTAAGCCTAACTCACTATATCACTAAGCCACTTTTATTATACAATCCTCCATTCATATTCTACTCCATCTGTACAGTTGTTGTTCTAGAATGTTGTTATTGTTTTGTTTTTTGTAACTGTCTGCTTTTACCTCGCTCGTTTCGAAGACGTCATTCTTAATATATCTTCTATCTATTTCACAGGATTTCTCTAAAACCTCTAGCATGTATAGCAGCACGACATACAACTCATCCTCTATAAATCAGAATACACCGACGAAACCCATGAGAGCAAGCGCGCCCAGTCCAGTTATTTCACGCTCGGTCAACAAAACTCCGGCCGACTACAGCGACTACAGCAGTGAAGTGGACGAACGCTTTCACTCAGTATCGCGTACACATGAATCAGACTCCGACATAAAAGGATACCGTGTGGTATTTCCTCCCACACCCACGCCCACTCCACGCACCAATATCACCAACGGGCACAAGTCACCAATTGTTGTCGTCACACCATCGCCCATGGAATTCGAGCCAACACCGCCAGCAGTTAGCACCTATCCGCGACAGAAATTTGAGCCTATCAAGAAGGAGATACGCCATGAAATCAAGACGGAAGAATCGAAGATGCATCAACACAAGAACATTCAACGTGAAACACACCAACATGTATTCAAGCCCAAGCCCGTTGCAGCGAAATTTATTGCGGCAACACAGCGTGAGCAGCAGCAACAGCCACCCAAGACAACACTGTTCTACAACGCTATTGCCGGCACGCCTTTGCATACAGCTAAGATGGCCACGGAAACCAAAAATATCATGCACATGAAGGAATCCTCGGAGACGTGCCATCGCGTGGTCAACATGCAACAGACCAAGCGGATTATACACTTCGACAGTCAGAAGGAAGAGAGCACAAAGCACACGAGCAGCACTACCAACGGACAGCCACCTTTGGAACCCTTTCCCTACAGTCCTAGTCCAAGTCGCATGACGAGTGGTCGTCCCACACACATACCGCCACCACCCACACCCACAAAATTCACACCGGGTGAATTTCGGGAAAGTGATTACGACAGCGAAATAGAACAGGCAAAAATACGCCCGCTCTGGACGCCACGCGGCGAATATGGTGACTTACGCTTTCGCCATGTAGAACCTCCTCAACCGGGACGTGCGTGTAGCTTGCCGCGCACCTATGAACGCGTGCTCTCACCCATGGAATTCGATCGCGGTCCAGAGATGCCTACAAAGATACACGTCGACGCAAATGCGTTGCGTCAGCAACGTGGTCAAAGCGTCGCGAATGCACAACACGGTAAGACGCATTCGCTCAACAGGCACAGTACAATGCGTACGAACAACATCAGTAACAGCTACAATCAACGCTATCAGACCTTGGATCAGCAGGAGCAACAAACGGCGAATTTTCCACGCGATGACATGAATCTCAAGGTAGGCTCTCCACCCAAATATGGATATATACAGGCACACGTAGACAACCAAGGCAAACGGTTGGGCTCAACTTTTCTGCAAAAGTCACATCAATTTGTTGATGACATCACCAACGATTTGCAGCGCACAACGACAAGCAAATCCACAACTAGTAGCAGCAACACATTTTTGGTCAATGGTGGAGGTGTTGCGACTGGTGAGCCGAAAGTGATAACGCACGCTTTCCGACCGGGTTTCAAGCGAGCGCCAAGTGAGGGTGAAAATCGACCACAGGCCTATCGAGACGAGTCCAGAGTATCACAATACGGTAAGTTTGTGCAAACATGTAATGCTTTAATTATATTCATCAGCAGCTATCTTGGAAACAATTTTTGACATAGTTTTTGCCAACATATGCATAAAGTTCGCTCTGCCATTTTTGATTTATTTAGAAATAATATATGTGCCACAATGTGCCCGATATGTGCAATCAGGTATCGTAGTGGCAACAAAAACTATTGTAATGGTACGATTTTTATCAAGTGATGCTATTTTCAATACAGGAAAGTTGTGTATCAAAGACAGATTTGACAGATCTGTTGATGCAGATATTGAAAGCAAATTATTTCGGCTTGACAGCAATAATAGCACAATCACCGAAATTTGGTAGGAAAGCACTGACCCATAAAAATGTTCGCACTTTGAACAAACTATTTTCCAATGCGGCGTATGATAGCACACGTCGGGCACATCACATTACAATTTTTTTTTTTTTTTTGTAATTATAAATCAAAAGTGTCGAAGGTAACTTTATGCTGTTGCCAACATCATCAGACTTTCACTAACGATAGCTTTTATTTGTAATCATTTTCATAAGAGTTTCAGTTGCATTCATGCTATGTTTAAGTTAAGTTCTGGCAATGTCATGGAACCCCAAATGAGACCCAGAATGAAACCTAACTAAGATTGGAAATTATTTGCCTGTCATTGCATCATTTTTCTTAAAAACATTTCTCCACTAACACCTTTTTTTGTATCAAAACTTTTTTGGTTTATCAAAATAAACATCTGCAGCTTGTATGTAATCCTTATTTTCTTTAACAAATAATATTTAAATGTGTGTCGCAATATCAAAAATTCTCCCATAAAAGGTACTAAATGCGTCGATCCCAACACTGGTCTAATTTACTTTAAATACGATTTCGGCTATGAGTTTGGTATACTTTTCCCCGGTGAGGGTAAGAAATTTGTTGGCAGCCAATGGAACAGCTCAGCATCATCATTGCCGCCATCTACCACATCATCAATGTCTTCTTCAGCAGCAGCAGCACCAATACGAGCGTGTAAATCATCGTATCCGCTTAGATTCCCAGGTGGTAGTTCTGAGCTGGTGATACCAGTGCAACATGAACGCACAGCAGAGAGCAGCTACGGACGAGGTTCGAATCCCAATTTAACTTCATCGAAACGCAGTGGAAGTGGCTTTCATTCCGATACTGAATCCCAATGTCCTATTGCTGGCTTGAGTGCCTTAAATCGGTTCAAGAAACGTTACAGTCTACCAAATGCACACAACATTGAGATCAATATTGATCGTCTCCATGCTAATGACAACTTTGCACGTTCAAATATGATGGGATCAGGTATAGTTTGAAAGCTGATTGACGTAGCGTACATTACTCGTAGCTAGCTGAATGTCTGTCGTAGCTTTGTTATTATATTTGATGTTGTACCAAGTAAGCTTTCTCACAAGTTTAGCTTTAATCGTGATCGCGTCGACAACGCTTGCCTGCTGCCAATTCATGAATTCATATGGAGTAACCCGTCGTCATAGCCTCAAATGACTCATTTCTGCGTAAAGTCCCATACATAATGAAAAATAAATAAATTCAGAGCCTTGCTCATTGCGATTTACCCCATCAGCTCAAGATTAATTAGACGCTAAACAAATATTTCTTTGACTAGTACAAAGAAACCTAATGGGGAAAACTCTAAATAAATGATCTTAGCTTCTATTCTCTGGCAATTAAATCAAAAACGCCACTTTTTTCTTAATGCATCCTTACATTATGAACTCTAGTAGGGGAGCTTAGGGCTAGTTGTAACCAAATTTAATAAAACTCATTTATTTTTAACTACATTTATCATTTTTTAATTTTAATTAATAATAAAAATATGAAAAAAATTGATTATAAGCGCTTAAAAAAGCTCGATAAATAAACAAAATATGTTCTTAAATATGCTAAATCAATTAAAAATGTTACTTAAAATTTTAAATGTTATTATTGCATAAAATAACATATATTCTTAAATAATCATTAAAAAATTACTTTCTCCGGTGATTAAAGCTGTGGAAAAGTGTAAAAAAACTTATTTTCACATCTGTAGAAGTAGTAAGGCAATGTTATGTTTTAGTTTTATTTATTCATCTTTCGAGTTAAACTCTATTAGACACTGCATTAATATTGAATATTAAATAACATAAATAATGTTAAAAAACACTGCGCTTTTTTGTATCCTTTTTTATCTTTATTTAATAATGTAAACGTTTTCCACCTAATTTTGGTATGAGGAATACGTGATGACATTTGTTTTACCACTTTACCGAACATTTTAGAACAAAACTTTTTTTAAAATATATATCAAAAGTCACTTAAAATATGCACTCATTTGCATGTTGATAACTCTCGAAGCATTAAGATTTTCATTTTGATTTCTTCAGCAAAGTTCTTCTTATTATTATGGCCAACAACTTTTTTAAGCAAATTATATATGAATAAAATATATGAAAAAATCGCTTCCAATGGGCCTTATCGAATGAGTCTTACAAAAAGTTTAGCTTAAAGTCAAACGAAAAAATTCGAATAACATTGCGTATGAGCAACATTATTTCCTTTGAAGCGTTGAAAACGTGCAGGACATATGTTTAATTAAGGTTTAAAGAAAATTTCAAATGATTTTTTTTCATATATATTTGTTCATTAAACTTGTTGGCCAGAATAATAGGAAGAACTTTGCTGAAGAAACCAAAATGAAAATCTTAATGGTTCAGGAGTTATCAATAAGCAAATGAGTTCATATCTGAAGCAATTAAAAAAAAATGTTTGCACTAAAGTCTTCGGTAAAATGGCAAAACGGATGTTACCACAAGATGCCTCATATTAAAATTAAGTGAAAAACGTTGATGTTATTAAATAAAGATTTTCGTGATGCACAGTGTATAAACATTAGATAATGAATATTGAAATAAATGAAGAAGCAACTAGAACAGATGGCAACCCTTGATAGAGTTGATGGCGGTGATCTAAACTGGCCTCCTGCTTTGAAGTGTCATATGATTAGCAGCCATACAATTCATACGAATGAATTCCAGAATCTGCACATTCATATGCTAGTTTAAACAGTGAGTTGATCACAGCTTAATCACTCAAAGACTACTGAAGAGGAATATGTAGCGATTTCCGAAACAGACTGTCTAGTCAGCTAAGTGATTGACTCTATACAGAGTTGTTGTTGTTGTCGTTGCCTTCTTGAAAACTCATTTGATCTAAAGCTCACAATCTTAATTCATGTAATTATTCAATAGATCATAAAAACTAATTATATTAGATAAAATGTTTCACTAAATTATAACAGTTTGATAAAAAGTAAGAAAAATAACAATTTAACTGTTTAGAGAAAATTCAGTGATTGCTTTCTAAATGTATCACGACTCTGTGAAACATTTAGTGCAGTAAGGTTCTCCAGTAGGTTCTAGTAGAAACGTAACGTGATATCAGGAAAAATTTTCCGTCGATTTCTACTAGAACCTCCCCTTAAGAACAGAGTTAACTTAAATGCGGGATTTCGAAACAGGATCAGCTCTATTCATTGGCGTAGCAAGCGGGGGATAAGGGGGACAGTTGCCCCCCGCTTATTTAGCTAGATAAACAGTTTAAAAAGAATACTTCAAAAGCTATTCAAAATATCAGTTTTTTTACAACGATAATATTTTTGTATTATTGTATATATTTTGCTCTTCTTTCTCTCTTCTTCATAAGCATGCTTTCGGATAGCCATTTTCTTTGACTGTGTTTGCAAAAAGATAGAACAAAAAATAGAGTTTCTACTGCAATTCCAATTTGAAAAATATTTGGATACACTGAAAAAACTATTGAATGAAGTTGGAAAACTTATTGCTTTTTTTTTTACTGTGTCTGCATCAGCAGCTTCATCTGAGCGTCCTTTTAGTGCACTAAGACGACTTAAGACTTATCTTCGAGCAACTATGACGAAAACGACTCACTCATGCGGCACTTATACACATTCACAAAAATAAAACCGAAGAATTGAATTCGATGGAGGTGGTGAAAGAGTTTGTTTCTTGCAAGGACAGAAAGAAACATTTTGGAAGAATTCAAATTGATATAATTTTCTGTACCTTATTGCATTTAAGCCATGTAAAGATAAACCTAGTCTTGCTATATAAAAGCAACAATTATTTCTTATATTTTCATATTACAATATGAAAGATCCTTTAAAAAATTATCTCTAATATCGAAATTTCAAAACCTTTTAAGAATAATGAATTTTTAATATTTAGTTTTATATTTTTTTTTTATTTTGAAACTAAAATAAAAAATTTGTTTATTCATATTTACGTTTCTTTTAAGAAATTTTGGTGTTTTTTTCACCCCCATTTGTACTATTCCCCAGATGAAATTAGCTTCCGACGCGCTTGGCTCTATTGTAATTAGTTATAGCTAGAGAAATTACAAAAAAATGCTGCCTACTTCTTAAATGTCTTAAAGGAGCATATGTATATTGGAAAACGAGACAAAAATCCATCTTGTTGCAAAGTCTCTGGCTAGCATAACCAGATAATATTTTCGTCTGGCTTCAAGTGATCTTAGATTGATTAGAAGACATCTTTACTTATACTATATGATGGCCAACATCCGTGCTGGTAACATCCAGTTTCAGATTCTACATGAAATTCTGGGTCAAAAACTCCTTGGATCCATATAGCTCCGATGAAATTTTTCCCAGCGAAAAATCGTGTACAGATGCCCTTAACGAAGAAATTTTTTTTTCATAGTTCAAAACTGCTCCGAAATCCGCATCAATTTACAAGGACTACGAATCGCCACAAAAATAGTACTCCAGGGGATTTTAGGATTACTGATCACAAATCCGGGGTCAACATTTTTAAATTCAAAATGGCAGCTTCGGTAATGCGGACATGACCATATTCTTCTTATATATATTACGCAAACGCAAATTTTGTCCAGCTTAAGGATTTTTAAGTAAAAGTCCAATCTTAATAAATTTAGTTTGGTTTGGCACGTTTAGACCTGTAGATGTGCAAACTGTACTTTATATTTCTTAAAAATTTATATTTTTTAAACGAAGCTTTTTACGCCTCGTTTTGTAATTTGCTTGAGTGAAATCTCAAAAACAACACTTTTTTCCATACACCTTTTTCTTAGAATTGTTGTTGTTTTTTACTTGCGCCAATTACATTAAGAGAATATAAAACTAAAAAACATTTTCATGACAACAATAAGAATTGAACCTGCATCCTTTCGATTAATAGTCCAGCACTTGGATTGGTTCATTTAATATTAAGTATTAACTGAAGTTGCAGTATATGACAAGAATATATTAAAACGATTGTACATTAGCTATCCCATATATTCTATTGTGAATGCGTCAAGCTATGATGCAGCAGATCACAATAATCGATCAAAAGCAGTGGGTCTGTTCGGAAATGCATTACGATTTGCATTTTTTAAGCGTCCAAATTACAGCGTGAATTTTTTTGGTCCGAATGATTGAATTTGGTTTGACGTTTGCAGTACTGTAAAGTGGGCCTTTTTCGAACATTTTGTTAATGCTAAAAAGCAGTTTGCGCTTCATGATGCATTTCCGAATAGACCCATTGTGAATTAGCTATCCAAACAACAAAAGTAGTAAGGTTCCATTGAACGGGTTGAAAATAATCACAAGATGCCAATTCTTTTAGGTGTAGATTCTAATTGCAAATTCAGACATGAATGTTCTTAGGCACTTAAGGCAACGCAAGTGGTCTAGCGATCAAAAATTTAAGGTATTTTTAGGATTTCTTTTAAAAAGCTAAAATATTAAACAACGATGCTTTAACTTTTAAGGTATATTGTAATACTCATTCATCATAAAAAAATTATTTTTTATTTAAAAAATTGTTGATCTTGTTCAAATGACGCTCAATGAGACGCTCTATAGGAAAAGGGGCATGGGCGGTATTGTAGATTGACTTTTCTATTTATATGAAAAATAATAACCCAGGATATTATTAATCACTATGAGTGCAGCTACGACTGGCACTAAAAAAAAAATATTGAAAATTGACAGAATCACGCGCTTTTGAAAATGAAGTTCTTAAAACGGCTTATTTTCTACCGGCTATTAAGTGAAAATACACGATGTTTTTGAAATAAAACTTTGATTCTAGTTCCAGCGATAGCCACTGATGTTATGAATAGCATATTTAAATTTCAGATGATTCGGCTGAATAGTTTTTGTTTTTTCTACAACACCATGCCGAAAAAAGTAGTTTCGAGATAAATGAGTCTAAAGAAAATAAATCTAGACGAAACACTTTGGCTCGACACCTACTAAAACGGCTGTAGAAGTGAAAATAACGTCAGAAAGACTTTGCTTTTGAAATATAAAAAAATCAATTTCATACAAATTCCAGGCCTTAAACAATGCCGTTTTGATAAATACAATTTGCGAATGACAAGCGACCCAAATTTTGCACAACACGATTAGGACAACTATTGATGTAATATTTGCTGGAAATATCGATGACACTACATCTAGCATATAATATACGTTTGATATTTTATATATTAAAAACCAATAAATTCATTAACATTTACAAAAATAGTTCAAAAGGAATGTAAAATATTAATGTAAGATAATAAAATTTAATGGGGGCAGAGCTGGGTTGTAATGATTCCTTTTTAATTTAATTCCACCTCAATTCCAATTCCTTGGAATTACGAATTGGTAATTGTACATTTCAATTCCTCAGGAATGTAATTGGAAAAACTTTTCTATTGGTAATTGTACATTTCAATTCCTCAGGAATGTAATTGGAAAAACTTTTCAATTACATAACAGGAATTGTAATTGGTAATTAACATCTCAATTCCTCAAGAATGGAATTGGAAAAATTGTTAATTTCATTACAGGAATTGTAATGGGTAATCACCACTTCAATGCCTATGAAATGGAATTGAAAAAAATTGTAAATTGCATTACGGGAATTGTAGTAGGTAATTGAACGCTTCAATTCCTTAGGAATAAAATTGGAAAACATCACGTTGTTAGTAGATCAATGACATTTTGTACAGGGGTGAAGATGTTGTGTACCGAGCACCCTGCAAAAAGTCGGCGGAATTGAACCAGGTAGTGTAGCAGCTATATATTTTGTTCTAACTCAAAATGTGGTATTAAATTAAAAAATTGATATCTTCAATAATACATTTGTTTGTAAATATGCTGACAAACAGTGGGAGTCAAATTAAGTTTTCTAATACATAATGAAGTAGTTTTGCGTTCTTGAAAAAGTAATTGAAATTTTTACTTCAAATTAGAATTCCTGTAATAGAATTGACGATTTTTTCCATTCAATTTATGAGCAGTTGAAGTTTTCAATTACCGATTACAATTCCTGTAATGGAACTAACGATTTTTTCCAATTCCATTCCTGAGGAATTAACGTTTCAATAACCAATTACAATTCCTTTAATGGAATTGACGATTTTTTTACAATTACAATTCTGAGGAATTGAGAGGGCCAATTACCAATTCCTAATTCCAAGGAATACTGGGTACTTTTTGACCTAGCTCTGACTGGTGGGAACATTATATTTTTTAGTTAACATTATGTATTTAAAATTTTTTAAATTAAAAAAATTTTTTATTAAAAAAACCATTAAATTATCAAACTTATAAAACTGCGAAAAAGCTTCGCTTCTCTCGTGTGTCCAGAGACGCATCTGTTTTTTTATTTTAGTTTACGATACTTTTTTAAATATTTTTTTACGTCCAAAGTGGACACCTAAAAAAAGGTGTGTTGTTGGCCCGAGTGATTATGGCACTTGAAGTCATCTGACAGAAACAATTTAAATATGTTATTGTCCGGTAGGATTGTCATTCTGACAGATAGTAGGTTGAAACATTTTCATTAAAAATAACAAAATAGAAGACTTCTAAATATCAATTTTCAAAAAATGCGTTCTTTTTTTTAAATCTGGGTAAAAAATACGTAAAAATTATTAAAAGCAAACAATTCTACAATATGTAGATTTTTAATTTTAAGCATTTAAAAGCAATTATATTTGAAGGACGAAGTAGGAAAAGTTATTTGCAGTTCCTAGTATTATAGAAATCATACTAGTAGATAAAAAACGGCACTTAATTTTAAAGATGTGTTTTTTTTCATCGAAATTTTTAAATTTCTTAAATTTTTAATTTGATATCAAATATGAAAATCACTAAAATATATGTCAAATTTTATATTTTTTAAAATTTCTTATTTCTATTTATTTACTCAAATATTTTTTATTATAAAAAAATGTATTCATCACAGCGTAGCCAATACTGAGGATTTCCACTAAATGTTTTGTTATTATCTTATCTATGTAATTACCTGTCGATTGATACTAATATTGTTAGGCTTAGAGTCATAAAAAATATCGATTTTTGTCTAAGGGACAATGCAGTGTAAATCAGCACGATAAAATTTTTTAAACACACGGACCAATCAAAAAAACTTAAAACTTTCAAAGTTTTAGCAACATACAGCGCGCAATTATGAGGCGCTCTCGACTACGTGCTATAAATTCTTTAACATTTTTAAATTCGGTCTGAAATTTTAACAGTATACCCTCAATATACAGTACTTTCGAAATACATCCTTAAAGTCTCTCTTTGTTAGGTTCGAGTTCGGATAGATTCGGACAGTACATAGAAATAAAATTTCATGATTGGTAATAACAATTCCATAGCTTGAATAAAAACTTTCGATTTTTAAACTAGTATCTTAATCTGGTGATAAGATTTGTTTAATAAATTTCAATTTAAAAGAAGTGGTAGCGCTTTAAATATTTTTATTAATATTTTTTCATATCATCAATTTTTTAAAAAAATTTTAAATATAATTTTTCATATTTCAACCATCGACGATAGTTCAAAACCCAATCGAAACACTAATGATTGTTTCTTATTTTAACCCCACTTACGATAAAACTTTCTTAACAAGTTTTTTCGAATTATGTAAAAAATTAACAGCTTTTTCATGACAGAGGTATTATGTTGTCAGCTGTCAACATTTTTTATTGCTCTCGAAAAAATGTCAACCATTATTAAGAATTTGTTAACATATTTATGAAAAAACTTGAAAAATTAATAGTAATATTTTATATACACTCATAATATTTTAAGCCTAAAACTAAGTTGTATTGTGACACTTACCTTAAAGCGATTGTCATATATTTGTGCGTTTATTGCTTGCATGTATTTGTTTATCGTAATGCTTGTCTTTGCGTGTGTTTTGTACCTGTGCTTATGTGTTTTAAAGGTCACTTTATGCTTGCTTTCCGTTTGAGCTCTAATGTTAGCATAAAGTTAATGCTAGAGACAATTTTTGCTAACCAACAAGATAGAAAAAACTTTTTTTTAATAATACAAAAGCTAAAAATTGCTGGATTTTCCATCACCATAGTACCGGATTTGACAAGAGACGTGCCTGTAAATGCGCACCTGAATCGCGATGACCATCCCAAGAAAGCGCCAGTATTTATAACGGTGCGTTAAAGTGGCTTCTTGTATAAAAAACCCTCAAAACTATAATTAAATTCTACGTCATTCTTTCACATAGCCTCTTAAGGACATTGCTGTAGTCACCGCACAAACTGCACGCTTCGAGTGCATCGTGCAATGCCATCCGCAACCCAACGTTAACTGGTCCAAAAATGGCTTCGAGCTGCCGAATAGCAACAAACACTTTATCGAGTATCGAAATGGCGTCTGCCGCCTCACCATATCACAAGCTTATCCAGGTGAGATTATAATCGTTTTGCTAGGCTTTATTGTGTACCCATTTTAAACATTCTTCCCCAGATGATGCTGGTGTTTATTCCTGCACCGCTACCAATCCTTTGGGCACTGCAACAACATCGTCACAACTTCTGGTGCCAGGCAATAATCGTGGAGTACGTTATTGAAAACGCTGCCGCTTTGATGTTATTCACTTTGGTTCTCGAAATAAGTAATATTTTATTTTTTCAACTAATTTTAATATGAAATAATTATTAATATTTTATTAACTTAACTCAATTTGTAATGCTTATTCGAATATTATTATTATTATAAATTATGTTTGTGTTCCTAAACAAAAAAAATCATTGACTATTGCTACTCTTTTTTGAGTGCACCGGTTATTTCTCTTCGAATATTTTATTTATGTCTTTCTTTTTACAAATTACATATTATTTATATGTATTAATTACTTATAGTATTACGTATGTATGTTTTTATTATTTCAAATAAACATTTATTTAATGCTTCGGTGTTTTTGTTGTTTTTATATCCTTTAAAGATTCTCATACAAATTCAAAGAATGCTAATTACTTAAACATTAAACATAAACATTTATTTGAGTTGAAAATGTTATTATGAAAAGTTATGAAATTCTGAAAACAAGTGTTTGGGTCTATAATCCACTTTGGTGCAAGAATATTTCTTTGTTTTGCTTGACTACACCAGCCCATATTTATCAATTTTTTAATATTTCATTAAAAACGTTTTGATTTAAGATAAAAATATAAAAAAGTATGAAAGAGTTGGGAAAAATATTTTTTAATTTGCTAGCTTGAACTGCAATAAGTAACATTACGATCAGCTGTATCAAAAAAAAAACATTTGTTAATAGGCACTCGAAATACCGTTGGTCCTAAGGATCTGAAAGTTTGGAAAAATTGGAAATTTTTTACGTAAGTTACAGAATAGGTTTATAAAGAAAAGACTGCACTGAAATACTGGGATAAAAATCTCTTAAAATATAACAAACAGTTAAATCGTGATATATTCGAATTAAAGAAAGCTACAGTATGAAAATTGGAAACATTGTAAAGGATATCAGAACAAGAACATATAAGAGTAAGACCAAGAGATATGGGACTTGATAATCATACTAATTAACTCACACTTAAGGGCTTATTAAATTTTGTTAAGCAAAAAACAACTTTGCATTAAAAATTTTATTGTTGCTGTTTATTTTAGGTATTTTTTTTTGCATAATGATTATATAATTTTTAGAGAAAATTTATTGAATTTTTGAATATGATGTATTAGTTATTACAGCATAAATCAGCAGTTTAGTGAAACACCTGAAATATGCGGCTCTGCAGAAAATTGTTGAGATTTTAATCGAAGAAATTTTGATTTTTGCTAAATGGTAGTTAAAGTACAGATTTTTTACTTGAAGAGTCACTTGTTTTAGGTTATAAAAAAACTATTTCTCTAAAATTAAAATTGAACTATTAAAAGTACTAACTGTATTTGCTTAATAAGTGCACAAAATTTTGAAGTGATCCTTGGCATAGTTTTCGAGTAATGCTATCTAAAATATAAAATATACAATAGGGCAGTTCATGATATTGTTGCATCGTTGCAAATGCAAAATAAACAGCTTTTACAAAAACAAAAAGCATATATTGCAAAAGCTTTTCAATGCTTTTTGTTTTTGTAAAAGATATTTATTTTGCATTTGCAACGATGCAACAAGATCGTGAACTGCCCTAATAAGTATACAATGATAGGGAAAAGTAAAATGGAACAATAAAAATTATTATAAAAAAACTAAATTGTTCTAGGTAAATAACTTTCTACTTCAAGTCCTTTACCAATATTTCAAAAGATTTTACGTAAAAAAAACTATACATCGAAAGAGCACCTTCAAAAATATCCGAAATGGGTCCTGTGTAAATTTATTTTTCAGTCCTGGTGATTAGCTAATCGATGAAGCTGGATAATTGTATTATTACAGGATCAGAAGCAGATACAAAGCTGTATAGTTTAGTAAAAATTTCCCATATTTTTTGTATTATTTTTTTATTATCCATCTTTAAAAGTGAGTTTTCTTTAAAATATCTGCCGTTGTTGAAATATCTTTTTTTTATCTAAAGCCCATTATAGCACAGATAATATAATAGAAAGATGTGCCACCGCCATACAAGCAAGTGGCACAGTAAAATTTGAATTTTAAAAGCTTTATGAGAGTCAGCGAGCGAACGATTTAAAGCTTTTAAGAGCGCGAGAATAAGTAAGCTACAATGTGAGCAAATGTGAGCATAATATTGAAAAGAAATAGAAATGATATGTAAAGATTTGATGCACGAAACAGCTGAGTAAACGATGTAGCTGCCAACAAAATGTAGCAGAATTTCATTAGGTTTTACTTAAAAAATGTAGGCATTTTTTTACTAAACTACCCTAGGAACATTATGTAATTTAAAGTTATTATTTTCTTTTTGCATTATCTCTTATCTTTTTGTTATATACAGTGTTGCGCAAAACAATAGCAACAAAATAAGTGCGCTGCAACAAAATCGTGTATCTTTTTTAATATTGGGGACACACAAAAATGGTTATAGGAATCAAAGCATATATTCATACATCATATATAAAATAAATCAAATTCAAATTTGGTTTTGTTTTTTTAATCAAATTTCAAATTAATGTGGCTACATTCAATTTGTTTGAGAGCAAAACAAAAGCAACAAAGCTTGAAAAATGTAAAAAGAGGACAGAAGTTCAAAGAATTACCGGTAAAAGTTACGTTATTGTAAAGCACGTGTTGTTTGTAAGTCATAAAAATTTATGTTTAGTTTTGTTTTTGCGCTAGTTGTGACATTGACTGTTCCATTTATAATGGCACGTTTTAAATACTGTGAAGCTCTTAAATTGCAAATTATTTCCGAATGTAAAAAAGGAAATCAAAAATATCTAACGTGAAACAGTTTGCAGTCAATAGTTTGCAGATTAATAAAGAAATATACCATCACAAAAGACGTAACAACGGTACATTAAAGAGGGCGGCAGCGGAAGACATCGCTGCGTGATGACAGGAACATTTGTGGCGTGTTCAAACGAAATGCATTTGCCACATCCAAAGAGGTTGTTCGAACACTTGATTTAGATATCCATCACAGCACTGTTTGATGACGAGCCGTTGAGAACGATTTAAGAAGTTACAGACCGGCAGAGAAACCTTTGCTTACAGCTAAGCATAAAAAACAAGGTGAGGTGTTACAATTTAAACAATTCTGTCTGAAATTGTGAGAACTAGTTGCAATTTATTGTTTTTTAGACTCAGTCTTCCAAAAGACCACCTAAATTGGACCGGTAAAAATCGAAAACCGTTTTTTTAGCGATGAATCAAAGTTCAACTTGATTAATTCAGATGGGATGTGCACGGTACGGCGCCACCCAGGTACACGACTTGAAGCCCGAAACTGCAAAATAAATTTTAAGCATGGAGGCGGTGGCATTATGGTCTGCACTTGTTTTTCCAATAATAAAGTTGAACCATTTCAAAAAATCGATAGAATTATGGATCGATTTGTATATAATGACATTTTAGAAAGCAAGATGCAACCACATTCAGAGTGGAATATGTCGCTTCAGTGAACGATTCAGCCCGACAACGACCCGAAGCACACTTCAAAGCTCATCAAAGATTACATTAGAGGCAATGGGATTCAAGTCCTTGATTGGCCGGCACAGTCACAATGACTTGAATCCCATTGAAAATCTTTTTGGGATTTTGAAGGTAAAAGTTGCTGGTCAAAGGTTTTCCAATAAGACTGCACTGTATGAAGCCCTGAAAGTTAATTGGGAACATATACCTAATACCAACATATCTAATTTAATAGATTTGATGTGCAGCGGTTATCAAGAATAATGAATCTTACACCAAATACTAATTATGTTGCTTTTGTTTTGCTCTCAGACAAACTGAATGAAATCACATTAATTTTTAATTTAATAAAGAAAACAAAACCAAATTTGAATATAATTTGTTTTTAATATGATGTATGAATATATGCTTTAGTTCCTATAATCATTTTTGTGTGTACCTAATATTTAAAAAGATACACGATTTTGTACCAGCGTACTGATTTTGTTGCTATTGTTTTGCGCAACACTGTAATTTCAAGAATATAATATCATAAAGATGACATAATCTAGGTATATTTTGTGAGTTGACTTGGTTTTTTTGCCGTTTTGCCACATAATATTTTTAGTGTTATATTTTTGTAAGGGCGATTCCATCAGTTGAAGCTTAGCCGCGAATAATATTGTAAACAATATTTTTTAAGTTGTTTTTTTGCAGAAAAATTTTTTATTTAACTACTTGTATATATTTTTATTATATTATTGCAAATACATGCTTTACTATATGAAAAGTGCTTTACTATATGAAAAGTGCTCAGAAATGCAATTTTCAATTGTTCTTATTTATACAACTAAAACATTTTTTTAATCATTTTTTGAGTAAAAATTCAATATTTTTTTAAAGTGCTTTTATTAAAACTTTGATAAAAAAAATTTGAATTAAATATATTTAAAAAGAGCAGATATATTTGCATCGAAAGTCAAAGTTTTGATTTTCATGTCGTTTTTTCTTATTCTTGGTCAACGATGTTTTATGAAAAAGTTTTCTGAAATTCTGAAGATATGTGAATGTTGTTGGTATTAAAATTACTGAAATTTCTTAAATTTAATTTGCGAAAAAATTTTTTCAAGAAAGATTTTCAATATCAAAATTTACGTAAGTGAAAATGGTTGGAATGAGCGGGATCAAAACTAAGTATGTTACAATCTAATCTAGGATGCACACAATATGTGTACTCAAATTGAGCGAAGTCCGTTAAGCCATATAGATTTGCATAAATGTCAATTAAACAAACAAACTGGAAAATAAGTTTTGTTAATATAGACTTTGTGTTAAATTGTATGAGTATTATAGAACGAATGCAATTCGAAAAGAATTGAGGAATTTTCAAAGATTTTTTAGATTTTTTTAAGTTTTGAAAAATATGTCCCTAGTTATGATCCTATAACTTTAAAAGTAATTTTTCGTATTGCAAAATGTATACATGTTTACAAATAAGACGATGACACCCGCATAGCCTCGGAATTCGGTATTCGACTACAATTAACACGTTTCACTGATAACATTTTATGGGCGTTACCCCTCCCTTACAACTGAAATTTTTGATATTGAATAGCTTTGGAGTTATAGGTGGCCGCACAGCCTCGGAATTCGGTACCCGACCACAATTTACTCGTGCCGTTTCACTGATAGCATGTTATGGGCGTTTGGTAGTGGGGGCGTGGCAGCAACACAGAGTGGGATTTTTTAATTTAGCTTAAAACGCTAAGAACATTATTTGTAAACAAAATCTTTAGTTAAATATATGATAATTGGGTTTTTAAAGTCTGAAGAATTTGTTTAGTACGAACTCAACACGTCGACTTTGATGCAGGTAATTTTGAGTATTTTTACTAAAACCGAAATACGTAAATATCCAACCTGCTACAATCATACTTTTTATCTTTCAAATTACAACAAAGTAAACATAATACCAAATTATATATCAAAGTCATATTTTTGCACACTTTAATATGTAGTATGTAGTATTCAGAAAACGTCTACAAAAATCATACAAATAATCGTATAAATAAAAGCTTAAAAGGTATAAATGTCTCATTTGCAAATATTTATAAAACTTTTAAAAAAATTAATACTTTTAGAGTTATAGGATCATAACTGGGGAAATATTTTTCAAAACTCAAAAAAGTCGAAAAATTCTTCTAAAAAATTCGAACCAACCTGGAATAGTCTTAATGATTTTTATTATCAAGAAAAAATACTCAATCGAACTAGCAATGTCGTTTTCGTCGCGCAAACTTTTTTCGAATTGTTTACCACTGTTATTAATTTGTTATTCTCTTTTAAATAAAAAATACAATGTATAAAAAATTTTGTTATTCACTACTATTTTATTAATAAAATATTGGCTATTAATTTTTTTATTAATTTTTTATTTATTATTTATTTTTTATTCATTATTAAATTTTTATTCATCATTAATTTTTTTTATTCATTATAAATTTCGTATTCATTTCTAATTTTTCATTCACTTTTGAAAAAGAAATAGAATGAAAAATCTTGTTATTCACTTTTGAATAATGAACCAAATTAAAATAAAAAATTATAATGACTTTAAAATTAATAATGAATAACACATGAATAGGCAATGAATCAAAAAATAATAGTGTACAAAAAAATTAATTATTGAAAAATTTAAAATTTTCATTCATATGAATAAAAAAATAATAAATTATTCTGAATAACGAAAAAAAAAATAATAGAAATTAATTACTAATCAATTTTTTAAAATTCAATGTGAATTAAAAATTTTATTTATAAACAATTTTGAATTCATTGGATAAATTTGTATGTCGTTATTCAGTTTTCCTTAAGTGAATATATATGCAGATTTTACTGCTCTGGCTGAGGCAATCAAAAATAGTCAATATTAACAGCAAGCCGTGAATAAGAAAAATTTGCTTCGCACAAAATAAGAAAATCATCATGAAAAAAATGCAATTAACATAGTCTAGGATACAACTATTTGGTCAAATAATAAATATTTTACCCCTGTTAAGGTGTATCCAAACTAAATTTTTATCCAAACTAACTACGATCAAATCGCTTACGAAGAATTCGAATAATCTTGACGCTACTCAAAAACCTGATTTTTGCGCAGCGCAGTATGGGACTTGACCATCTAGCAGGACAAAATTCAAAATTTTTATGATATGATTCCTTGGTTTGTTCCTAAAAAGTTGTTCTTGAGTTGGGTTTTCTTCGTATTAGCACAAGAAAGGACGCTTTGGAGGAAAAAGGGGACGTGACACCTCACATACAATCCAAATTTGAGATTTCGAATAGCTTGGCATTCGACCATAATTTGCACGTGCCGTTCCACTGATAATATTTTATGGGCGATCTAAAGAAAGGACGCTTTGGAGGAAAAAAGGGGGCGTGTCACCTCCTATAATATTCAAATTTGCGATATCGAATAGCTAAGTAAGTGGCGGCCGAACAGAAATATTTATGCAATTGAAAAACATTCTGTCTGAGTTGGGAATTGAACCCGAGCTACCATGGTTCCTTAGCTTACGGGCCACGCACTCTACTTAGTAAGCTACGACCGCCACTAAAATAGATGTAGGATTAGGAATAGATGTAGATGTAGGGCGGGGCATTAACTCGCCGGGTTTCAGCTAGTTGCGTAAAGTGAATTGTATCGGAACAACAGAAAATGTTACTTTCTTCTTTATTATGCAATTACACTTACAGCCTTTTTGGTTTTTTAAGACAAAAAATATTTCTTTTTTAACAAAAAAGATGTCAAAATACAAATATTCTTGAGATATTAAAGCCTTTTCCTATAATGCAAATATTTTGAAAATTTTTAAGAATTAGTTGTTAAATTTTTGTATAAGGTTAGGGTAGGTTAAACCGGATGCCTTCGTGAAGGCTCACATAGTCCAATTCAGGTCCTTAGTGGTACCGGTAGCGAACAAAAGGAACCTTTGTGTGTATTAAAAAGCATTGAATTCGCAAACCTTAGGAGGGATTCCAGAGACACCCTGGCTACATCTTTAAGCGACGGGAATGTCGATGAGCCTAAGTATTTTAGTCTCGATCTAAGTAGGGCGGGGCATGTGCATAGTAGGTGCTCCAGGGTCTCCACTGTGCCCAGTTCTTTGCACTTCCTGCAGTTGTCATCCGTGGTGATGTCAAGCTTCCTCGCGTGGGCTGCCGTCATGCAGTGACCAGTGAGCATGCCCACTAGTGTTCTGCAATCTTTGCGCGGGCGTGCCAAGATGAACAGAGTTCGTTTTTCGCATTGTGCATTGCACATGATTTTCGAGATTTTGCACGATGTCGTTTCTCTCCATCTACGATTCACTGCTAGTGTGGCTCTTCTTTCGAGGTTCCTGTAAAACTCTTATAGCAGAGTAAGCACATGTTCTGCAAGTTCTGATTCCAGCCCGGCGCCTTCCTTTGCTAAACCATCTGCCATCTCGTTTCCCTCAATGCCCTGGTGGCTAGGGACCCAGTAGATGCGCACTCTCTTCGAAGCGCATAGTGCATCTAGTGCATCTCTTGGATGTGTATAGCGCAATAGTAGATTTCTTCACCTTTTTTTCTACGTTGGTTTTCCATAGCAGCCTGCTGTCCAGGACGAATCCTAGATATTTTGTATGAGTTTTCGGTATGAGACGTATATCGTTCAATTTCGGTGGTATCCACTGTGGTATCTTGTACCTTTTCGTGAACAGAACCAGATCCGTTTTCTCTGCATTAATACTATGACCGACCATCTATGAATTTGACCATCTAAGTACATCTTTGAGTGTGCTCTCCATTATGGAGCTTACTGTTGATAGACATTTCCCTACTATATTTATGCTTATGTCGTCTGCATAGGCAGTTATCCTCGGGGCTCTACCTGCGAACTTTTCAAGTAGTTCATTAACTACAAGATTCCATAGTAGTGGCAAGAGGACCCCTCCCTGGGGTGTCCCACTGCGAGCTTCTCTTACCATTTAGTATCCCACTCAGCCCGCACCTTTCTGCAGTTTAGCAACTTGTCTAACCATAGGCTTATTACTGGTGGTGCCTCTATTGCACGTAATCCACTAAGGATTGCGGTGGTTGATACATTTTTGAATGTACCTGAGATGTCTAGAAACGCCCGATTGCGTATTCCTTGTGGTGGAGGGCTTTTTCTAGGGTTATTACTAGGGAATGTAGTGCCGTTTCAACCGATTTCCCTTTCGTGTGTGCGTGCTGGTTGGTTGATAGCTGGATTAAATTGTTTCTTAGGTGCAAGTCAATCAGTTTCTCGAGCGTTTTGAGTACAAAGGAGGTCAGACTTATTGGCCTGTAGTCTCTCGGACAGGGATGGCTACTCTTACCTGCCTCCGGTAAGAATACAACCCTCGCTGTCCTCCAAGCCACAGGTACATAGTTTAGCCTGTTGCATCCGTTAAATATATTCTTCAGCCATGGGACGACTCGCAATTTGGCTGTTTGCAACATGGCAGGAATTATACCGTCTGGTCCCGGAGATTTGTATCCCGAGAACGAGTTTATAGCCCATACGATTCCGTCCGACGTTATTAAGTCGTATGGAACCTGTAGCGGGGTTGTCCTGTGTCCCCGGTGTATAAACTATCTATGAAATTTAAACTTAACAACAAATTCAATTTGTATGCTCAATTTTTTTTTTTTTATTTATGCTATATTTTCCAACTCTTATTTAAATAAAACCCTGAGTTATGAAGCAACTTATTTTATTGTAAATTAATCTTCATACCTTCACAAAAGTTTTACCATAATAAAATAAGTTTAACAGTGAACAACTTTAATCAACGCACTCAATACAAAAAACTGCTATCTTGGAGTTTGAAATTATTTAAAAAAACACAAAAAGCACCATTTTACGTCAGCCGTTTGAAGTATATCGGATTAAGCATTCGTTTTCAAACTTTTAACATGGCTTCCTGTTCTAGCTTTATTTTCCAGAAAAATTAAATTTTTTTCAACCTTTTTTTTACTTTTGTCCGCATATATTGATCAAATACCACACTGTGCACCGCCTAGCTGAAACAAATTTATTAAAAAAAATATTGAAGTATATTGTTTGTATACATAAAAAGAATATCAAGTTATTATGCAGTAGGGATGCCCAAAATACATTGATGCATCGAAAAACATCGATGTATGGATACGATGCATCGAAAAACTCCGATTTTTTTTACACCAATGACTTAGTCGATGCATCGATGTATTGAAGTTTTCGATACATCGATACAATTTTTCAATTTATCGAAAATTTGTTCATGTTCAGCATACCTATTAACATACTTAAAATTTTTTTAAATTTTGAGAAAAAACGCATACACCGAACTGGAAATTTTTTTTAAAGTCTTTGTTTTTCGGTTGAATTTCTAATGAACTTAGTACTTTTACAAAAATTAATATGATTTTTAAGAAAGTATTTTAAATTATTGCATTTCTATTTGCTTCAAGAGGGTGTGACAGTGTCTGCCCTTGCTGTGTGAATTTCGACGCTCAGATGTTTGTTAACGGTATAGTCTTGCCTGACCTGAGGGGTAAACATGAACTACATAACAAACATTCGATTTCGAGGGTGGAGATGATCCGCTCGCATATTTTGAGTTATCCAACAGATTAATCGCACTATTTCCGACAGAAGATACAAAAGAGATACTAACAAATGTGCATATCCAATGAATGTATGCCAGCAAGACCTGGCAAATATAGGCAGATATTTAAAGAGTACAATTTTGGGTTCTTCAGACCAAAAAAAAGACCAGTGCCGCAGATGTTAACCCTACAATTATTTTTATGTTATTTAAATCTCTTCTCTACACAAATATTTTATGTATCTGAAATCTCTTCTGATTCATAAAACCACTCCTTTTTGGTTTTTGTTTTTTTTAAATTGAGCTAGGGAAAATATGAGAAAGATCGATGTTTTTATGCGATACATCGAAAAATATATAGATGTTTGCATTCCATGTGATATTTCAAATGTATCGATATATATTTTCGATGCATCGTATCAAGAAAAACATCGATGTCATCTTTCGATGGGCATCCCTACTATGCAGTATAGTTCTTTTTTTATAATAAATTTCTAAGCTAAGACTAATTTTTTAAATTAAAACGTTGCATGTCACTTTAAAAGTCTCATACATACACGTAAAGAACAAACAAATATGAGTGGAGTTCCAATATAGGAGGATATAATTTGCAATCAAATTTGAAAAAATTAGTTTCCAGTTACATATGTATTCAGATTTTAGTACATAGTTATTGTGTGAGTCAACTTCATTATATTATTAGTTGCTGTTTTATTTTAAAGACATTTATTTTAAAGCCGATACACATTGACTGCGACTAGCGACGAACGCCAATTGTTAAAAAAATAGAACGCATGTTTTCTTATGAAGATGTATTTTTTGAAGACGGCACGACAAAAAGAGAACACGACCACAATTGTTGCTGCCGCAGACTTCAATCTATTTCTAATTTGATAGACGACAAGAGCGAACATAGCAGAGTTTGTTTATGTTTTGTATAAAATATAGATTGTCGCTGTTGTTCATTATAATCAAGTCGTCGAGAATACTGCGATATTTCTCTCTGACGGCAAGTTTTCGTTTTGTCGGTGGACGACTATTGCAGTCAATGTGTATCGGCTAAGTTTGAGTAAAGTTAAAGTAAAAGAGAGTAACTTGATTATTTGTCAAAATGAGAATATTTATCATAAAGTACGGAAACGACTTCAAGTAAGTTTCAAGCTGTTCACGCCTTTTTGCAACAGAAAAAATTTATTCTTGCTTGAAATTATTAGTTTATTCGTATAAAAAAAACACTTTTTGCAAAATATATAAAACAATAATACTTGTATTTAATGATAGAAATCATTTTTATTTCACAAAACAATCAAAAATATTGAGTTTCTTATATGACATTCAGCTGTTTGTAACTTGAAATTCGTGCTCGAAGAAATTTTTTAAGTAATTGTAATAGAATAGAGAGTGACTTTTTGCTTGTTCTTCCTCTCTCTCGAGCTTGGAAAATGTGTAAAGAAACGCTTTCAAGTAGCTTCAAGTTACTTGAAGCGAGTACGGAAACAGACCTAATGTGAGCAATAAATCGCTTCTAATGTCGCATTTAATTGAATGACTATTATTTGATCAGATTTGTTTCTGATTATTTACAAAACAAGGCTTTCTCTCTATGTCTCTCATTTCAGACCTAAGAATATTTAAAGTGCTCTCAGTTGTAAAGACAAAATGACTAGCTCGATTTTAGTGGCCGAGAACTCAAAGTTTTTGGTTTGATCTCAACTGTAATATCTATTAATTACATAAAATGTTTTGATGCAAAAAATATTATTATTAATCATCATGATTATGTTGTGAATCCTCAAATTATGCATTATGTGAACACTCAAAATTCAACTTATTACACTTTTTAGCAAATTATCGAAAACTAGAGCCAATCCAGAACTATTATGATATTCAGAAATTGTGTATACCTAATTATAATAAACCCCAGAGTAGCCCAGGGCAGCATTCACTTGTGTTTTTGTTTGGACACTAAATCTCATTCAATTTTAAAGATACAGGAGCTATTTAATAATTGTTAAACTTGTTAAATACACATTTTCAAAGTAGTACCTTAGTTTTCTTATCTTAAAGATATAGATTTAATCTATCTTATATTTAAGCTTTTTTTTCAATTTCAACCCGTACATTTCGAATATCTTGTCAGCTTTTTGACTTCTTTTAGAGTATAAATTTTTTTCATTAGAATCCTTCAAAATCTAAAGTTTAAATGATTTCTAGCCAAATCTTAAATGGACAGCAACCAAGTTCATATATTTATACGCCCACGTGTATTGCATAAGGGGTAAATTAACTTTGTCACTCCGTT